>JAVJGG010000054.1:455078-468185 GCA_035590195.1 Aviceda cuculoides | reverse complement strand
GGGCGAGGGGCCGGCCCCGGCCGCCCCCAACCTCTCCCCCCGCCGCCGAGCCGGAGCGCGCTGCCGCCTGGAAGGGGAGCTGGCCCCGCCGGGGGCGCGGGGGAAGGCTTAGCCGGGGCTGGTGGATGTTTGTGGTGAGAACAGCCCCTGCCTGAGCGCCTTCCCTCCTGCGGGAAGAGGGGTGGCGGGAGTGATGGCCGCGCAGGGCAGGCGTCGGTCGAGAGCTGGGGCGAATTCGCTGAACCTTGGGTCTCGGCAAGGATTGGGGAAGGAGGGGTGGGGGAGTCACTCTGCTTTGTCTGTGGGGCTGGTGGTGTGCTTTTTCTTCGGAAATGGGGGGGGGGGGAACCCCACCTCTGTATTTCAGTCTCTTCTTCTTTGAAAGTAGAGTGCTGTTGGACACAGAAAAAGTATACCCTGCGCTACTGCACTTTTTTGAAAAAGGAGATGATCTTGTGCCATAAGGTGGACTAATAGGGGAATCCAAAGAGTTTGAAAGCTTGGTTGGGGAGGACAGTGGAAGGGATTACGTGAAGGAGCAAGAGAAAGAGCATTGTAAAACGGATACAGGAAAGTTACTCATGAGAAGAGGGAGGAACCGAGAATGAGTTTACAAGTACAGGTTACAGTAGGAAAGTGAGGTGATTACAGTTATTGTTAGAGAAACCAAACATTTCATGCAAACCAGGAGCTGCTTGCACTAGAAAAGGGTAAGGATTTATGAGTCAATAGTGAGAAATACTGTTTGAGAAATTCTTGTGGGAATCTGTACAGTTTGTGCATGAAAGATATGTGAGGAAGGGCTATACCTGGAGAGGGACAGAAGAGGGAAATATGTCTGAGATTGTAGAGCAGGGATACTCTCTGTGAGCCTAAAAGGCAATGGTCTTTGAATGCCTACATCGTGTCTGGGAGAGCCAATGGCAGGAGAAATCTGGGAGCAATTCAGGGACAGATCACTGCGTGTATGAAATGTATCTGGCTGGGCATATCCCTCTCTCAGTGTTCGCCTCAGTACGATCTGCTGGCTTGCTTCTTCCTATAGCCACTAATATGTGTTAGACAGCAGCCCCACTACTTGTGCAGCTCCACTAGTTGCGCAGCCCACATGATTATCTCAAGCTGGAGTCTTATTTAAACTATTAAAAAGCTATAGAAAGCTTAACTGTTGAAGAAGGAAGCAGATGTGGAAAAAAGCAAAGGTTCAGGAAGATTAGGCACATGAAGCAGCGTAAAAGAAACTGAAATTTGAGGGAAGTATAGTAAACTCACTACAGAAAAGGGAAGACACAAAGACAGAGAGTGAAATACAGAACAACTTTTTACACAGAATAGGAAAAAAGCAAATTAAAAGGTACATTGAGTAGAGGAGGTGCAGGAAAGAAATAAGAAACAGGGATTTTATGCATTCCGTATATCCAAGGGTAGGATGCATGTTAGAAATAGAGTATTTCATTAAAAATCTTTAAAGGAATCACATGTTCCACTTCCACGTATCTTGTCTTTTTTGTTTAAAAAATATCCCACATTTAGCTTTCACCTCCGTTATTAACTTACATTTTCTATTTTCACCATGTGCTTATTCTTCTTTTATCTCCTCTTCAAGGTTGTTCCAGCAGATATCTCTAAATAATAACACATATCACACATTTTAGATCCAGTTTGGATTTCTTTGATACCTATCAAGTGTATGGCCGAAGAATGTACTAGAATATCACTAACTTATTTCCTCTGTTCCCTGAACATTTTTTATCATTAGTGGTTACATAAATTCAGGGACTCTTTGAATTCAGCACTCCAAGTTTCTAGGTCTGCTGTGCAAAAAGTTTACCCTTTTGTTCTTGTTCTCCCCGTAGCCCTGGGTGTCAACAATGATCATGAAAATAACCTCTTTAAACCCTTAACTGAAAACATAATAGCAAACAAACTAAAGATTCCCTCTGTTTGCTCAAGGACAGTCTGTCAATGCAGGTGCTCTACAGAATCAGTATAGAGTACTTCCTTTGTATATTTAGAACAGTTGATTCTTAACTTTCCCCTCAAAATAAGAATTTAGTGAGCCCACTTCTCCAGGCGCTCTTTATCTTTGTGCGTTGTGTACTTCAACAGTGAAATGGTCTAATGTGTCATTTATTTGCACTCAGGCAACTGCATTTTTCTTATGATGCTATTAGTTAAAACTACCAGTACAAACTCTCCAGTTCTCCAATAGGAACAGTTCTATTAATTATAAATATAGGCTATACTTTAGATATGCAGAGTTCAAACTTCTCAAAATCCCCATGGGAAAACAGATATTTGTGCTTTAAGTAGCAACTTTGCTGTTGCATTGTTTTGTTCTGCTAAATACAAACGTTGTTTTCAAGCTTTTAGAAATTTTCATATGGATAGTGTTGAATATTAAAATACTCTCTTCTGAGTGGATTCAAACAGCTTGCCTTGATTTACGAAAAGATCCAGTTCAACAAAGTATTCAAGCACATGCTGTTGACTTCAGTGAGATTAGAAACATGGAAGCATACTTAGTTTTTAATCACAAGCTTTGATAAAATATTCCCTAATTTTTCAAATGTTTTCATTCACTATTGTTTTAATTACCATATTTTTATTCTTTCCATATCACTACTGGTAGACTTACCTGCTATTATACAAAGCTGAACACATGGCTACGTCCAATCTTTAGAAGATCTTTATGGTATCTCTTGATACTTCTGGTAGATGCAGTAAATTGAAAGGTGAAACTTGTTTGAACATCCATTTTGAAAACAGGATCCATAGAGTGTCACTGTGGTATGAATCTGTCTCAAATATTAATGTTGTTCATTTTTCTATGCCTCATAAACCTGCATAACAGCATCATAAAATATTGCTCATCATTCAAAACATGATAGCTGGCATGTGTGTACCATATGCGTACAAAGCTGAGTGGTATAATTTACTTTCAGTAGTACTGGAGGTTAATTGAAGAATATTCTTTATAAATGCAAAACATTAGTATTTTAAAATGAAAAGTTTTCACCAAAATACATTAATGCCAATCTCTAATTCTGCCCATAACCAGCAGGCTGTATAGCTACCCTTTCTCTGGTCAAACCAGTATTTAGGTATATTTGAAGGTAAACCACTTGTATTTACGAGCTTAAGAGATGTTCACCAGGAGTAGCCTGGGACTCAAAAATGCTGTAAGGTTACTGGAAGGAGATGATCCTAATGTGGATCATAACAGTAGATTACCTTTTTTTGTCCCCAAAATAGGATACTTGAAAAGCTGTGTATTTGAACTCAGCAAAAGATAAGCATAGGTCAATTTTATGGAGTAGGTCACTTTAACAACACACAATTTATACAACTGAATGCACGATCATGCAGCTACTCAACAGTGTTCACACAGAGAAGCCAATGTGCAGATATGGATTGAAGGATTACTGAATGTACTTTTTGGTGGGACAGAGTCCTTGTGGAATATTAAGACAAAATAATCATAGTGCTAGTCATGAGAAGTTGTTATTGTCATTTTAGTCTGCCCAGTCCTGGAACATGTTATGGTTCAATATGTTTAAATAATCATTCTGTTAGAAGGCTGCTGACAAATTTGAAAGGTTTCTGAAAAGAGCTACAAGAACATTACAGTCTGGAATACTTTTTTAACAGAAGATTAAAGTGGTTTAGCTTGTAAAAAACAGAAGGGGTTAGAGGCGTCTTTAGACACCTTCGTGATGCAAAAAAGATTGTGAAGTGAAGGTAATTTTTTAAATAAGTAGAGGTAGTAAATTAGCAAGACAGGAAGCTGATAAAACATGAATTCAGAATAGAAAAAAAAAAATTCCTACTTTGAAGCAATTAAAAGATTAAAACAACTAAAGAGGGAGCAGAACTGATCACCGTTTAAAGTCTTTGAATGTAGGTCAGCTGCATGTTCTGGGTTTGATCCAGAAGCTGATGGGTAAAATTTGATGAGCCTTGAGATTCAGAAGTTCAAAACAACAATAGCTCCAGTGTTAAAACATGTGAATCTATAAACCCACAGTGTTTTGCCATGATGTATTCAGCTACAAAGTTAAAGTTATTTACTTTCTTAGAAAAGCAATAAATTGACCTTACAAACATTAGATTGGCTTCCAAGCTGACAGAGTTGAAAACCACATATATCTTAATGGTAGGCAATAAAGATCTCATGTATGTAGTCTTTACCACACTTGTATTGCCAGTTTGAACATTCCAGCATTTTAAGAGGGTGTTGTGATGGGATATGACATCACTGTAGTTTTAGATTCTGGTTTTACTGAGACATGTTTGATTATGTTAATTAATCTGGCTTTCTCAGTACACAGGATTCCCCAGGATGTAATTCATTCAAGTGTGAAACCCCAGAGGCTTTGACCTATTACTAAACACAAAACTACAAATAGAATAGATGGTTTTTGATAAACACAATCCTTAAATAGAAAGGCCAACTTTAAAGTATGGGAGTAAAGTCACTAAAAAGAAAAATGTAGTTCAGTATACTTCAATAAGCAACAAATGGCTGAGCAACATATTTCAGTCTCTGAAAATAAAGTGGGGAGTCTGTATAAGAGCATTTGCTAGTTTTCTTTGTAAGAAATATAGGTGCTCACCACAAGGCTGTAACATAACATTCTTCAAAATGTATTACCTCAAAAGCAAGTCTTGGGGTAACTAGAATAGATAGACTTTTTAGTCTGGTTTGCTTAACTGGTGGCCATTGCATTAATTTCTGGATGTATGCAAATAAATTGTTTCTAATTCATGGTTAGTGAAATTATCAGTCTTTTAGCAAACTGAGATATGACCAACAGATTGTATGTGTTTTTCTTCAGATAATTTTTCTTCTCAAGCACCTTCTATCTTAAGCCTTACTTCTCCTAATTCAGATGGGGTTCCCCGATTCCAGTGGCAACTGATGTTCTTCTATCCATCATGTTCTTTAGACCTGTGCTAAACTATATGAGAACCTAATCTCTGGGGAGGTTGGTTATAGCAGTAGCAGAAATTAAAATGCAGGTAGATGGTCTATATTTTACTCAGAGTGCTAGAGCTCATCCAATGCTAATGAGTGGTATATTGCAGAGTAATAACATATCACATGTACATATCAAGTGTATATACAGCAGAATTTGGAAATTATATTGATAGAGGGAGAACAGATTGGAAATTTCAATGAAAAACCCCACAGCCTTGTAAATAACTGATGTATTCATAAAAATAGCACCCTGAAATTGTCTAATATCTAAATATAACATTATTAAATATTAGTCACTATGTTTACAAAATGTGTGTGTATGTATTCACTTTATATGAAGACAACTAAACAAGGATATAAATACACTGTAAGTTTGTACTCCATAAGTAGCAGTCATCACTGAAAAAAGGTGCTGAGGTGTAGCTGATATGTTTATATTCACTATAGTGTCTTGACAGCCTTGGAGCAAAGTCTGGTCTTTTCTTTATGTGCTTATAAACAGAGTTTCTGTCAAATAATGAGAGTCAATGGGAAGTTAGCATTTTCTCTACATTTTACAAAAAAGAACAGAACAAATAGTCATCTAAAAAAGGGGCAGAAATGCCTGTGAACTGTTGTGAACAGAGTCCAAGCAAAAGCAGAAAGATTTTCAAACTAATTTCATACTTTGTTATTAGCTCCATTTATTAATCAAGGCTTCAATCCGTTAAACACTGTGTAGCTCAAAGCAAGTGAGTTGTTCTGCTGGAGTCAGCGGCCCTGTGAATGTTTTGCTGGCTCAAGCCTCAAGGGAGACAGTTCCTGCTAGGTAGTGAGCGCTCCTCTTTTTTTATTTAATTACTCCTTGTAATCATAGCAGAACAATGCTTAAATATCCAGAGTAGCCTGCCATTTTCCCAGTGTGAACCTTCAAGTGTCTTCCATGTTTTGAGTGTTTTTTGCTTTTTTTCTTTGCCCATGGGATAGTTTTGCATATAAAAAAATAACTGAGAAGCAAATTGTCCTTGTATAAATTAACTCCCAAGGATTTTGATGCTAGAAAGATGATTGCTTGTGTGTGTAAAACATAGTATGGGTTGAGACTGTTTTAATGATACAGCTGAAAATGTGTGGGTCTTGTAATGAGTGGAATTATTACGAGGACATTTCAGTGTTTTATATTTTAGGCTGTACTGATGTTTGTGCTTAGACGCAGGGGTTTAGATATGACATTTTTGAAATCTGCTGGTGTTAGACTACCTTTGTTTCTATTGGAGTATTTTACATTAAAATAAATAAAAAAAACCAAACCAACTTTCAAATAAGCACTTCTCAGTGCCCACAAACAGATGCAGCAAAGTCATAGTGACAGCAGGTATACGTGAAATGGAAGGAATTAAACTTGGGAGCCCGGATTTTCTCATCCTGCCATACTTTACACCAGTTTTCTCATTCGTCTTGGAGAGTATACAGATTTCGCAGCATGTTCTGGAAGCTAACAAGCACAAGTATGAATTTAGGGAGAGAGTGAATACTAAAGACACAGACCAATGCGAAAATCTCCCACTAACTGTTTTCTCTCTCGCTATGGTCTGTGCTCAGCTCCAATGTTTGTACTGACTGTACCCACTACATCTAGCATAAGGACAGAGAAAGGACATAAATCTATTAAGAAGATTATGAGCTACGGAAACTGTCAATAACTCTTTGAATTCCTGTATGAGTTAAGTAACTTGCAGGGGATCCTTTATAATGATCTGGGAAGTGATTCCAAAATGTAAGACCTGGGGTAGCTTAGTTTGGTAACTGGCTGTTACTTTATAAACACTGCTACTCGAAACTGGTTTTCAGAGTTGTGACTGAAAACCAAACTATTTTTGTCCACTTTTTCCTCAGTAGCTCTTATTAAACACATTTTGACAACTATTGGCTTATTTCAGCTAATTAATTTGCTGGAAAAATGTGTTATTTTCATTATAATTAATGACATAAAATTGTTTTTGTACATATTACTTTTTATATGGAATGAGTGCTTGACAACCTATTTTGACTTGTTTGTAAGGGCTTGGATGACTGGATCGTTTGCACTGAGGTGTAATTATCGATCTCTCTGACCTTCCCTGTTCTGTAGCCTACTTGAGAATTCTGTATTTGGAAGCTCTTTCAAGAAATAAAACAAATGAACATTATTTCTGAAACTAAATAGAACAAAGTGAAACCACCCCTTATTGTTCTCTACAGCAACTGACCTATTAGACATTTCCATTTGGGCAGAATATGAGTTATAATAATTTGGAAAAATAGACTTAGTATGTAAAGTGATAATTTTTGAGCAGAACGTATTGCTGTAAGACACCCAAATGTACATTCCTGTTACAGTAAGTGACTTAATACCTTAGGATTTTGGAAAATGTGTTCATGTGAGCAATCCTGCTGAGGTACATTGTGAACTATGTCTTCATTAAAAGTGCTGACATGTTTTCACAAAGGAACTTTGGAGTATCAGTGAGAACTTCCTCAAGGGAAGGCATCTCCCTCAGACTTGCTGAAGAATGAATTTAGAGAAAAGAGCCTGAAAGAATAACAAGTCAAACTCAGGCTTAAGACCCAGTTTTGGCTTGAATGTTGTTTCTCAACCCTTGTAAGCCCAGCCCTTAATCTTGTAATTTATTAGATCCTAATAAACCATAAAATACCTCATAGCTCGCAAGATTTTTAATATGTTCATGTTCTAAGTCAGAGACAAGTACTTTCTGTTTACTGATCCTTGTTGATGTGTTCCTTTTCATTGAGGTCAACTGGACTTGAAAATTCTAGTTTCTACAAAAAGGCAACAATTGTTCTTGATCTGAATCCATGGTTGTCAGGGAGAAGGATTTGAAACATCAAAGTCAATTGTGCATGGTATTTCAAAATTACATGTGTAATAGCAAGCAACTTCACATAAATAATTTTCATCATTGGCATCAGGACTTGAAGATAAAGGATTGTAACAGTATTACCAAAAGATTGAAAATTTTCCATTACAAAGCAATGTTCTACAGTTAGCAACTTTCCTTTTAACACAGAGTGCTTTCAGGAGGCTTGACTGTGAATGGAAAACTACTGACTGGGCCAGAGAGGAGGACTGCTCTATAACGTCTGCTGTCAAAATGGTCCGAGCAGCAATATGCCGAAAGAAGTGTTTGATATTGCTTGTGATTCTACTTGTCTCAGTGTAGTAATCTATAAAGATACTCGAGCAAGCTTGAAACAATTTGGCAATGCCAATCAACATGCTATGGCAGTGCTCTGTCTTATGGCCTCATTAGTCACGCTGGGAAAGTGGTGGGAAGGGAACAGGGTATACACCCGCTTGCGTAGCACTAACTCCTCTACTCAACGAGATCCTTTTTTTCTTCAGTGCACTGGTATTTTTGTGTGTACTGTGAAGCTGAACATAGGTCTGGAAGTTGAATTCTGAGACATTAGGTTTAGTCCACAGTTATTTTGGGTAATCGCACCATGAAAAGTTATCCACAGTTTGATAAATGTAAGTTACATTGTAAAAATATCTAACTCTTTTTCTGCAGCTGCTCCTAGAGGGATAGTATCTCACTGCTTCGATGATTGGAAATTTTTTTCTAATTTCAAACCCTGGCAAGTTTAAATTCACATACAGTTTTCTGTTTGATTTCTTGGGGTTTATGTTTGGTTTTTTCCAACAATATTATTCTTTTCCTTCCTTTGTTTTTACCTCAGGAAATGCATTTACCAAATGAACCAAGCTCTTTCAGTCTCCCGAGTAGCTTTTCTCACCTTTTTTTCCACTTTGATTTTCTCTTTCTCAAAACCAAATGATGAGAATAAAAGGCAGTATCCTGCATAAGGTCAGTTCAGGACTTCATAGAATGGCACTAGTACTTCCCTAAACAAGTGACTTTTCCAATACATGGAGAAATACCAAGAGAATATTCTGGACATGTGCAGTATTAATTTGGAACCAAATCAAAGAAAATAAACAAAAATATCCCTGTTCATAGGTTTTGGACCATCTTGTTAGATTTTATTTTAGATGTCTTGCTTATCTTGGTCCTTCATTTGTGTTCTTCAGAGCTCATGAAATCTACTGGATTCATTGGCTTTTAAGTTAAAAAAAAAATTATCAATAATTTCATTACATTCTGAAATGTACTGTAGTGATCATGCCTGTAAATGACGATGCCTTAAGTCTACATATGAAACTCTAGGGCTAGATTTCTTGGTGTGGTGTAGCTATTCCGTTCAGTTTGATGCCAGCTTTAGTTTCCATCTAAGTAAGTCCTCTACTGAATTTCCGAGCAGCAAAGCAAGGCAGCCAAGGCTCTCTTGTCTGTCCCTGCTCTACCTGCAGTCATGTCAGGACAAACATACCTAGTGTGCAGAACTGGGAGACACACTCTTTCACTGCTTTAGCCACTAGTCGCTCTTCTGGTCTACTGAAAACATTAGCCCAAGCATGAGTAGATACACAGATGTTGCTACAGTTTTTAAGGTTGACAGCAAAGCAAAAAGGGGGTCAACATGCAAAAAACATGGAGTCTGTTTCTTTCAATCCATATTCAAAATTGCAGCAAGGGCAGTTCAGCTGCTTAACAGCCTTCAACCTTTAGTGTAGTGTTCCTATTACTTAAAGATGCATCAACTGACCTTAGTTTATTTGATGTATTTCGAATGACTGGCACTTCGGAGGAGGCAAGGATTAAAATTTCAGGCCTCTCTATGAATGGCCTGAACAGTGTGATCCTGGAGACTCATGTCAGGGTCCTAAGTGCACTAGTGAGCACTAACGACCCTGACGCAGCCTCATCTGGGGCCTCCAGCCACACTCAGCATCAGGAGAGACGAAAGACTGCTATCACTTTTTCTGTTATTTCCACCCTTTACTTAATAAAGTCGTTAACCAGCTTTAAGCATCAGTGCCTTTCTTACTGAGATCCCAGAAGAACCAGCACCTCCTCAGTGCAGAACAGCCCTGCGTGTGGGCCCAGGAGCCCCATTCAAGCTCAAGAATGAGCGCTCAGTCCCAGCCCGAGCTATGTCGTGGGTGTGCCAGTCTCCAGTCCTGTCTCTTGCTGCTCCGGGCTGGACCCACGTTGTAGCCTTTCCTTCAGTCCCCTCTTCGGCCCATCTCCTGCTGCCCCTCGATGGATCCCCACTGGACCGGCTTCACCCCTTGCCATGTCTGGCGCTGTCGATGGACCTTGTTACTAGCAGGGGCTGTGCCCACCCTGTCTGGGTGCTGTGGGAGTGCAGCCCATCAGAGAGGACATGGCTTGCACTGGCTCTGCTCTTGGCCCCTGGCTCGCCTTCCTTCCAGGGTCGGCCAGCCCTCGCAGCTCCCGGTGCCTTGCTGTACGTGTTGCTGGAAACCTGTAAGCTTCTAGGAAAATTAAAATCTCTGTGAAAGCGCATTGGAAAGTGGGTATGAAAAGCTTCTGTTCTCACATGGTGGTGATTTACACCTACTTTGATCCTACAAAGGGCCAGGCTGTGGAGACTCAGCAACACTATATACAGCTCATTGTACCCATATCCATGCTTTGATCATTTAAAAAAATATGCTAGTGATGGCAGCTCTCAGAGAATATATTCTCCATTGGCTTATTCCTCTCATGTCAGCTTTAATGGTATAGATTCATGTCTAGTTTTTCAAACTAGAAGTATTAAACAACTTGATAAGCCTGACTGAATTTAATTCTTTTTTTCAGTACTAACACACATTTATTAATGCAGAAATGTGTAGTACAAAAATATGTGAGTTTATGTACATTAATCTTCTGATTTGAATGTTGATAAGCTGTTCATACAGGCACCATACACAACCACAATCTGTTGATGATGGATACTACTTTTTTAGACTTTAATAAACATCATGTTAAAGTATAAACAAAATTTATGATGTTTACACAAAACATGTTTAAAATTCATAAACATCCTAAAGCAAAAACTGATTTGTCTCCTACAAAGAAGAATTTTGAGAAAAACTTCTGATAATAAAATATTGCAAAAACCCCCACTTCCAGGGGGAGAAAGCGTCTCCAGATTACTTCTTCCCAACCTCAACCCCCACCACTCTGCTCTAATTCACACTCCAGATGGAGGCTACTGCAACTACAGGCAGAATCAGACATTCAGCAGGTGAATTAAATTAAGCTCTTAACTAGGTAATAAAAAAACCATGGACCCAGCTACTGCTCCTTTCTTTACATTAGGAAGAACAGATCAGGTACATTCTTCTGATGCCCTGACCTGCTGAAGTGGTACAGCTACCCAGAAAGGTAATTAGCAGATGGTTTTATGGTTTTCTTAAGATTTTTTTTTTTCATATTTTTTATAATGAAATGTCTCCTGTTGCTGGGGTGCAATTTGTTTCTTGGGAGTATGGTTCTTTGGAGTTGCCTTAGGATGAGGTAGCTTTCTTTGTATGTTTTGGTTTTGTTCTATGAGTATTTTTTGAGTACAGGGATCTGCTACATGTAGTAATGAATTTTAGGGCAGGGGAGCTTAATCCAGTTGATGACTTGTTGTTTCTTTGTAATGTGCTTCTCTGACAAATTCTAGGGATGCCTTCAAAACTTGAAAAATCTCATTGGATGCTAGGGGACTGTTTCAGCTGTTTTATAGCTGCGTATTTCTTGAGTACAGAGAGGTTGGAGAAACTTTCTGCTTTCCTGTCATATTTTCTTTCTATTCCAGTTTTCACTGTGGAGCTTATTGTGCAGAGGCAAAAAGGCAGTACTAAGGGGAGAGGAGGCTGTGCTGGCAAGATTTAGCTGACTACTAGTATGAAAAAGGCACAGGTGATTATTCCCACACTGCTATTATTTTCCTGCTTGCTTGCTTCATTGTATTAATTCTTAAATCAATCTGCCTCCTAACTTAAGCTTTTACTGTCTTATTCCTTATTTTGTATTTGCAGTATCTGTAATTCGCATCTGTGAAAAGAATTGTGCTTAATTCTCTGGTTTGGGTTTTTTTTGGTTTGGTGGTGTTTTGGTTTTTTTTCCCCTGAAACAAATTCATAGTCTTTGGTTTTTCTCTTATCTAATGCTCTCGGCTTAAGCATTTCCAGCTAGTGCTGTTCATCACTGAAATAAAGATGTAGTGAGAGGAAGTGCATAATGAAAACAGCTTGTAATGTGACTGTTAGTTGGTGTTAGTACAGCAATTCCTAAGCTAGTATTGGTTTTAAGCCTATATTTTGAAATTATTTCTAGGAGTTTTTTAGCATTACCTTCCTTTCTGGTTTTACCCTAAACGAAGACTGTTTAGATGACTCCACTTCCAATCTGGGTGCAAACAATAGGGAAGTGGAAGTAAGCATGGGTTCAAGAAGCACTGCTCACTGAACTGATGTGAACAAATGGGAAAGCGGTACCAGAGTGCAAGAAGTTTCCTGTGACCAGGCGTAATGTGGTCTGAAATTCAGCTGCGCAACTAAAGCAGCGAGCTGTGTATACCTATGCACATCTATATTTCTGCCTAACGGTAGCTTCATAGTAGAAGATAGTTTCAATAATTGGCCACTAGGTGGTTTTAGAAGCTGTGGTACTCTCTTTCCACTCACTGTCCAGCTTCTCTTTGTGTGTGGCAAATTGCTTTATATAGGGAGGGGTCTAGGAAAGCTTTGAGACATGTAGTTCTATACAGTTTCCCCTGCTTTGTCGATTGACTTAATGCAACTATCTGGCAGTCCTTTTAATGAATTTTTATCTAGCTTCATCCTTCTGGGAAGAAGGAAGGGGTTAAGTGCATCATGCAGTTATATCTTAAGGCGATATAATTTGAAAACATCCTGCAAGTCTTGAGAGCTTAAACTTTCAGTAATGTCAAAGATATGTAAGGGACTTTTTGCACAAAGGGTTCTTTAATATTAGAAAATGGGAACAAATGAGATTCACCTGCTTCTCCAGGTGACTTGTTTTGCTTGTGTGATAGAACAAGTCTGTCCACATTCTGAGGCTCACTGCAGTTCTTCAGTGTGTGTGCTTTAAATAGAAATGCATATAGGACATAGTTTTGAGACTATTAAACACTAGGTTGTACTAGATAGTGTGGCCAGCAGGAGCAGGGAGGTGATCGTTCCCCTGTACTGGGCACTGGTGAGGCCGCACCTCGAGTACTGT
>JAVJGG010000054.1:441045-454933 GCA_035590195.1 Aviceda cuculoides | reverse complement strand
GGAGGCTGAGGGGAGACCTCATAACTCTCTACAACTACCTGAAGGGGGTTGTAGTGAGGTGGGTGCTGGTCTCTTCTATCAGGTGGTTAGAGATAGGACGAGAGGAAATGGCCTCCAGTTGCTCCAGGGGAGGTTTAGATTGGGTATTAGGGAAAATTTCTTCACTGAAAGGGTTATCAACATTGAACCTGGCTGCACTGGGAAGTGGTTGAGTCGCCATCCCTGGAGATATTTAAAAGACATGTAGACATGGTGCTTAGGGATGTGGTTTAGTGGTGGACTTGGTGATCTTAAAGGTCTTTTCCAAACTAAATGATTCTATGAAAAAGTTAATGTTTCAAATTGTTTGAACATGTATTTTAAAACAGTTTATACAAAATGTGGGTTTGAATTTCAACTGAGTGCCCAAGTGATCATTTACATGCACTTATTGAATTAAAAGTCCTCATATCTACTGATAAGAAACTATAGCTGGATATAATTTAAAGTCAATTGTTGTCTTCATAGAGCTGTGAAGATTATCATCCTGGCCTGATCTGTGATTCTGATATCCGTGCAATGGTGTCTCCAAGATCCATATCCAATAAATAATCTTTGGCTCAATCAGATATACACTTCATTGTAATCCTTTAAGAGGAAGGGCAGAGGAAAACTATTGTACTTGTGCATTTAGCACGTTAAGCTTGTGTCTTGCAGTGAACAGCTACATGTTTCTGAAGCTGGATTTTTTTTTTAAGACAATATATTACTGTCACAGTGAAGAAATGTTTTTAGTAATGGCTTTCTATCAGATATTGGCTACAAAGTATCTCTTATTATATATATCTTGTTTCATTCTTTAAGATGTGACTTCATAAGTATTTCTGGTAGGAGTTTTATGGGTTACAGATTAGGTTGTTAACAAGATAATTAAACACTATTTTTTCTTTGTTTATTTGGCTTAAAAAGCACAGATTTAAAGGTTCACTTCTACTTCTGTAACTTGTATGTGCTTAAATATAAAGTGTTAGAGAAACTGTTAGAGAAACTAACAGAAAATGCACTGTAACCAAAGGCTTTTGCCTCAAAGGTACTCATCTCACTTCTAGACTACTAATCATTGTTATATGAAATAGATAATTTTATTGTTTATCTGTATGTAATAATTTTTTTAAAGTCTCTGTTCAGCAGTCAGTATTTCCTACATGTATGTGCTGATCATGCATGTGATGCATCTCACCTTTAAAGCATCTAGAAACAACTGAATCTCATTGAATTGACTCTTAGGATTATTTCAGTGAATAAAAAACTTGCTTTCACTTTTAGCTCATGTTCGCTACCTCTTTTCTGAGCCAGTGTAGCAATTATTTTGTTCCTGGATGATCCAATTACAGAAAATCTGAACTCTGTGCTCCTAGATGCTTCAACAGCAGGAGGTTAGAGTGACCCACACACACTTAACAGCAGGAGGCTGGACTGACTACCCTGCTCTGGATTGTAGTCAAAGTGTAGGCGGACATGTGACAGACAGCTTGTACTAACTAGCTGTAGATATTGTTTTGTTTCTTTTCTGTTTTATTAACAGTTGCGTGGCCTGAATCAGACATGTGTCTTTGTGATTTGAATGCACACGTATAAATACACATATAACATATGCTTAAATATGACATAGCATCAAGTTCTATCTGAAACATCATTTTTAAAAAAATGAAAAACACCTTGAATTAATGATTGATCACATTTATAACTTGGTTTCAGGTATTTATTTTCTATTGTCTCTTATGTGATATCATTAAGTAGAGACAATTTTAGAATTTGCAAGCCCCTTTTTGACATAATTACAACATGAATTCAAAGACTCTTCAGAAGTAGAAAATGATAGTGAACCATAAAGACATGTTCTCTTTTAGTAAAGTATATATTTCACAGATGTAGATTCTTGGCTGCATCTTTAGTTCAACACAACACCAATTTTACTTCAGCTACAGATCTAAAGCTGATGTGGAACTTGAGACTTAGTTCATACGCTTACTTTATTAATAAATTAACTCAGATAAAGAATTTCAGACAACAGCAGACACTGCATGGAAAATTTACAGAAGTATATTCCTTCACTTGCAGTAGACTCATTAAATAGTACAAAATCACAGAGGAATTAAGATTTTTTTTTTTCAAGGTTTTATTTAAACAAATGTTTTCCTAAGGTGAAGAATGGCAGTGCCTTCATGAAGGTTTTGCATTAATAGATAAAACTAAGTCGGGGACTTATCCTCTTGAAGTGGTTACATTAATAGCTGCTGGGAAATGGAGGAGGACCCAGACTCCCGCTCACTTAGGTCATGCATGTGTTTCTGTGTTCAGAAAATACCAGCTTTGCCACTGACTAGATGCTTGCAAAGCACAGGCACATGAAAGACCCTGTGGTGCTGCCCCGTGGAGGAGGAAGCATGCCCTGCTCTACTAGCAAACTGGTATATGGACATTCAGAGCGCTATTTCAGAGGATGTTTTTGCACGGCATGGTTACAACAGTGAGACTCCATAGGCTGCATTTTACTGTAACTTTAATACTTCAGCCAATGAACAGGAAGATAACATTACCTTAAAGTTTCTAATTTTTGTAAGTTTGTGGACTACAACATCTTTGAGGAGGCTCTGGGACATGAAGATAAGGGGGTGTATACGGAGGGGTTAAAAGATGGAATTTTGGTCCATGGATGAACACTCGGGGAGAAGTAGATAGCCAAGAAAAATGTAGTCAGCACAGAAAATGGATGGTTTGTTGCCCATTGCTTGGAATGCTGACCACGGAGATAAGAGGGCTAAGCAACACTGGGGGAGGACGGGCAGCAGGCTGTTACACAGCACAGCTGTGAGCATGGTCGGTGCGTGACTGCTGGATTATGACAATATGCCGCGTGTACGAAGCCCATGACCCAATAGACAGGATGGCTGTGGCTTGTGCAGTGCGCCTGGCCGGTGAGCGCATGCATCGTAGGCTTCCTATGCTGTAACCGAGGCATGTTTTGGCACCCGCTGGCCACATGTGCTGAAATCTGTTCCTTTGCAAATGTATAAATACCGGGATTTTTCAGAAGAGCATCGGGCTGGTGTGTGGCAAGGCCACTGTTGCCTCCGCGGGGCTGCCCATGTAAAGCTGGCACCTACCGATTGCTGGGCTGAGCTCGCGGCACAAGAATGTATGGATGGTCCATCTTCCTCACTGTCCTCGGGTCGGTATGTTAATTTGCTTTACAAGATATCCTTAGCATAACATATATCTGTAGTTAATAAATGATTGCTTTTTCCCCTTATAGTCAGTGTGCATGTGTTCACCTTCTCGGGAATCCTCGAAACCACCCTAAAACAGGGGGTTGGTGGAACTGTGTAGCTTTACATGCTCATGTTGGAGTTCTTGTAGCATCAAAATACCCAGTTACATCAGGGTGAAAAGTCATCTTTCTACATCTACAAAACAGAATGCATGAAAGGGAGCTCCATGTCTGTTGGCAGGATGGGAATTTCTCATATCTCATAATTTTAGCCTTATTGGAGTTTGGAAATGATAAAAGCAAGTTTTGACTGAGATGCCTGAGGAATGGGAAATCATGATCTATTTGTATACCTTATGTATACTTTTGATTGGCTTTCACAGATGTATTCTGAAAGCATGGAAATCTCTCTTGTGATTATCAGCCACATTAGTGTAGGCAAGGGGGAGAAATAGTTTCCAATTAGGAAGTATGTTGGGGAAAGGAATGCATTTTACTGCAAATGGAGTTTACTGTAAGGTTAAAAAAAACCCCAAACCCCCAAACAAAACCAAAAAAAACCCCCAAACAAAACCCAAAAGACAACCCCAAACCAAAAAAAAACCCAAACCACAACCAAAACCAACCAACCAACCAAAAAAAACCAAACCAAAAAAACCCCCCAAAACCCAACAAAAAACCCCAAACAAACCAAAAAACCAAGCCCAAAACCCCTAACCATGAAACTCAGACAAATCAATTTGGTATCTTTTACTACTGTAGGCATGATTACAGTATAGAGGATTTATGTGAATAAGGAAAACTAACTTTTCTGTGCAATCTGTAGCTGGAAACTGCTTCTAAGTTGTTTTGTTTGGGGTGGTTTTGGGGTTTTTTTGTTTGGTTGGTTTTTTGCAGGGTGTAGGGGTGGGTTAGCAAATTATTATTATTTGGCTGACTTGTAGAAGAAAAGAAGGATGAATATTTTATACACACACACACCCTTCAGTCCCCAGCCTCTCCATAGGTATATTTTGCATGCCCACGTACCGCAAAGAATTTCATTTGGAACAGAGGGAGGTGGTACTTAAGAAGTCACAACTGCTGACTCTGATGAAGGTGTATTTAGTTGTTCCTCTTCTGGGATGTTCAAATCTTCTGAAGGAAAAAGGGCATTTTTTCATTTGACTTGCCTTTTATGTAGCCAGGGCTACTTCAGCCACTTCTTCCTCTCTGTCTGAGAGCAGACTGACTACATGTCACTGGGATAACTCTCAGGGAGGACTTTTTAATGCTGGACCACTTCTCTTAATCAGATTTTTCTTTTTTTTTTTTTCTCTTTTTTTAATAATCCTTATGCACTATTTGCTTGTCAAGGTAGAATAATTTTTTTTCCTTTTACAGACTAGAGAAGATTTAATGTGTATCTTATAAGTCCAGCTTGATCTTGGAAAAAAACTTAAAGTGTGTGTATTTAAACACCTCATTGGTGATGGCATTTATCTAGGAGAGTTGAGTCCATGCACTGCTCACTGCTGTGCTCTGCAGCACTGCTCAGCAGTCTGTGTTGGTCAGTTTATGGTTTGCCTGTGTGATGGGAGTCTGGAGTAACTCATAGCTTCAGGCAACTGGATGCATTGCTGGGACTGGTAACCAACAGGAGTAGGAAATGGGAAGAGGAAAACAGATGAGATTCTGCAACTCTGCAGTTTATCACTCCTTATGTTGACCAAATTGTGTCTTGCCTTTTCAGAAGAGATGAGGGATGGAAGGCTTCTTTCTCTCCTAGCCTGACTGTATTGGCTGGGAGGCAGGAAATAAAAGGAATCTATAGTTTATATAAACTTCAGCAAAAATAGGAGATTGCCAACAAAATAGTGGTAGAACAGCTACTATGTGTGGATCTTTCAGGGGCAGAAGGGGTATGATGTGGTTTTGCGGACTTAAGTGGCTTGTTTCATTGGACAATGTCTTGGTTCTGTTTTATATCCTAACTATATTTTCATTTGGAGTATCAAGTTTCTTCATTCTGAGTGATGTTTCTGGTATGTTTTTGCAGCTCAGGTTTTTTTCTGAGGAGAGGCAGAATATGAAGCAAGTCCATTTCATTCACAGCTACAGACATAAAGGTTCAGATTCAACTGAAATAATCAAAACAATGGGGAAATCGGGGTGTATTGTTAGCATGTCTTTTAATACTGCAGTTTCAGTTCGAACCCTTCACAATTCTAGAGATACTGGAAGAATTAATGAGGTCAATTTATCATCACTGCTTCAGATGTACATAGGTGGTATTTCCATTCTTCATTTTCAGTAAGGGTGCTTCTTGCTGAAAATGTCATCAAAACACATATTTTTTTTTTTTTTTTTTTTTTTTTTTTTTTTCATAAATATTGGTGTCAACCCAGGAGATGAGAGACACAAATGAAAAATATGCTTGTAGTTCTACTGGGTGTAAGATCTTGGAACAGATGAGACCCTGACAGATCAAGTTCAAACCCATTCATAATTGGTGATGGGGAGCTGTGGTCTGTATGCAGACATGATGTCGAAGAATGATTCACACTTTCAATCTGGAGATGTAAATGTGCAGAGCTCAAATAGTCTCTGGCTGGTGAGTAATCCTAAAATGCATTTTTGTGGCCTGTTCCTTGGAATAAAATAAGTTGGATGAAAAACTGCAATACAAATGTAAATAGCCTTGCATTACAAATGTAGTGTGTCAGTTCACCAATTAGGATGTCTAGCAATATGAGGCCTCTTACCAAGGGAAAAGGAATGCAGTAATGGCAAAAAGTAAATCAAGCTGCTGTGCATTTCCTGGGCCTCAGTCGGGTTAGAATGTAGTCTTCAGGAGTACAGATTGAAACTGGTGCTGTCAACAGTTCTGTTCTTGTCTCTGTGGCACTGCTTCATACCACTTTTAGGGAAATAGAAAGAAACATTAAAGTTGGCAAAGGAGGGCTTTTTTATTTCTCGGAAGAATCTAAGTATCTCCAAATCCTTTGGAGATGGTAATGCTCTCTAATCTGGAGAATGTGTATAGCTATTTTCAAAATCTGTTATATGGTATTGCTATTTCAATTCTTTTCTTCCCAAAGTCTAAAATGGGAGTAAAAATTCTTTTCTTTCTTATCTGCTTCTTGGCATAGCTGAGTGACTGAATATAGATGTGAGATCCATCCAGCTTGTTGAATACAACCCCAATAATGGCTCTAAAGAAGAAATCCCATCTGTGAGACATTACTAATGTATGAGACTTCCAAGTACACCTGACCTGCTGGAAACATTACTCTTTCTTCCTAAATGTCAAGATACTTCTGCTAGAGGAAGGTCCAAAATATTTTTGCTGTATAGAAACTACTTGGCAAAAATACCTCATTCATCAAAAGCTTTTAAGAACAGCTGAACTGTTGAAGCTTCGAAGGCATCCTTGACAGCAGATAAGGCAACAAAACACATTTAGAAGAAAGATGACTGTTACCCTCACTTAGTTTGAACAGCATTCAGCAGCAATAGTACAAATAGACAAATTTTGACATAGTTCAGGAGCTCTGTTTGCACAAATAAAAGAAATAAAAAGGAAGTGGTAATACAAATTATGACTAAAACAAATCCAAACTAATTAATGCTGGATTCTTGAAAGCATCTCAATTCTTTACTTCCTCAGACATTAGTAAATTGCTTACTTGTTTTACAATCTATTTCAATATCTCACAGAGATTAGCATTGACTAAACTCTGATGGTGCTAAAGTCTGAATATCACAAAAAAAGGCTTAAAAATAAGATGCGAACATTTTCTGTGTTCCAAATATCTGAGCAATGTCCATCAAGAATCCAGGCTTCAACTAGGGTCATTAGTTTTCTTTCAATATTAAAACATGAGGCAAAGTATTTTTGTTATAATGCTGTGGTGGGTGTGGAGAGAGGAGGAAAGCTTTAGAAATGTATTGAGACTTATCCTGGCAGTTATGCTTTTTGTGGTGTGTTATATTTAAATGATTGTATTTAAAATTGATGAAAGGCGAGATCAAGCAGTGTGCTTTGAAAAAAACCTTAAATTCAATATAACCATTGTGACCCTTGTTTCACAGAGCTCTTTCTTAAAGGTAGTACATTTTGGATTATTAGTTCAGAAAAAGTGTTTTCTAATTATCATGCATGCCTAGATACTTGTGGGAGCCTGCTTTGAATATGTGAAGGCTGTTAGGTGAAACATGTAAAATGGAAAAAGCATTGAGTTACTAGAATTAATAACAAAGCTACTTGGTGGCTCTTGGCAATAGTCATAATATCCTTTATGGGAAGGATGCACATGTAAATGATATCCTGAAGTAAAATAAAGTGCAGACATCTTGCAAAGTCGGTGGGTGAGAAATAAACTTCCCTTGGAAATCATGAGACATTTGGAGCCTGGCATTACAGTGAACCAGATTTTTCCAGCCACAAGAAACACAAAAATCAGTTTCGAAACATTTTCTCTGAAAATGAGTTACTTGCAAGGAGCACGTCTCAACAGAAGTGAGAATGCAGCAAGGAAGATGGTTCAGTGTCCCTCAGTTTGCTTTTTTCAGTATAGGATTAAAAAATGTTTTTAAGATACAGCTGTTGTATGTAAATGTGTCAAACTGTATGAATGTGGTCTTGTGTTTTGTTTGTTTTTTTTTTTTTTTAAAACCTATTTATTGAAAGAAGGCAAATGGGAGGAATTTCAAAATGCCGTGAGTATTTTATACTAGGATACTGGGAGCAACCTCCCTGGAGATGTGATAGTCCTCATCACTGAAGATTTTCAAGATGTAATTGGACAGGTGCTAAATAATCTCATCTAGGCTTCCTTTCTCATGAGAGGTTGGACCAGATGATCTATCAAGGTCCCTTCCAACTTGGGCTGTTCTATGACTCCTATGGAATAAGTAGCCTTTTCAAGATTTGTGTTTTACTCGGGCTCATGCCAACCATTTTCAGGTGTTCATGCTTCTTGTCTGTGACTTCTGAAGGCGGTTTACTGCTGTGCAGCTGAGCCTAGAGGAATGTTTCCTTGTCTTAAAAGAGTAGTTTTGAAATATGTTTGGGTTTGTATTTTTTTTTATACTGGCAGCTTGTTAAAGTCAACCCTAATTTATGACCAGTAGTAACTGAAATGCCTTATCTGAGATCAGTTACCTTCCAGACAGAGAAATAAACTACAAACTGCCCATTTTGTGTAGGCTCTGTTTGTTTATGGAAAAGCTTGTACTATTTCCCTTAGCTGACTAGCTCTAAGGTGGGGACATTCTGCCAGGGCAATGTTGACTAGACTTCCTTGCCAGGTCATAAAAATAACTGAGAGCCATTTTACTTGAAATGAAGTCAATCCAGGTAAAGTCTGAGAGTGCCGTTCCAAAGCAGCCTGTGAAATGAAAAAATAATTAACAATGAGGGAGTCATAGTTTAGCCTTCAGTACCAGATTATTTTCTAGGGGTTTTTTGCATCTCTTACTTCATGAAAATTAATTTATGTTGTGTTGTTCTTGCACCAAACTACTGAGGACACTAAATAGGCATGAAGCTTGTGTCCCTGCATTTGCCAAAGTGAACTGACCAGGAAAATAACTTGCTTTTTCAGTAGTTTTTCTCATGAGTGTGTGTATTTCTGTTAATGTTGTGGTTTAACCCCAGCCATCAACTAAGCACCATGCAGCTGCGTGCTTACTTCACCCCCCACTCCAGTGGGATGGGAGAGAGAATTGGAAGGAAAAAGGTAAAACCAGGACAGTTAAACATGAAGACAGTCTGTTGAGGAAACTTGTAAGTATTTGTACATATTTCTAGTTGTTCAGAAGGAAGAGACATGAATTGGCTTTGCATAAATATAGTCTAGCCCCCTATTAGCTCTTCCTATTGCCTACTGGATGCTAGCTAAAAGTCTAATGGAAAAGTTATAGCAACTGAAAGCTGCTGAATGTGCTTTATTTATTTAATCTTGGAAAACTGCTCTTTGATGGACTGAGTTCTTCTCTTCTTTGATATTACCCCCTCACAAATAAGATTTATCACTGTATCCAAAGATCTACCAGATTCACAAAACTTCCTTGCCCAAAGAGGAAACAATGCTGCAATTTTTAATGGCTTATGAGATTTGTGAAAAGAATTCCCAATACAATTACACTGGGTTTTCAGCTGAGAGGTAGAGGGAGGGAAATGCAAGCAAAACCCTGAATGCCTTCACTGTATTTTTTTTTTTTTTTTTCCCCTGGATAGTGTAAATGAGTGTTAATGCAATATTACACCAAGGCCTTGGAGAGACTTCTTCAAAGCCTGTAAAAATTCATGTGTACTGACTCCCCGTGCACTCAGGAGCTTGTGCATGTTGGAGATTGTAAGTGTTTATTTGTTGTTATTGCTAATTCTAACAGAGTTCTGACATATGGTGTTGCACTTGAGATTACTGACACCGTGTTGCCTAACTGCCAATTTCCAAGTAGTATGTAACAGGGAAAGCTGTTAATGTGCTATGAATTTGTAAAATCCCTTTAAAAGGATAGTGTGTTATTTGAAATAATTTCTCCAATGTGTTCTGCAGGATGCCCAGTCAAGGGTGTTGGCTAAATGGCATCTATGCTGTCTGAGCAGAAACAGAAGCTTTGTACCAGTATGTGTCACAGCTTACCTCCAACAGGCAACTGGTTTCAGACTTGCAAAATGACCAAGACTGGCAGATCCTTACCTGCTGCAGGTGTTACTGCAGCTCCCAGTTCTAAGTCTGTAACAGAAACTATGCAAATTTTCAGCCGGGTAGCTGAGATCTCTGCTTTCCTGCCTCCAGAGTAGAAGAGCTGGACTGCAGCCTTATGCAGGCAAACCAACTAATTCCTAGGGCTGTCAAGTATAATGAAAATAATTTGGTGGGATTCAGTGTTATTGGAAGTGGATCTACTTGTAACAGTTCAATGACTGTGTGGTGAAGTACTGGGCTGGTTTGTAACAACGCCCTTTGATTTCCTATGTTTATGCTTCCCATAAGAAGAAATCTCTTTGCACTTGTTAATATGTGAAGACAGGCTTTTATTCAGCTCCACAGGACAAACAGAAACTGGCTAACCACTGCTTCAAGAATTAATGCTAACATGTTGGTCACGCAGATATGGTTGCATTACAGCTTAGGGTGGATTGAATGGTTCCTCTGCCAGACAAAACCTGAATAAGTGTACCTTGTGATGGGGAGAACAAACCCCCAACAAGTTCATCTGGTTAGTGTGAAAAAGCAATGGAGAAAAACGAACTGAAATGTAACTGCATATATACACAGTGATTGCTTTAAGGAGCCACCATTATATCAAAGGTAGATGTAACTGGGGTGCGGTGGGGGGGGGGGGGGGGGGTTTTGGGGGTTTTTTGTTTTGTTTGTGGTGGGGTTTTTTTGTTTGTTTTTTTTTTACAACAGAAGGGTTTTGGGGGGATTTTTTGGTTGTGTTTGTGGGTTGTTTTTTTTGTTGTTTTTTTCTGAGGAAAAAGAAATCAAAATATTTTCCAGATCTTTTTTTTCTAAAATTCATTTCATTGATTTCACATGAGTAAGTTTTCTTTGCTCATGTTTTGAGGTAGGAGCTTTAAAGACTTAGGATCAGAGGTCATTGTGTAGAGATAAATATGTATATAAAACAAATGATGGGAAAACAGTACACAACAAGCTAGAAATACTAATAAGTTGATTCCCAGTAGTTTATTTCAATAGGGAAAAGAATCCAAAATCCAGATACTGGAGTGTTATTTGTTCATGTTTAAAACTTGTCATTGAATCTTGGAATCCCATAAAGGACCTCGGGAAGTTGTCAGGTCCACCCCCTCTGCTCAAGCAGGGTCATGTAGACAGAGTAGGTTGCCTAAGACCATATCCAGATGCCTTTTGAATATCTCCAAGGACGGAGACTTCACCACTTCTGTGGGCAAACAAGGTAGCAAACAAATGCCTGTTCGGTGTTCCTTGGCAGAACAGGTGTTGGCAGGCTCACAGTTGGGGGAATGACTTCTGTGAGTTGCATAGAAAAGCATTTTATTAAAGGTTCTAGCTGCCCAGTAACAACTTCTGACTTGTATCAATTCAAAGAGGATTTTTTTTTTGTTTATTCTTTTGCTGTTTCCTTAACCTGGCTCTGCTTTACAGTATATTGTAGAAGAGTTGCCTGGGATAGTACCCCCTTTATGGGATATCTGAGCAATGAAACAAAAGAGGGGAAGCTGTGTCTCTCGAGACGTAAACTGCCTCAATTTACCTTTTAATATACAAAAGACTGACTTCAACTTGTAAGATATTAACTAAATTTTTTTTAATTCACTGTTTGATATCTTGTACTAAATCTTAATGTAATCTACTTATATGTGATCAAATAACTGCTGAAGATATCAAGTTCTTAAGCCCTATTCCTTCTCCTCCTCCAGCAGATACTGAAAAATACATGGTGAAAACAGATACATCTAAGAAATAAAGTGTTGAACATCAAACAGTACTAAGTACTGAAATATTTACTTAGAAGCCTGCCAAAGAGGAGAACTGCCTCGAAGAGATAATTCAAATATATATAAATTGTTTTCAAGTTAACAAGTGAATACATTCTTTAAATTCACTAAGTTTTCTGTTACAATGAGCAGCTTTCCAAACAAACTTCTTTAGCAAAAAGTTACTTGGTAACCTTTAAACTTGGTTCCATGCCCTCAAACTTTTTTTTTCATTTTTTTTTTTCTTTTCTTTTAAGGAATCTCACTGGAAAACTGACTTTGGTTATAGAGTATCTAAGACACACATAAAAATATTTCCTTTATAGATTCTTTTAAAGTTGCATTTCATATTTTGTTGTATTCACATTGTAATCTTTCTTGCACATTGAGGAAAGTAACAGACTTGTATACAGTAGCATGAATCTTAAACTTGTGATACTGAGATATTCCATATAATAGTAAGCTGTAATGGCTATTGCTGCTGCAAACAACGTTCAATCTTCCTGTGTAACCTTCTCTTTTAATACAGTGAACAGTACAGGATTTTCCCAGGTGTCAATCCAATGCCAATATAGTTTCTCCAATACATGGCCAGACCTTGAAGATCTGAGCATAGTAACTTTAATTTTAGAGCAGAAATCTCGAGTTCATGACCATATTTACATGTTACGAAGACGTGTGACTCTGGGGTATAAGGTAAAATCCTCAACTGTGAATGCCTGACATCCTGTGGAAGCAGACAGACTGCTGATTAAGTGTAATAAACATAGCATTGAGTTCACGTCCTGAGGACAAGTGCCTGTAATGCACTCAGCAGATGATGTTTTGAAGGTAGAACTGCTGTAGCAGGGCAGGTAGTAAAATGAACCATGGGACAGCATGTGTATCCTTTTGTGCAATAAATGCTTAAGGATTATTGTAAATAATGGTAATCACTCAACTTCTGTGTCAGATTTTACAGGCTTTTAAGTGTATGTATGAATCATAACACCATGCACATCTAAGTTGACACTTCAGTCTTAATTGCCCATGAATATCAGATATACATTGGAAAATCCCTTGGGAGTGTTTCCTTTATCAGTCCCAGTTATTTTTCTCTGCTTTTCCAGTACAAATGTTAATGATGATAAAACTGACACACATTACAAGGCATTCCTGGGAATGTTTTCCATATCTGAACATTCATGCAAGATTTTTTTTTCTGGAATGTAATACTAGTGGGTAGTGAACTTACCACAGAGAGGTCACAAGAAAATAAATATTCATGTTTAAATGTGTTATAGAAGCTATAGAATTCTGAAAGCTTGATGGTACTCTAAATTAAGACACTAAATGAAGCCTAAGTAGAAATATGATTATAGAAAAACATATTGACACTTTGAGTTCTGACAGAGTTGTTGCTTTTGATTTCTAAAGTGTACATGTGGTGAAGCTGTTGGGGTGGGGTATGTGTGTAGGATTTGCTCCTCATGACTCCCCACCCTGGTTACAAGCTCATTTGTGGTACAGGTGTCTTTTTCAACACTTGTAGTTCCATGACTATGGGATTGGCATTGAAGGCAAATGAAACAAAAACTGGGGCAAATACTGCTATTGCCTTCGGACTTAGGAGGTCTGAAATACAGCCACAGTCATTCTTGAACTTACTCTGTTAGTGTTCATTAAATATCTCTATATCATCACACGTTATGCTGATCTATGAACAATTCAATTAAGAACCTAAGAATGTGAATTTTCTTCAAATATTTGCTAATATGATTCAATAATAGTAAGATAAATATTAAAAAGCAATGTGGGAGAATATCTGTGAAAGTTCCTCTCTGAGGAATGTTTGAGGTGGAAGAATAATTTGACTACTTTTTCCATTAAACAATCAAGGCTTCTATGTGGCAATAGTCTACTCACCAGGCTCCAGGCATAATTGACCACATGGATCCAGTTGACTAAGCGAGACAGACATTGAATAGACAGTGTAGGAGCATGTCAACTACCTTGTGTGTACCCATATATTTAACTTGGAGGTAGAATGCTTCATTGAAGTTGGTATATCCAGAGTTGTAGAAAACTTAAATGTGCGTCCTGGTTTCAGCTGGGATAGAGTTCATTGTCTTCCTAGTAGCTGGTACGGTGCTGTGTTTTGAGTTCAGTATGTGAAGAATGTTGATAACACCCTGATGTTT
>JAVJGG010000054.1:399456-409644 GCA_035590195.1 Aviceda cuculoides | reverse complement strand
GTCCCAGCTGTGTCCCCTCCCAACTCCTTGTGCACCGACTCACCTCCTCGCTGGTGGGGTGGGGGGAGAAGCAGAAAAGGCCTTGGCTCTGGGTAAGCACTGCTCAGTGGTAATGAAAACATCTCAGTATCATCAACACTGTTTCTAGCACAAATCCAAAACATACCCCATAATAGCTGCTATGAAGAGAATTAACTCTGTCCCAGCCAAAACCAGCACACAGATATAAGTAGTAAATTCCAAAGCTCTTCTCACAGTAAAAGATCTGTAGTTAAGTGCAGCAAGTTTGTTACTTTTTCTGTTTTAACTTTTTACCTCTCATTTCTCACTTTTCCTAGTTATTGACCTATTCTCTGTCCCAGAATCTGCCACTTTCATTTCTTTAGGCATTCTACTTTCTCAGTGATTTATTGATTAAGGATAGACTCAATTCAGATTTGCAAATGGCAAATAATGATTTTGTGTGGTCTTTGACAGTTTCCTTTATGTTTTGTTTGCTTGGTAGCTCATTACTTCATGATTTTTTTTTGCAGAGTTTGTTTATTTTTTAGTTAGATTTTTGTTCATGTGTTTATCCTATCTTCTGACCCATGTTATTTACATCTGGTATACTTTCAAGCTTTACCTGGTTATGCAGTAAAGTCGTACACCTTGGCAGGCCAGTTACTGCTCAGGCTGGCACAGCCCTTCCTAACTTGCTTTAGCCATTTCTAGTACTGTTGGAACAGGTGGGCTTCACATCTTGGTCAGTGACTGTGTCTATGAAAATATCTCAATAGCTGTCTAGAGAAATCAGAGCACTGAAGGTTATATGCTTGGTAATTTTGTTTGTTTATTTAAACGTTGAAGGCTTTGCTCAGAATATTACTGTTTTTCCACTGAGATGTATGGTAATGATCAGCATGGTGCTAGAAGTAAAATGTTTGGTTTTCCTTCTACCTTGTTTTGTTTTATATGGCTATTCTTGAACAAGGAGTGGGAAGGAAGGCAAGTTCTGACTGTGAAAAGTTGTTCACTATTGCTTCCGGCTGTGGCTGCTCACAGCTTCCAAAAAAATCTGGTTTTAGCTGTAATCGTGCACTGCAGGTGATTGCAGTGGCTTCCACATGACATGCCACAGTTGCCTTGAAAGAAATGCATGTTTATATATACATCCTGATGGGATCAGAATTTGTAATGTGGTTAGTCAGCTTCTGGGCATTTCACTGTGTAAATGAGTAGTACCCTGTTGAGATTAGAGCACAGCATCTAGCTAAATTTTTGGAAAATGAAGCACAGTATTTTACCAGGACTTTACCATTTTAGACCATTGGTCCTATGTCTGAGTAAGACATGTCTTCAAGCACACTTAGGCAGGCAATTGGCTTTTTGAAAACCAGGAGGGAATGTGGACCAAGAGGTTTTGGTCTCCTGTATGTTGAGTACAATAGCTTCTTGTACCACTTGGTTTAGGCAAAGCAGGCCTCCATACTTACAAAAGTTTATGTGTTGAGGCAGCCATAGGAGGGAAAAGTCAGTGTGTAAACAATTTGTTGTAATATGTTGGTAAAGGATCTTTATATTCTGGAAAGTGTGTATAACTAAACAGAATTTGTAACTGAGCATGTGTATATGTGTGTTATGTATGGTGTCAGTCATTATTTGTCAGCTTATGTGTGTATGTCTAGATCTACCTCTGTGTGCATTTTATTTGTAGTAACCAAATATAAGTGAAATAGTTTGGGTTTTTTGTTGGTTTTGTTTGTTTGTTTTTGTTTTGTGGAGTTTTGTTGTTGTTTTGTTTGTTTTTAAATAAAAGCAAGCTGGTCAGGGGAAATTCAGGTTGGACATTAGGAAAAGGTTCGTCACTGAGAGGGTGGTTGGTCACTGGTGCAGGGTCCCTAGGGAAGTAGCCACAGCACCAACCCTGTCAGAGTTCAAGGAGTATCTGGGCGACGCTCTTAGTCATATGGTTTAGTTCTAGGTAGCTCTACAAGGAGCAGGGAGTTGGACTCAATGATCCTCATGGGTCCCTTCCAACTTGAGATAGACTATGGTTACGTGCATACTTAGGCTTAGATATAACAGCATGTTGCTGGATAGGTCCAGACCTGAAGACACTTACAGGCAATAAGCCAGCAGAGGCTATTGGAAACAGAATCACCAAAGAAAAGGGAAACTAAAATCAGTGGATGCAGCAGGGCCACTATCAGATGAAATAATCTCAGCCAGGCTATTCTGTGCATTACTACTTTGACAAGCCTGCAGTCAGGGACTGGAATAACTCAGATGAGTGAAAATACTCAGGTAATAAGAAAACAGTTTTACTGCAGGGGATAAATTGGTATTTATTAATAATTAGCCATAGCAGAGAAAAATGGCTAACCTAACTTAACCTAACTTGTTCTTTAAATGAACTTTTTTTGTGAAAAGTCATGTTTTAAAAGTTTTTATGTTGGAAATAACAGAAATGTTAATTTCAAAAACCTTTTCTAAAAATATATATAGATATCCCTGTTATGTGAGTTCTCATGACAAAGACAACTTTCTTTTAAAATATCCAAGTTATAAACTTAAGATGATGCTTTAAGGTAAATAGAAATTGTACGGCACTGATGGAATATTTGGGGACAGAAAAATACATTTGTTTTGCAGAACACTATTTCAAGCAGTAGCAAAAATGTTCCAGGTAACAGCAATTAATGTTTTCAAGGGGAGAGCACTCCAGATATCTCTACGCAAATGAGATATGTGAAAAGATGAATCTTTGTGAGGTTTCCTCTGGATATGGCCATATGGTAAAAGTGGGCACTGTCTTCCCTCACTTTACTGCATATCTCATTTGAACTCACAAGTTTTTTAAAATTTCAGCGATGTTATATTGCCCTGACTAAAGAGACATTGTAATGAGCATAAAAGACTTTGATGTAAATGCATATTCTCTTATAAATAAGAAATGGAGTGAATGGACTATACTTTTTCCAGAACAACTAAGTGGGACCCTTAAAAATCAATATGGGGATGTTTGAGGGAATCACAGCCTGAACATTATTAGTACATGCCAAAATCTTATTAAGATAAAGAGGACTCAAATGCTCCTTGAGAAACAGAAAGGGATTGACCACAGTATAATATGCTCTGGTTTTAGTACTTGTCACTGGTTTATCTCAATTCTCAGCTTTCAAAAGCCACCAAATTTGGGGTTTGCCCTAGAATGAACACCAAATATTTAATCTGAACCAGTTGTCCTTCCATCTCTGTCTGCTTGTTGTCGAAACAGAAACATGGGTAGGCTGGAAGGAGGAACCACTGGCTTAATGCATTAGAAGGCAGTTCTGATGCTAGTTGCAAGACAAACCACCAAGAGGTGAAGCAACAGCTTCAGGTCTTGCTTCTGGGTTTCGTTGTCGAAGATCTTATTGTGTTTCTAGAAAGAATCCAATTTCTTGGGCTTTTGTGTCTAGAGTAGTGAATTTTGCTCTTTATCATGAAATATGTATGTATTTTAATTTACCTTATGGACCAAAACACTGGCCTCAAAATGAGTATTTGATCCAAAGCTTGTTAGCTAACGGGGTCTTTCCAACATTTTTTTTTTCATCACGGGAGATAAATGTTTTAGAAATGGCTTGATATGAAAGGACTATTTTCAAATTGGTAAATTACATTTCAATAAAGTTATGTTTAGTAACTTAAATTATATATCTCATTAATTTTTAATGTAAAACATGAGACTTCATTGCTTTTTTTGTAGGTCATACCTTTATGATTCTCCCCCCACCCTGAATAGTTGAAGTTTTGTTTGAAATGTGTGATTCAGCAATGGTTTTTGCTGACATAAAGATAAAAATGGAATTATATTTACGTGAAATCAGGTAGGCATAACTTTAATAATGTTTCACATAAAATATCTCCTCAGAGTTTTTACCATCATGATAGACTAAACAGTCTGGGACCTTGAGGCTTTGAAGAAGCAGCTTTTGCTCTTCTGTGACAGTTACTCAAAACATAGCTCGAGGAGGCCAGCTTTCGCAGTTGGACAAGTAGACCATGACAGTTCTTCCCTGAGGTTTAAATATGCAACACTGACATGAATACAAAAATCTATTGTTATTGCTATGTTAGTTTAAACACTGACCTACTCTTATCTCTTAGATTAATGAACACCATCACAGCACTTTTTTTTTTGTACCTTAAGTAATGATCTCTGGGGACCAAATGCTATATATGTAAAACTACTATTGACCTCAGTGGGAAGGAACAGCGTGTACTTTCCTCAAGGCAGACGAGATCATTAAAAAACAAGAGGAATTAACTGAGACATAGGAACCTAAATTTAATCTTGGTCAGTACGCCATCCTCTCTTTTTCATCTCAATCTTGCCCTGAATTTCTTTTGAGCAAGGATTGCATCATAAAGGCAATTGGAGTTTGCTGTGCTTTCCTAAGCTAACAAACAATGTCAGCCTTAATTTGCTATTACTGGTGGTGTAGACCATTTCTGGACAGTAGTCTGGGGTTTTGTTCAGATTTGACGCTTTTGAGGGTTGGTGCTTCCTGTTAATAGTTACAGTACAATGATTCTCTAAAATGCACGCAGAAAGATTTGAGTCACCAGGGGAACTTTGAAATTGTGTCCAATCTTTATAATGGTTTGTGACATTTAATACTGTGATGCTTTAATATTGCAATATCATGCACTTTATGTAAAATATTTTGGAGGAAAAAAAAAAATCATGGTTTTAATCTATTGGTCATATTTGAAATCATATCCAGGTTATATATCTTCAGTATTATGGAAATGAAATTGTGCAAATATTAAAACAAAAAAAAAAAGTTAAAATTGTACTCTCTATTTCTGAAAATAAGTCTAAGCTCTGAAGAGTCCCTGACAGTGAACTTGTCCTTGTCTATTTCAGCTAAAATGAATGTTTAATAATAGAGGTTAGGTGGACAAGAAGGGTTATAGAAGAGGGCCAACATAGCTCAACAGGTATTGAAGATTATCTTGCTGATAGATATAGTTTCAGTATGCATATTGTTTCTGTCAGTCCATGAGGAGATCTAGTGTGTAGAGGGAATCAAATGCTTTCCCAGAACTGCTTAGTGTGATGAGGATGGTAACTTAAATTACTCTACAAACACTCGGTGTGGGTATTCTTGGTATTATTTTTTTAATCGAAGCAAAACTATAGGAATCTGGAGGTTTTGATGAAAATACATTAAATTAAAACATCCAAGCATTTTGGAAAGTTTTGTGTCTTCGTGAAACTAGGTATGAAAATAATCTTTTAGTTTGATTTTAATTTGAGCTTGAACACTTCCAGCTTTTACTCCATTTTCATTTTAAATTGTTTCATTCTCTATTTTATTATGCATATTATAAAGTATTTGTAATGTTATATGGAGTCTTAAAAAGGGAGTTCTTAGCTGATTTATATATTTCCATGACTTTAAAATGCCAGATAATGTAAGTAAATGAAGCATTTTGAGATTTCTGTCATGGTTTAACCCCAGTAGGCAGCTCAGTCCCACACAGCTTCTTGCTCGCTCCCCCTGCAGCGGGATGGGGGAGAGAATCAGAAAGGTAAAAGTGAGAAAACTCATAGGTTGAGATAAATATGGTTTAGTAAGTAAACCAAAAGCTGTGTGCAAGCAAAGCAAAACAAGGAATTCTTTCACCACTTCCCATCGTCAGGCAGGTGTTCAGCCATCTTCAGGAAAGCAGGGCTCCATCACCCGTAACTGTTACTTGGGAAGACAATTGCCATCACTGTGAACGTTCCCCCTTCCTCCTTCTTCCCCCAGCTTTCATTGCCGAGCATGACACCATGTGGTGTGGGACATTCCTTTGGTCAGTTGGGGTCAGCTGTTCAGGCCATGTCTCCTCCTAGATTCCTGTGCACCCCCAGCTTACTTGCTGGCAGAGCAACATGAGAAACAGAAGAGGCCTTGTAGCTATGTAAGCACTGCTCAGCAACAGCTAAAACATCCCTGCTGATTTGGTCACAAATCCAAAACATAGCCCCATACCAGCTACTACAAAGAAAACTAACTCTACCCTAGCCAAAACCAGTACAGAAATTTACATATAAAGTGAGACAGCTAAAAACACTTAGTAGCACTTGGCTTGTTTTTTATTATAAGTGTTGCCATAAAAAAGGGCCTTTTCTAAAATTTCCCTGTGTTATCAACACTGTTTTGGTCACAATTCCAAAACATAGCACCGTACCAGCTACTATGAAGAAAATAACCCTAGTCTAGCCAAAACCAGTACAGACCTCCTGTCAGGTTTCAGGTTTTTTTCCACAAGTAGAGTGTGACGGTTTCCATGTACTTTTTGACATCATAATGGTTTTAGCCACAATTTCTCATTTTTCTGACTCCTAGACAGGAATAGAAAACAATGTTGAGCTCTTGCACTTTTTTTTTCTTACATGAGGGTGTATTACTGACAGTTATAGCTTGTATTTGCATGAAAACATGTATTTATGCCAGAAATTTGAAAGGCTTGTGGTCATCTAGCTGCTGGCTGAATACTGACAGAAGTGAGATGTGTTTTGCATAAAATGTCTACAAAAGCAATTTCCAAACATAATGTCTCTTTGCAACAAGATGTCTAAGAGACCAAATTTGAACTACTCTACTGGTCTTGTTGGCTCAGTTCTGTTGATGGGATGAGATTTTTGACCACTCATTCAGAATCTTTCATGCATGAAGTTCTCTTCAGCATGTCGAATGCTTCATAGTCTTACTTTAGATGAGTTCCTTGTTCAGCAGATTTGCCAATGTGCATTTACATCTCTCCCAGAGAGTCATGGAGGCACTTGCAGTATTTTGCTACCCATGGGAGCATACTCAATTGTCAAATGAATGACTTCTTTTTGTGCATCAAAATAGAAATAGTTCTCCTTATCCATGGGGTTTCATGCTTTTATTGCTGCTTCTGGCTGCCGTCATGAGCTCTTAACTTGCTTTCACAAGTGGGTGATGTATATTTAGTTTGTTACTATGCCACTTGCGCAAACCCAGGCAGTTCATCCAAAAAACTCTTAGTACTTTTTACAGATGCATTGAAAATCAGGAGATACTTATCTTATGGAGGATAGTAAAAGGTAAAAACTTGGATTTATATGTCTGTAGTGTTTTGGTAGAAACAGAGTAAATAATTGTGTTACTTTTATATGCCAAATGGTACTTGACTGACATTCTTTCATCTCACTCTAAGATAAGGCAAGAAAATACATGAGTAGTAAAGATGAGAGAAAATCAAGAAGAGCTGAAAAAGCTTGGGAAATGTGGGGACTGTGTATTAAAACAGCACTGATTTAAAAGCAAACAACAGCAAAAAAAATCTTAGAAAATGTGTTTATCCATGGGTACACAGCAGACCATTACCACTCAAGAAAAAGCTCTCAGGATGGTGAAAGAGTTTCATTTACAAATAAACATAAAGCTCAGTAGTTACTGGGGAACAGAGTTGAAAGCAAGAGATGTTAGAGGAAAAAAAAGGTAGAGAAGAATTTTGTCACTTTGACCTCTATACTGTTTCCACCCCTCACCTCAAAATGGATGTAGTGGAATGGAAAAAAGGTTCAGAGAAGCACAACAAGGATGAACAAAGGCCTTGGAACAACCTCTGTGCAAAGAATAACTTTCAGAATTAGATGAGGGGAAAATAAACTAAAGGTGAAAAGAAACGCAAAATTAGGCTGGAGAGAAAGGATAGGGAAAAACTATTCATCATCTTCTGTACAAAAAAGATCTTGAGGAATCAAATTAAGGTAATAGGAAATAAGCTCAAAAGAAGTAATGAAGCCATTTTTTGTGCAACAGATCACAATTGTGAAATTCCTTGTCAAAGTTTACCATGAATGGGAAGTTTACAGGAGCTTCAAGAGGAGGCTGGATAATTGCTAGGAAAATGCATTCACTGAGAGCGCTACACATACAAATCATGTTTGTTTCAGAAATAGATGAAGGATGAGAGAGTATTCAAAGTAACATTATCCCATTCATCACCATAAACATCTACTTTTTGGAGCCTGTCAGAAGGAAAATGCCGAACTAACTGGACTTTTAGTCTAATTTATGGCAGATTTTGTTGTCTCACTTTTTAAATGTTAAAATGCACAGGTAAAAACAAGTTAGTTTTGTTTTGGGTTTTTTTGGTGCTTGGTGTGTATTTGTTGGGGTTTTTTTGTTTGTTTTTACAAAGGAGAAAAACAGGCTTGTAGTGTGTCAAGAGTTATAACATCATAATAAAGAAAAGGATGGGCCAGGAGAAGGAGATAATGTCATATCATACAAGATGTTAGTGTGACACCTTATATACACAAGATTTAGTATAATTTCTACTATTGCCACTGATAAAATCTTACAAAAACCACATAATTATTTTCATGATGATTTTGTGGAAGATTTTTTCCTAAAAGGAATTATTTTAAAAACAGTTTCCCTTTCTTCTTAAAAAAAAAAAAAAAAAAAAAATCTTTGAATGAAAAAGGAAAAATAAAAAGAAAAGTAAAAACGACAAAACCCAAACCAACAACCCAGCCACTCACAAAGAGAAGAAGGGTTGACTCAGACAGAATGGTATTTTTTAATGTTTTTTAACAGACCTCTTTGTTCTGGAAGCGTTGACATTGATTGTGGTGGAAGACAGAACAGGGCTATTAAGAATGTTTACTGCTCTTTAAATCACTGATTACTTTTCTTGAAACTGCTAATGATATTCAAAATGTTCAGCAGTGCTTTTGAACCGTGTGTGTCATGAAATTCCTCTGCCAATGTCACTGCTGTTTTGCACAGCATGGGATAGACGGGTGTATGAAACTACGTTTGGTTCTTGCTTGGCAAGGTGTCCAAATGAGCGGCCTGGCAGGCACACTCGTGTTCTCGTGATGGACAGCGTTGGATTGACAATCAGCAGCAAGTCTTGGAGCAATGGATCACAGGGCCAGAGTAGTGTGATGGGCTCCAAGTGCCTGCAAGGCCAGTCATAAACTTCGGAAAAATTTTTGCTGTGGCTGTGCGATGAGGTCGTATGTGAAACTGGGAAAAGGAGTGGATGTTTGAGCATAGGGTGAGGAAAAGGGTGCCTGAGGAAGTTGGGTTGAGGGGTGTTAGTGCTGAGTAGAGGATGCAAAGAAATTGGGAGTGGGGTGGGAGTAGATAAGGTTGATAAAGTGCAGATTATTTCCCCTTTGTTGTCTAGTAGGCTCTTAGATGTACTGAATTAGGCTAAACCTTGCTGGCTGTAGCAGCTAGAAAAGAAGCATACCTAACTTCACCTGTTGCAGAAATAAGAAAAATGTGTTTGGCCCCAGTACAATAAGATTAGAACTGAAGATAGCAGTGGTATTTTTCATCCTTAAACATCAACATAAGGATGGAAATTACTTTGAATGTATTGTTTAGCCAGCAGTAGTTAACTAGATGGGTATCTAATTGTGCACTTTAGGTCATAATGATAATTGTTATCAAACACAGAGAACATTAAAAATTCATAGATAATGAAGGAAATTATTAAATGTTCCGCCTGTGAGGGAAGCAGCATTCCCTGTCAAATATCTTAGCATTTTTATACTTAAGGAAAACTTGGTTTTGTGCATGGAGCATCTTCTTTAGACAATTGTTCAGCCTTTGAGAGTGCAGTTTTCTGACGGTTTTGCATTATTAAAACATCCAGTACAACCCAGTTGTTAACAGCTGAACAGAACAAATTTCTTGGGGTTTATAAGGTCTGAAATGAATAATTATTCTCAAAACATGATAAACTGGCAGAGTTAGTATAATAGAGGAGAAATTACTTTACAAAGACTGACTCTTGAAACTCAGAAACTCCGTAGTTTCTTTAAGTCAGTTTATTCTTTTGCTTTCATTATAAAACAATTTTTTAATGCGTACTGCTGTGTATTGGCTTTGTGTGGCAAGGTTTTGGTAGCGGGCGTGTTACAGGGGTGGCTTCTGTGAGAAGCTGCTGGAAGCTTCTCCTGTGTTCGATAGAGCCAATTCCAGCTGGCTCCAAGTTGGACCTGCCGCAGGCCAAGGCCGAGCCAATCAGTGTTAGTGGTAACGCCTCTGTGATAACATTTTTAAGAAGGAAGAAAAAAAGTTCTGGGAAGAAGAAGAAACGGCAGCCGGAGAGAGTGTGAGAACATGTAAGAGAAACAACCCTGCAGACACCAAGGTCAGTGAAGAAGGAGGG
>JAVJGG010000054.1:383504-393618 GCA_035590195.1 Aviceda cuculoides | reverse complement strand
ATCTTATTAAACTGCCCTTATCTTAACCCACGAGCCTTTTGTTATATTTTCTCCCCCCATCCAGCTGAGGAGGGGGAGTGATAGAGTGGCTTTGGTGGGCACCTGGTGCCCAGCCAGGGTCAATCCACCACAGTCCTTTTAACCTGAAAGGTTAAAATTTGAAATAATGAGTAATATTTAATTTGAAATGTTGAGTTGTTTTTTAAATGCTCTAATCTAGATTTTTTTTTTAAAGTAATTGCACTAGAGAGTGAAGACAGGATTCACCTTGTCTGACAGATATTGGCTAGAAAGTGAAGTGGTGAATGTGGAAACTACTTTGAGATTTCTTTCATAGGCAATTGAGAAAAGCACTTCTGAAAAGTAATTAATTTTACCTATTCTGGACACTAGTTTTAGGATAGGAATCAATCTTCATATGAAACTGCCCTTCTCTCCAACTATGGTGAAAGACTGGTTAATTGCTACAGGTAATCTGACTTTAAGATGATTAGTGGTGCAAGGGTGACCTGTACAGTTTGAAACTGAGACAACCACTATCTCTGGAGGTATTTAAAAGATGTGTAGGTGGTGCTTAGGGATATGGTTTAGTGGTGGACTTGGCAATGTTAGGTTTACAGTTGGACTTATTGATCATAAATGTCTTTTCAAACCTAAATGATTCTATGATTTATATCTATCACAGATAAAATTAGATAGCTAAATATAGCTGTTGCACTGCATCCTATAGCAAGATGTGGTTAAAAATAAATGTCTGTATGAGTCTGGTAGAAACAAAAGTGTAGCAGGAAAGAGGAGGGAAAATAGCAGGTGATACAGAACAGTGATTTAGCTGTGTTTATCTCTATCAAGGCACAATTGCACCTGAATCTAAAGACTCCTTAAGCTCTTTTGGTCTTGTTTGTAACTATAAGAGCTTCACTTGCTCCAGAGACTGGAGCAATCAAAAAAAAGTCAGAAATAGGTGACCTTAAAAGCATGTTCATTTAAACCTAAAAATCCTTTTACCTGGTAGTAGATTAAAAACAACTTTTCATGAAAGCTGACTGAGAAGGAGGCAGCTGCCATTCAGGTTCCATGCCATTTCCTGAACAATAGCTGTTCTGTGATGTTAAAAAGCACAGTAACAGCATGTTCTTTCATTTTGTAACAAGTCCTTGACATAATGTTTAGGACTGGGCTGCTTGCATACACTGTTCAAAGAGCACTGACATATCTTCCTGTTTGACATCCACTCAAAATGAGTGCAGACAATGCAGTACAACATGGAAATAGGTGAATTTGATATCTACTTAGGCCTCAGGTTGTTTACAGTAATAGTATTCAAGTTTTGTTCTGTGGTTATCTGCTTGAACTAAATATCACAGAATCTCAAAACAGTTGAGTTAGGAAGGGGTGTCTGGAAAGAATCTTGTTCAATCCCTGTGCCCAGAGCAGTTCGTTCAGGGCTATGCCCTGCTGGCTTTTGAATATCTCCAAGGATGGAGACTCTACAAATTCTATTGGCAACCTGTGCCAGTGTTTTATCACCCTCACAGCAATAATTATTTTTTCTTCTAATGTTTAAATGGAATTTCCTGAATTCCAGTTTGTGCCCATTGCCTCTTGTCCAATCTTTAGGAACCACTGAGAAGAATCTGGCTCTTTCTCCTTTACCACACTGTAACAGGTATTTATACATGTTGGTGCGATTCTTCCTGAGCTTTCTCTTCCCCAGGCTGAATGGTTTGAATCTCTCCTCACATGAAAGCTACTTCAGTTGCTTAATCAACTTCCTGGCTCTTCACAGTGCATGCTCTGGTATGTCTTTGTGTTGCAAGGGGGAGCCGAGAACTGGACCCAGTAGGGCTGAGCAGTGGGGAAGGATTGCCCCCCTGCACCCCTGATGCTCTGCTTAATGCATCCCTGGACGCAAGATTCTGCTGGCTTGCTTTCCCACGGGGGCACATTGCTGGCTCATGTTAAACTTGCTGTCTACAAGGACCCCCAAGTCTTTTTTTTTTTTTTTTTTTTTTTTTCTTTTTTTTTTTTTTTTTTTTCCAGACAAGGCTGCCTCCTCATCTGTCGCTAGGCAGAGGTTGTGGCTTTCTCTGCTGCTTTCCAATGCTCAGGGCAAGTCTCCCTCTTCCAGCCCTTCCTTGCTAACGAGCTGGTATCCACACATGCCAGCGCTCTGTGGTGGTGAGCTGTCCCACCATGTCTCTGCCATCCCCATGAGTTCCATAGCCCTGGAACTCAAGACTCTAAAATAGTCTAAATTTGTCAGAATAACAAAAGCAAAAATCCAGAGGTATGTTCGGATATCTAAATAGTTGTGTGTGGTATGGGCAAGGTGACAGCAGTAATTGCAGGATGGAAAACGAAAAAAAAGTAATTGGTGAAAAATATCATTAAGGAAACTAATAAATGGCTTCTTGCAATGTTATTGGTTTAGCCGATCTTTCTCTTGAATGTGTAGAGGTTTCACTTCCTGGCTTCAGAGTCTGAAAATTGCAATGGAGCAAATAATATCCGACTATGTTGGTTACAATGTTAGTTTTAAATTTTTTTCAGGATATGAGGAAAATTTGTTACATATTGCCTGAACCTGCATGTTTGCATTTGCAAATAAAGAAGGGGCGGGGGGGGGGGCGGGGGGGGGGAAGATAGGAAANNNGGATATTGAAGATTTGTGCAAAATGGTTGTATTTGGCAAAATTGTGGCAGTCTTGTCCACCTATTTCAGGTACATTTTTAAACAAATATTTGTGTTCAGATATTTATTGGTTGTATGATAATGTCTTTAACTTTTATTTGTGTAAATATTTTACATGGGAACTTGCTACAGGGAAACAAAATAGATTTTGTTATTTTTATTCTCTTAAATTGAAAAATTCTATACTGGTCCTGGTTAATTTAGACACTTAATTTCTGCCTACCTAAGCATGTTAAATTACAGTCTGTTTGATACAGCTGGCAGTGTTGGAGAGTTATGTCCAACGCATTTAAGAATCCATGAAAAGAAAGAGGTCATTGATCTTGTGATTCAATTCACAAAGGCACTATTTTAGTAAAGGTAAAAACTTTCAGAAATTAACTCTTAAAATTTAAGCTCAGTCTGGTATCTGACTGAAAGAATTGTTTGGCTATAGCTTTTCTGGCATAATAGTTTTCTTTAGACTTTTTTGGCATTTAGCAATGTTACAATAATGCTAGAAGTAACACAGTTTGCTCAATGTGTTTTGCTTTGCTTGTGTGCATGGCTTTTCCTTTACGTATTAATCTGTCCTTATCTCAGCCCATGAGTTTTCTCACTTTTACCCGTCTGATTCTCTCCCCCAGCCCACCGTGAGGGAGGTGACCGAGCAGCTGAGTGGGACTCAGTTGCCAGCTGGGGTTAAACTGTGACACTTCAATAAATGGAAACAGTGCATGTTAGGGTTTCTGACTGTTTGCCTTTATTTATTTGGAAACTTGTGTTTAGAAGTTACTAATCACATTTGCAAAAAGTAATATAATGAAAAATGGTAGAAGTTGCTGTTGCTGTAAAACATGCTTTTAACTTGTGAAGTCTCCAAAAATAAAAGATGGGAGATGGGATGGAATTGGAAATACTTAATACTGTTGGAGTACAAAGTGACAGTGAAATCTGATGTCCTTGTTGATAAACTTTCATTTGAAGATGTGGCCTTGAAAGGTCTCAAAGTTCATTGTATGTGACAGGTTTTCTGAAGATTGTATTTGGTTGGATTTACGGTTAGTCCTCCCAATCAATATGGCCTTTAGATATGGGAAGGGAGATTAGTCTAACACTGGCACCAGATTCTGCCTCCAGAAGTCTTATAAATCACTTGAAAGAGAACAATAACAACAGTTGTAAATTTTGTCCTTATACTATTAACTTGGTAGCAAACTTTGGAAGTCTAAAATCACAAATGGGTTCGTTCCATACTATGCATAAGGATATTTTCAGTACTCTATGATCTAAGAGATGAGCCAGCAGTTTCTAGCCTCCTGAAAGTTTCTGTTGTTTTAAAGGGGGCAAAAGAGCTAGAACTGGGTTCCAACCCAGCTGCTTATTTCTTAAAAAGTAGTTGACATCAAGCATAAATAGTTCTGTCTCTCAAAGTTAATCTAATACTTGTTACTCAAAGTAAAGAATCAAATCCAAAAGTCTTTAATCATTTTGGTGAGAACAATTAATCTGTTACTGAATTATTAACATTATTAACATAATCCTCTTCAGGGGCCTATTACTCAAGAACATTTTATTCACTCTCATTCTGTGTTTCTAAGCACTAAAACTTCAAATGAATTTTACTTTAATGCACTAGCATGGTATCTAATAAAAAAAAATACTGATCTAAATATTATTTGGCAACATCTAAGCTGAGACTCACTGCTTGGAGAAAAATGAATGTGTTTTGGTTTTTTTTTTTTTCTCCCCCTCTGCCTTCTGATTTCTTTGGGCTTCTCTTTTCATTCCCCCCTCCTTGTTGATTTTTACATGTTGCTTGGCATTCTGCATTTATTATTTTAGTAATAACTCATTTTTTTTGCCAGTATAATATAATAACAAAAATTTAGAACACTCTATAATTTATTGTCATTATATATTCACAGTATTAGACCTCCTGGCATAGCAAACTCTCTTATAGAGCTACCACAAATCACACCATGTTAGCAGGCTACCTTTTTTCACTGAAGACAGTATTGATCATAGTGGATGAGCAAAGAGTTCTAGGATTTAAGTCACATCCCATGTTTCAGCTACTTTTCCATGGAAGACTTCTCTTTTTCCTTCCTCTGTGCCACTTAATGTTTCAGCCAGCAATCTGATTGTTTGAATATCTGTGTAGTTTGTCTTGGGGGTTTTTTTATTTGATTTTTTTTTTTTTGAGATACTTTCAAATCAGTAGAATAGTCTTGCTACAGCTTTTTAGCTCTTGAGGGAAGTTGAGTACAGTCATTTTGGTTCTTCTCAGTTATTGAAGGTAGGTTCATCTTGCAGTCTGCAGCTGAACTCATGTTAAAGCACCCTTGAATACAACCCTGAGCAGCGCTGGTTGGGACGGCAAAGGGTCTGCTGTTGTGGCTTTGGTCTCTGCTCCAACAGCAGTGAGGCAGAATGTGCCAGCTGAATGGTTATCTACAAAGAAACTTGAAAATCCCTCCTAGCATAAACATCTCATTTGTGTATTCAACTGGACAGAGCCTGGATTAACCAGGTTGCGCACCACCTGGAATGGTTCTGCCAACTGGGGTATGGCAGATGGCTTTGCAGAAGCAAAGAAAGCGTCATCTCTTTGCCTTCAGCACAGCCCTGGCTCTATGATTTCAAAGTCATTTGGAGTAGTTAAGAAACCTAGAACACCTGGGCTTTATCAAGCTCTCCTCTTGCTTCATCATCTTCATATTATTGGATAGCAAGGTACACTCTGAGGATTGAGTGGATTAAAAAAAAAACAAACCAAACAAAACACTAAAGGGAAGATGCAATGTTTAGTGTACAGAAAATTGTTATACACCCCTCTGTTGTGAACTGTCTTGTGAGTCTGTAGTGCTACCCAGGCTGTGGGTTTCTTTGTTATTTTCACTATTACTTTTTCTTTCCATTCTTTACTTCTCCAGGATTTATTTATAACTTTAATTTTTGCTCTATTTTAAGATCTGTATTCCTATATAGACTATCTTATGTACTTTTGCACCCCCCCAAACCTTTCAAGTTTTGACTCTCTAACTTCTTACAGTTTTATTTTCTGCTGTTGAATTCTATTCCTTTCTTCTCAGTCTTCCTTATCTTTCTCTTTTTCCTATCTTTCCTCACTTGTGTATCAAATTGGAAATATCACAAAGCATGCTGATTCCTCATGGGAATCACAATGAAGCGCTGTGTCTCTTTGAAAATGCCATCATAATTGAAATCAATTTCATGCAAAAATATACAATGACAGAATAAAAGCTATTTAGTTCCTTTTACTGTGATGTTCTTGGAATTGGAGTCATTGATTAATGATGAGCTGTTGATACCTTGTACTCAACGATAACGAGCAAAGACTAATCAAAGAAAGAGTTAAACTATCTTGTAGTGTGAAAAGCAATTCTGAAATTGTACTTTCTATGAATACAAGATGTCAAAATCACTGTATCTTATTGTTCCCCCCACCCCCCTGAATGTATTAGTCATTCAGTAGTTAAAATAACTGCAAAATAAAAACAAAAAAACCACCCACAAGTAAAAAAATTTTTTTGTTGTTTTTTTTTGCTCTCCCCTTTAATTTGACTGATCTTGCCTTTCCTATCTTGGAGAGAACTCAGTGTCTGTGACAGTACCATAAGGTCACTTAATGTTAGTGTGATGGGTATTCCTTAATTTTTTATAGCAGTTGAAGCTGTGGAAGAATGAGAGCATGGCCAAATGCTATTAGCCAGGCAATATTTCCTGTAAAAATTAGTGTCACCATAATTCCTATCTATGCTTTCAGACTTTCCACAACATGACACCAGCACAGATGGTAATGCAATAACACAATAAATCCCATAGGAAGCTTGTTGCCATTGGAATAGGTGAGGATCGCTGATCAGTACAGAAGGGTTCTCCTTATGTGCAAATGCCTCAGTCTGCAGCAAAAGCTCAAATCTGTGAAACTTATTTATCCATTCATCTTGAGTCATTTCTAATGCTGCCTGACCACAACTCTTGCTCAACCTTCAGGGAAACAAACCATGCATACTAAATCTCTCCTGATTACTCTGATGTACAGGCACCATAGGCCCAGATTACGAATAACGTTTTTAGATGCTTAATTCATATTGATTTAAGTAGGGCTATGTATCTAAGCAACTTTGACATTAAAAACATTTCCTTCTGCTCTTTATTGCAAACAAACTGACTAGTGTCTTATATTCCAAGTGAGGTGGTGTGAAGTAAAACATGAACCTCTGCTATTTTCTTTCCTACAGCTTATAGAAGAAGCAGATACAATTATATACATTTTTTTCCCTTGTCCTTTTTGAGGAATCACTTTGATTCAATCATGTTATAGACCATAATAATACTTTTATTTCCAAAGGATGTATGATGGGGCCCTGCTTTCCTGGAAATGGCTAAAGATCTGCCTGCTGATGGGAAGCAGTGAATAATTTCTTGCTTTGCTTGCGTGTGCAGCTTTTGCTTTCCCTATTAAACTATCCTTATCTCAGCTCAGGAGTTTTCTCACTTTTACTCTTCCAATTCTCTCCCCCATCCCACTGTGGCCAAGTGAGTGAGCGAGAAGCTGTGTGGGGCTGAGCTGCCCACAGGGGTTAAACCACAATGGCTGTGTATAAAATGTGCAGTGTGAAAACTTTTGTAATCTCATAAAAGTAGTTGGTAGTTAGTGATTTTGAAGCAGTAAGGAAACCTGGCATTTTTTTTTCCCTTTATTTTTAAAAGAAGAAAAGCTTATGAAAAACCTTATTGCAGAGGGCCCAGCACTTTCAACCATGAAGGTACCTGCATTTTTTTATATTCTTGTTCAATGCGATTCAAACTTTTTTGTTTGGCATAAATAATTTCTCATTATGTTCTAAAACACATTGACTGACTCAACCTGCCATAATGCATTCCTCTTTAAAGTGTCAACTCAATCTCAGAAAGAAAATATACTTTAAAACATTGAGGCATAAAATCATAAAAGATCCACGGAATGTTTAGATGAAGTATTGCTAACGGTCAGGAGAACAGGAAGCAAAGATAATTGCAGATGGAAAAATCACACAGCAGTCGAAGGGGAAATGGAGAATGTCTGGTTTTAACCTTTAGAAAAAGCTGGAGTGAATTCCAAGTTTGAGATCTGAAACAATGTAATGGGGTTTTATACTGAATGTTCGTCAGAACTCTAACGATTTTTCACTTGTTGGCAGTCTGCTTTGTGACAAAGAGGAGTATCCCTCTGTTCTCCTGTGCTCTGACAACATCACAGGTAATGCTTTAGTGTATGAAGTCTTGGGCATATAATTGATTCCCGCTTCAGTTACACATGTGGTCAGACCTTTTATAATGATAAAAGTATTTTGTTTCAATTCTGGTTCTTTTTCTTGATTAAAAAAAAAAAAAATCACTTGTTTGCTGTTAGAAGTATGGGAATGAATAGATCAAACACAAATGTTAAATAAGGTCAGAAGAGCTGTAGTCAGATTGAAGTTACAAAAAGCCATACAAATCAAATTTTTAGCTTCCTATGATTCGTTATTTTGTATTTTCCTTCTCTGTGCATACACATTTATATATATATGGTGGCAGTAGTAATCCAGGGAAAGAACAGAGGAAGGAAAGGGGGGAAAGAATGATGGGGAGGCGGAGGTTAAAAGAGCTGCCAGTGAACAATGGAAACACTCCTAACATCTTAAAAGAAAAGCATGAGAATATTGCTGTTGTCCAGGGAGCTCTATAAGCATGGGGTGGACTTGATGTGGAAGAGGATGGCATTTGCTCTTGGAGTTGTAGTTCCTGCTGGGATCGGTGCTGAAGGATTTTTCTTGGCTCAAAATGCTTGTTCTGTTTTGGGGAATTCCTGGTTTTACCTTCTAGATAGGTTGGAAGGTGTTTTCAGGCCGATTGGAATGAGATAGGGTTGGTGTTGCTCCCATGTGCCATGGAAATGGGGTTATGGATGTCACTAGAAGGTATCTGTCTGAGGTGGTTTCTGTGGTTACACAGGAGGAAAAACTAAATATTTTAGTTTGTAGTTTGAAAAGGAAAAGATGCTGCCTTACAGTGTTGGCTAAAACTTTCAAACATCTGTCTACCTGTGCTGTTCAAAGCATTTGTATTTCAAACACAGCAGTGGTTGAAAGAGGATAAACATTCATGAGCTGAAAAAATTGTGATAAGTTTCGATGCACAAACTTACTACACGCTTCATGCAGGGAGAGAAAATTGGACACACTTGGTTGTGATGAAGCTCAGTCAGACTTTCATGCACAAAATATCAACTGCCAGATGTGCTTTATCTGTGTTAGATGGAAGAAGAATATAAATGAGGTCAAACACCTGTGTGTGTAAACTGGCATTTCAGATAAGGTTTTTTCACACTCTGTATGTTTGTAGCATTTATATTTCTCACTCAGGGAAATTGCATGATGCTTCTAATGTCTCGTTAAAGAATGACTTAGAGCTAGGGATTCTTGATTAATTATGCTACTTATAAAAGTATCCCAAATCGTGTGTCCTGAAACAAAGTATAGGAATTGTAGGACTTGATAGCTGAAACGTGATTTCTATTTCACAAATGTTGATGACAGCAGTAACTGTAAATCTTTGATACAATACACTCATACCTGCTCATCCTCAATGGAGGATCTACCATTTCTAGATCCCAAGCAAATGAACCATTATTTCTGCTTCATAGAAAGGTGTACTACGGATTTTTTTGTGATTAATTAAAGAAAATATGGCATATGTCAGAAAAGTAAAAGCATCACAGTAATTACTCTTTAAAAACTCAGCTCCTATTGTAGTGAGAATATTTCAATATTTTTCTTTAGGTAATGATTTTATTTAATTTATGAAGAATTAAAATTTTAACTATACCTTTGACATAATTTAAGAATTCACATAGGTTATAATGAAACACGAAGAGTAGAGACAGAGGAGAAGCAGCTGAAACCTGTCACAGAGAAACTGCTTTTACTATTTTCACTGCTATCAGTAACATTTGGCAAGACTCCACCACTATTCTGAGACCAGCTTGTGCCAATGTGTTTGCTGGCATAAGTAAAGCAATTAATTTTTATTCCAGAGACTCCAATGTTTTCAGCAAATTCAGTGTTAGAAAGCTGGAAAGCCCTTTCTGAAAGGGTTAAATTTTTAGCTCTGTATTTCCACTAGGAAAAGTGAGAAACCTTATTGAATAAGAAATTGTCATTTATAAATTGCATGTATTGAAACTATTTTAGTAAAAGAAAGTAGAAAGGAAAATGGACATTTATGAGTAAAAAAAAAATGCAGCAGGTGACATAAAAGGGATCATTATAAAGGGATTGTTACCAAAGAGATCTAGCAGGATTTGTCCATTTTTTTATTTCTAAGTTTTTTTAATTTTATTTTATCTGGGGGGGGGGGGGGGGGGGGGGGGGGGCGGGGGGGGGGGGG
>JAVJGG010000054.1:363426-383491 GCA_035590195.1 Aviceda cuculoides | reverse complement strand
AGTCAGGCTATTATCAGTTCCTGTTGCAGGGTTGGGCTGGGAAAAAAAACAGTACTTGTTTCAGTGCTACAAGTTTTACTTCTGTGCTACCTTTTGTTAGAGACACAATAGGCAAATTCAATCTATTTGGGATGGTAAGAAGGGAGAAGTGATCTGCTTAAGGGAAGAGCGAATTGGGGACTGGGCTGTTTACTCATCAGAAAGCTTTGGCTGGAATGGAGCTTCTTCCTTTCTCTTATTTGTTGGTAAAACTGTTTTGTTCTTTATTGATAGGGAACAGATGCATGTAGATTTTTGGACAATATTTTACATGTATATGGGTATAGAAATATAATACTGGGAAATGTATGTATATAATTTACACATGGGTTGCAAAGCATAAGGTGAAATGTCTCAATTGATAAAGCTTTCCCCTTATTTAGGCATTTACCATATGGGAATAATTCATTTTTTTGAGACACATTGGCTGTGGTTTGAATTTTTGAGGTAAGGACATGAGTGAGAAAAAAATATTTTAAAATGGTGGAAAGGTCCTATTATTAAACTGTAGGCCAGGCAGAACTGACCCTTAAAGTCACTTGAGCTGCACAAGGGGATGCAGGGCACCTCTAGGCTGAACTTTGAGAAAGCAGTTCCCTATTCAATCTCCACTAGTTTAAATCAATTTCACTACCAAAAAAGGAAGCACCTATCTCCTCCCAAATGCAGCTGCTTATTCTTAAAATGAGAATATTTTTGTTCATCTACAACACTATGGATTTTTTCCACTGGTCTCATTTGTGCAGGTGTGGGGTTTTCCTTTTCTCCCTGCTATTCCTTCTTTTTGATGAAACTTGTTTTACTGAGATAAAGTAAAAATAAAATAAAACAAATTATATAGGTTTACATGGGTACATGGATTTGTCCTTCCTCCTTTTCTTAGGAAAAAAAAAAAAATCCCACAGGATATGCATTAACGGGTTTTATTTCTTACATTGTCTTTCCAAGTGGGCTGTCAAAGTGTATAGATTAGAAATAATTCACATTTTGCTTTCTTGCAAGTATAAGGAATTCCTCAGAATAGATAAGATTGTTGCATCCAGTCTATATGGCTTATTACAGGTCTCTCCTAGCAGCACAGCAGAGATAGGCCTGGACTTGCCATATTTAAACTGTTCAGGGCTGGATTTTTACTCGAAGATCAGTTGCATTTACAGACATTTGATCAAGTAGCAGACTGCTTGGTCCTATAATGAGCTGGGATTTGAATGAGGGTTGGCAGTTTTTGCTATAATGTCACTGAAAATACAGTATTCCGAACATAGATCTATTTGTACATTATGTTAAAGCTGTAAAGAGATAGATTTTTACTCTTTGGCCCTAGATAATGCCTCTAAAGCAGGTTCTGGAAAATTTGGGGGGGGTTGGGTTGTTGTTTGTTTGTTTGTTTTTTGTTGTTGTTTTGTTTTGTTTTGTTTTTTCTTGAAACCCTTTGAATTATGCAGGCACATTGGTGGTTACTAAATTAATAAGGATCACTTAAGAGAAAGACGTTGCCATCATTGGTGATAATTTTATTACAGTATTTGCTCAATGTGGTGTGGTGAAAAAGTGAGTCAAAAGGTACATCTTACTCTGTAAACTCACTTTGTGCCTTCTGATATGTCACGTTCCATTCAGGCTACTCTGCTAACTTGAAGAAAAAGGAATTAAAGGGGATGGCAGAAAAAGGCCAAAAAATAGACAGACCCATTTACATTAAAAATAATAAAATGAATAATAACACTAGGCAGAGATGAGTTAGTTCTACAAAGTAAAGAGGACATGAAAATATGATTTTATGTTGGGCAGTATTATAAAATGTACTCACAAAGGTTGGAGGTGTTTCCTGATCTAACGCAGTGGTGCCTCTCCACAGGCACCTTCTTGGCTCTTCATTGTGATCAGTCTTTCTTGGTCAAATGAATTCAGCACTAGTTCTGTAGCATTTTGGGGAAGTATGTGTACGAATTTCTTAGTTGGAGGGTCTGCTGCACTCAAAACAGTTCTTGGAGAGAATGGGAAAGATGTGAGGATCAGATGTTACAAGCAGACATCTGAACGTGCAGCTAAATGAGAGCAAACTTTAAATTTAGTAGTATCATATTCTGGTATGTCTTGAACGTACTCTTAAAATGCAAGTGTATTCTGATTGAAACAATTGTGTTAGTCTTATCTTGTAGTTTCTACTCAAGCAAAACTATCATTTATAGAAAATAGTTTCCCAATCAAAGTCTCTAGAACAGCATTCTTGTCTACTCCATCATAGATGAAAAGATGCATGACTGCATGAAATTTCAGCAGCACAAATTCATTTCCCTCTCTTCTCTTTACATGATCTCCTTTGTATTACCATGTATCTCAAGTCACCTGAGAAACTGACTTCCAAAATACATCTTTTTACAGTACAGTTTCATTTTGACATGAGTATGGTTGTAATACAGCAGAATGTAAATGAATGTGCACTTGGCAACTCTTTGGGAAATATTTTTATGAATAAAGTTTAGATGTGAAACCATAAACATATACAAAAGTGCAACATCACACAAAACAGGGTTCTGTTTTTCTCACCTATCTGGGAAAACTAAGCCAAACCAAAGTTATCCTTTCCTGAGTGACTCTCATAACAATTAAAATTTCAAATAGCAAATAGAAATTCTGAATTGTCAGTATAAGGTTTGCTTTTCTTGCTTATCATGAAAGATAATGAAAAATTTTCTTGTTCTAGAGGACTTCTTGACAGAAGAAGAAATTAAATGGCATGTCTTTCAAAATACCTGCAAAGTATTCAGACAGTCTTATAACAACCTGATGCAAAATTCATTTAACTTGAAACCCTTTCCATTAATTATACCTAGTTCTGCCCTCAGACATGACCAACATGTGGCTTTTCCAGTCTGAAACTGATTCAGAAAAATAAGGTGTAAGTAAGAAACAGTCCCTTGAATTTACCTGCACTGATATCACTATGAGGTTTCAGCTTGCACAGGCATGTAATTCTCACTTTCTACACCTCAACCAAAGATGAACATGAAGTATCAAGTGTTCGTTTAGGTGATACAGAGGGAAAGAGAAAGCCCATTGCATTTTCTACTGAAGACATTTTTCACAATAACAGAATGCTTGGCTGATTCTACAAATTCTGCCTGAATTGATTCCTTCCTTTTCAGACAAGGTCTCATGGTGAGATTTTTCTGTCCTCAGCTTAAGCTCTGTATAGCAGCAGTAAACTAGAGTTTAGTGCACAAGTTTATATGGACTTTTCTGTTTGTTTCCTTTAGCAAAATAAAAATATAAGAGTATTCAAAAGGCAGGATAAAGTAGAAAACCAAGGCTTGCCTATTACCATTAGCTAGGCAACAGGATTGTATTTAGAAACTGAAAAAACCTTGCTCTTTTTATCATTGATAAACAGTCTTAATTGTCTTTGTATAATTGATATTGATCACATCATTACTGAACCAAAGTGTTTCTAAGCTAGCTATAAACTGTAATTTATCATAGAAAAAGTTTAAATGAAACTTTGTATAAATAACTGATGGTTAGTCATTCCGAGGAGCTTTAATAGTAGACCTTAAACTGTAAACAAAGAGAGTCAAGCCTGAAGATAAATATTGATACAAGTCTTTATTTTACCTCTGCTTCTTATACAACCTTGGAACAAGATGGATTACTTTATAAGCATAAATGACATCTATTATAGCAAAGGCATTAACTCGCATGTATCTTCAAAGAATTCATTGCTCAAAACCGCTTAGATCGGTTCATAAGTGTTGGCAGAGTTCTTCAAATTACCCCTTGTCAATGATAATCTAAGAAGTTAGTATTTATTTCCTTGTTACTTTTTCAAAGATGAACTGAGATATTATGTTACCATTCCTCTGTAGCTATCAATTGATAACTTTTAACTTGGGAGGGGTAAGGAATTATAGTTTTGCAGAAAAAATTGATGATGATAAATTTATGCATATTTTCTACAGAACAATTGGGATGAATGCAAATGGATGGGTTATTAATGATCTACCAGACCCAGCATTAGTTCTTATTTTTCTTATACAGCCTTGACACTAGAGAAGGCAAGTCATTTGAGATTAGTGGCAGAGTACTTCAAATATTTAAAATAAATTTTCTCTTTTGTGATTAAATCATGATCAAATTTATTTAGGATTTTATTAAATTATGATGAAAGCTTTTGATGGATATATCTGCTATGCTGAGTTAGTCAAATACGGTAGAGCTCTTATCTCCTATACAAGTAGGAACTCTGAGCATAGGACATTGGACCACCTCGTTGGACCCATCAGATAAAACTGATCAACAATACTTATGTTAAGCTTCTGAATATAAACTATAGAGAAAACTATGCATCTTCATCAAGTCTCCTGTCATTGTAATGTGTTGGATAAATGTACATGTGATCAATTATATTTGGGGTTTTTTTTCCTTCTTCTGTATTATATTAAAAAAAAATTATCTGTGGTTTATTGTACTTGAGATTTTAAGTTTTCAGGACAGTCTAATCAATATTATTCATTCAGCTATACTTCTTCTATTTTAATTTAAAATCTACAATTCAAAATATGAGTTCCAGATATTGGTTAAGAGTGCATCCAGTATCCAGTACATGTATCCGTGTGTTTATGTCAGTGCTATCTCAGACTCAAGAAGCAGACAGACTGCTTGCCCTTTAACTGTCTCTGCTACTTACTGTAGCTGCTAATGTTCTTCTGTCGTTATTTTTAGACATGTTGTCATTATTCAAGACCTTGGAAAATCTAGACCAATAAGGACAAAAAGCTCCCCTGTAGTGATAAAAAGAGAACACTGATAAAAAAATATTTTCTTGACAGGATGCTGTTTCTTACTACTGAATGCATAAACATTATTAAAACTAGACAAAAAGATAGTGTTTGTTATAGACTGGGTCATGACTGCTTAGAGTAGTTCAAAAGGGCAATATCAATGAATTCTATTAATATGTTATCATCACTGTCATTTAAGAAATTTGTTATTAATGTAGGCATTTTACTTTTTTTTTTTTTATACAGTAACCATTTTGCAGTACTTATGTTTACAGTAATTAGTATATTGCACAAAGAATGGTATCATAGGAAAGTTTGTGCAAATTTGAAGATTACAAGCAGTGCCTACGGACTTGTGAATCAATGTGCTTTTGGTATTTGTTTTGAAAGATTACTTGAATTATGTCTCATAGTCTGAAGATTTTGACTTGACACATAATGTTACACCTCTAGAGCTGATGAGACAGGTAAGACTGTTTATGAAAGTAGTTGTGGTGGAGAGTGGATTTTGTTTCTCCTATTACATTCATAACATGTGAAAAGGAATTTTAAAAGCTGACATTATTACTCTGAGATTTCAAGTGTAACACTTTCTGCCAATAATTCCACTGCTTCTCCCCATACCTGATAGGGATCACTGCTGACTCTGGGTTATATATTTTGAGGAATTTGAGGGTTGTAATAAACACCTAAGTTATGGCAAAATTAATTTTCTGCATCAAAAATTTGTTCGGAAAGGAGCATATCAGTTCACACTATATGATACTTGGTCTTTATATGCAAATAAAACTGAATTAATCAGACTTATCATCTTGCAGCTTTCCGTAATGTCTTGCCAACTACAGGCAGTACTTACTTCGTTGGCTTTTGGCAGTAAATATTTGTGTTACTACACACTGATTTAACTACTACACAGAGATGATTTTTGAAAGTAAAGATCTAGGAGGACATTATATATGTGAAACTTAATGATTATGTGTATGCAAGTGTGAAATCTTATTACAAACAGAATTTGTGATCCACCTTCTACAAATATTCCATCTAACTAATTCATTGGCAAAAATGTTAATCAAATTTGGTTTTGGACCTAATGCTGTTCACCATGCAAAGTCAATTTTAAATCTGTAAAGACATGTATACTTGTTGGAAATGTTTTGATTGTGATCACTCACTGAGCCAAAAAAAAAAGAAATACACCGAACAGCTGAACATGTCTATTCATTGTTGATGAGATTCTGAGTAATCTATACCAGTTATAAAAAAAAAAAAAAAGTACTCACTGCATATAAAATATCTATTAACTTTAAAACAAATTGAGATAAAGAATGTTGCCTAAGAGACAAACTCAATAAAGTTGTACCCTAGTTACAGACAAGCCATTGGAAATGAAGCTTGAAAAATACATGTTATATCATTTCTTTAGTATCCAAAATTGAAAGTAGAAGGATGATCTTTTGATTAGGGCAATGAACTAGAAAATAGGCAATTCTAAGTTTAATCACTGGCTCTCCCTTGCCCTCCATGTATGATATAGACAAAATGACTTCTCTACTCAGCTACATAAAAATCACAACTTATAGTAAGTTCTAAGTCTTTCATGAGCATAAGGTGCAACCAACTGATTTGAAATATAAATTTTTACTAAGTAATAGTCACAAGTTAAACTGATTCTCAATGAAAGTAACTATGCATGAAACAGTATTTACCTTTTTTGTATCATGGCCACACCTCTGGATGGCAAAAGAAAAACCTATTCTGCTTTGGTAATGGATGTGATGATTTTTTTTAAAAAGAATCTATTTACTGATAATCTTTTAAAAATATGAAAATTTTTATCTTTGTACTTAACAGGTTACTAGGAGGAATACATCTTATACAGGAAGTCAAATAATATTGTTAGTTTAATTAAAAGTCTTAAAAGTTAATTAAAACAGCAAAAATTTATTGTGGCTAGTCCAGTTAATGGTGTTAACTTAATCAACACAAAAACCCCCTCTTTAACAATACAGTTATAAATTGTTGTTGAGAAACTCGTTAATATGTACCTTTCTTTGGTGTTTCGTTCACCATTCCTCTGACTCTCCAGGTGGTAAGGTTGCTGGTAACTGTCTCCTCAAGGAGGCAGCGCAGAGTTGTAGTGAGTTGTTAGCATCCCCAGTTCTTTGCTAAATGTCTTGTAATCTTGGTGGAAAGTGGATATAATTGCATTTTGTGGTCTTTATCAGGAGTGACCAGCCTTACTCTTACTAGACTTGTCAAGTGTGGCACGTATAATTTGAATATATGCAAAATACAATGGTCTTGTTAAGTGCTCAGTCTAAACCAGAATTATTTTAACAATATATTTTCAAATTTGTAGTTTCTTAGCATATGCATTTATGTAATTCATTCTGATTTATGCAAGAGTTTCATCAGTACAAATTGATGCCAGGACTTGAATCAAAATCTTACCTATTTTCAGTCTTTTTTTCCATAAATTTTGTCTGGATTGGGATTTAAGACTTTCATGTTTGTAATGGAGAATTTCTAGTGTCCCTACCTGTGCCCCTCAGAGGTTAGCAGAGGTTGGGTCCAAACATATAGCTATTTCCACAAATAAGATGGTGTAGGTGCTGATTTTTCTAACGTGTCTGTTCAAATCCCCTGAGCTATTGTTTTCTTTGCTGTGTGCAGAAATCAAAAAACATATGTGTCTATTAGCTCTTACACATTATTGTTCTGTTTCTGCAGTCATTCTGCAAAGGCTGAATAAATCATCAGTAATGTGGAAAGCAGGCTAGGATGAATGAGATTTCACTAAAGAGCTATGTGCGAGGTATTTAAGACAGATGTACTAAAGCTAGATGATATTGTTTCTTTACTTCAGTAGGTTGTTTTATATTTATTTCAAAGGAAAAATCTACAAAGTTTCAACTTTTATTTCTGTGCAATAACTTGAAGACTCAGAGTTAAGAGGATATTGAAGTGCATTGCTACCTTGCATGCATAAAACTTGTGACTACTATTAACCATTGGACATTTATTAGTTTTACAAGACTGCAAATTGGAATGTTTTTTCAAATAAAATTTCATTTTTTGAATGTTCATTTTCTATGCAACTGCACAGACAGAGCTGGGATCTGGGTTCCTAAAAAGATCACCACATTATAAGCTATGTTTTTACCAATAATTGCTTATTGTACAAGATAAACAAAACATAAACCTAAATACTCTTGTTTAAAACAGAGCGTGGGACCTTCAAATTAATAAAACCCTTCCAAAAAGCATAAATCTATTTATAATTTACAATGCACTCCAATGTTATTGGCAGTGTGAGATAGTTGCTGAGGGTAGCAACCTGCCAGGAGGAATAACAGCACCATGTCAGGTGCCTATTCACCAGATGCTTTAACCCAGAAAGCCAAGCTCACTGCTTCTGTTGTGTGGGGAATGTTGGGATATGTGAAATGGTGATGCTGGTAAGGGAGCTTTCACAGAAGATTCAGGAGCCAGGATGGAGTTAGCTCATCACTGGAGAAGCAACATTTAAATTTTTTGTCTACCCTTCTAGAAAGCATCTTATGACATAATTTGATATGCTTCAGGCAGTTCTCGTGTGCTATGAAACAAGAAATTTTTTCATACATTAATCCCTGCTGTACAATAGTGTGTAATCACGGAAAATTCAGTCCTATAAAACTATTCCTTTTTTCATTACTGTGTCTGTTAGTGGTTCTGTTTGTCAATTGCTGTTTACAGCAGCTCCAACTTTGGTTCTGCTTCCTATCCTGTATGTATATACAGTTGTTTTGTTACTGAAGTACTGACTGGAAGACGATTAAAAGTTTGGCTGTGGATAAGCACCTCAAAGTTCAGAATCTGGAATGACAAGCTTTCTTCTCTCTTAATGGTTTTTAGAAATATTAAAATAAGCATTCAAGGTATTGCGGGATTTAGGTTTGCAGTGAAGCATACTTGCAGGTTTTTATTCTTGTGCTTTGAAATTTGAGTGGGGGGAGTGTTTGGATTTCCTTCTTAAATTCATATCTCAGCTAGATGAAAGAAGGCAATTTTTCTTCTCACTATTTGTGGTAATAGATACACTGTGTATATCCTATTTTGTGAGTTTGTAGTTCCTCACAAAAAAGACATCTTTTTTAATATGTTTATGCAATTGTTATGCAGCTTTCTGCTCTACCAAGTTGTTTCTAGTATAATTTCAAAACAATTAAGTCACAAATGAGAAAATCTTGAGATAATCCTCCCCAGAAATGTCCAAAAGGAAATTAAGTAAATGGAGTCTAATGAAGAACAGGGTCAAGAAAGTAGAGACAAAGTCTCAATAATAAGCAGAGATCAATAAGTGGACATGCTAAGGGTCAGTTTGTCCAAGGCAGGGAAAGGATCACAGGCTACAGGTGTTGGCAGAGGCTCTGCTACCTTGCAAGCATGGAACAGTGGTTAAATACAAGACAGAAATTTGGCTATTGTAATGCTGTAGTCAGTCTAGTTTTTATTCTGTTGATCACAAGAACTGAAATATACCTTACTGCCACTGCCTAACTCACTGAAGCCCCTCCTAAACAATTCCAGCAAGTTTTGTGAAACATTGCTCTGTGAAAAATAGCTGAAAATAAAACTGTGATTTATTGCAGACACAGATGTAAAACTTGGAAATACTAGCTGCTGCTACCTCTGTCCAGACCATGCTGCTTTCTGCGCAGACAGGCGATCTGTAACTCCCAAGCCTCAGGTGATTCGTGCCTATTCTGTTATGAAGTAGATAGGGAAGTTAAAAGTGAAGGAGAACAGGCCTGACTGATAATTTGTATTGAGTAATCATGTCTTGAGATACAAAAAATGCAATAACCACTCCCCAAGAGTTTCCAATAAACTGTTTTGTAAAAGATTGCTTTGTTGTAGAACTTGCAGGAGTTTAGTGAAGTAAATGTGTTTCTCTGAGAGTTTGGGCTTTTGGGGTTTTAGGTTTTTTTTGGTTGGTTGGTTTTGGGGGGTTTTTTTGAAAGAAAAAAAGCTTACCCCTAAATTCACAGATTCAATGAAAAATATAAAGTAGAAGGGGTGTTGGAATATGGAAAATATAAATTTTTAAAAAGTTGTAATTTTTCATTATTAATTATTTCAAAGTTTCACAATAAGCTAAAAAAACCCAAAGTTTTTTACATAAGATTTCTAGTTTTCTAAGTGCCCTAGACAACAACTTAGATTGTTACAATTATGCAGATTTAAATTATCCTAAATGATCACAGTTGGTGCTATTATTTGTTATACCCTGTACAATGGGTCATTAGAAAATGAATATTACAAAGCAAACTATAAATAAAAAATATTTGCTAATATTGTGGGGCACTATGAAATGGCTTTTTCCAATCATAATAAAATTACATATGAAAAGATATTATTTAGATGCACAATTTTCCCAGCCATTAGGCACGACGAATAGATGCTCAGGAAGGATGAGGATATGAGAGAAACTACCTTACTTGTAGTTGCATTATATTTTCATGTGCGTTGCTAGAGCAGATATGAGGTTTTGAGCTAGCCAATACCACAGTCGAATCTTTCTGAAACTTGTGGTTTCACAATTTACCTACAAGCACAGATTTCACTGTTTCTGGAAGTGTTCTACAAAGCAACCTATAATTCTTGGATAAGAAGTAACAGTTCTCCTATTATCACTATGCATTTACTTAGACTTGTACCTCCGTATTTTTTATTTCTCATCTGGATCAGGAAAATTATTTACCAAAGTTCGTCTGTGGAAACAGTTTGTTAGAGCTGTCATAGAGTTGTCACTTTGTAATCAACCTTTTGCTTTCTCCCTACAGAAAGTAGGGACCTGCAGAAAGCTCGTTATCTCATGTTACAGAAGGTGGACAAAATAGAAGCACTGTTTAAAAATGAAATAATTTCATTAGAGTAAGTCCCTGCAACCACTTTCTAGATGACACAACGCATGATAAGCCACAGCAAGAAAATAGTGTACGCTAGTGAATAAAATATTAGGTAATCATCACAGTTACAATTAGGCCTGGTGTCGCTGGTGATTATGTTAAACTTGGATGTGTCTAATGGAAAGTGAAAAAGACATTTAATCACGTTTGGTAAAATGACAGTATTTGCAGATGTATCCTTATTTTTCTTCCTCAGAATTCTATTCATATGTATTACAGACCTATATAATTTTTTCCATACTCCTATGATATCAGAAACATTTGTTTCCCTCTGAAGACCTCTTTTCTGATGTAAGGCCAATTTCTTTATTTGCCTAATCCATCCCTGCTCCGATGTGTTTATTTCATTTTAATGATTCAGATTGTAGGAACTGTCAGATAATAAACATTAGTATATTTGGCAACCTCTGCTGAATGCGACAATGATTTCAGTCTCGCTCCTGAGAGAACCTACCAACTTTGTGAGCACAACTCTTGGCTTTAACCGTAGATACCGGAGATCAAGATTAAAAAGTTAAGGAGAGTAGAAAAGCATTCTCAAACCTTGCTGGTGCCTCTTCAGAAGTCAGTATGACAACACAGGAATGGTTACAGGCATTTTCTAGAGCAAATCTATGAACAATTAACAAGAGAAGTGTAGCAAACTCTCAGGACGCAATTATCCAGGGTAACTAGTATGATGAAACTATATAAAACTTAACCAGTTTCTGCCTGTACATTTTTAATTGTTGTTTACCCACCATTGAACAACAACAACTTTCAATACACAATATGACAGAATTTTGTCTTTTGAAGGAAAAGGAAGACTTGGAGAAGCTGCAACATTAATAAATATACTTAAACAGATTTTCTTTTATTTCCTCCATTGAATCTAAACAGTCACAGAATTATCTGCTTACCAGCATTATAAAGCAAAAAAACTTCTGAGAGAATCTTAAAAATTTAAATTGATTGTAATCTGTTAATGTTGTACATCTAGACATGCCAACATCTATTTTGGTACAACAACAAATGAATTTTCTGGTGATACTACAAATGAATAAAACTGTAATTGAGAACATTCTTATGAAAGCATGTTCTGTTTTGACCAATTGCTCATGAATTTTATTTAATGGCATATGGGTTTAGGACCCCTGAGGTTTGCAGGATTTTGAAGTAAGTTTGCCCACTGTTTAATTAATAGGTAGCAGCCTCATTGTTTCTGTGTAAAAACTCATGTTTAGAAAATATGTAGAAAGTCCTATTTTCCTTAAACATAGATCTGCATCTGGAAGAATTCTGTAAATTATGGTAATTTAACCACTAATATTTAAAAAAAACCTGTTGCCAGAAAAGACTGTTTTCATTTCATGGAACATAATTTTGTTTTCCTTTGAAGGACAATGTCTGTAAATGGTATAAAACAGAGAAGTGGCATTGCCTTCAGAAGAATTTATAGAACTGCATTGTTGATTTCTCTATGTGCATGCCTTGTACACTTGGAGAACTACATATCGCACTGCTTTGTTTTTAGAAACAACCTTGGCATCAGTTAAAAACTGGTGATAAATGACTGGGTGAAATTCCCATTAAAGTTAACGGAAAGCAGTGTTCAGCTTTTCATGTTCAGCTTTGGACTGACTTAAAACAAAATTTAAAAATCAGGCAACTGACCAGTTTTATTATTCTTGCTGCCTATATTTTTCCCATATGGTATTGAAGGAAACATTTTTATCTTGCATATTATAAAGATTTAGAACTAGGACTATATACAATTAGTCAGAAGAGAGATACCATATTCTAATATTTTCATCCTCATGCTAAAAGAAATACAGTTAGGATACTGGGTTTGCAAACGTTTCCTCTTTTGTTCTGTAATGTCTAAATAAATTCTGTCAATTACTTTTTTTTACTGGGGATCTTTATCTGTTCAATTTTTCCCTCGTAATTGGTTTTCCCACTAACTTCTTGTCTTGGTTGGCTGAAGACTGCAAAAGGAACTTTTCAAATGGAGATGAGAGCGTGTGTGAACTTAAGTTTCAGAACTGACTCCACTAAAGTCAACAGAAAAAAATATTCCTTGATTCACTGGATCAGGTTTTGAGGGCTAAATTCACAGAATGGGTAAGCTCAGACCCCATGGCACTAGCTGTCCAGATGCCTGTGTCAGGGCGCTGGCTGGGGGCACCACGTCTCCTCCCAGGGCAGGCCCTGCATGCGTGGGCTGCCGTGGTGGGCACCGACCACTGCCGCTTAGCTGGCTTTCCCTCTCTTGATGCTGCCTCTCTTGCCACGGTAATTTGCTCAGGTTTCTTGTCCAACCTCTGCAGAAGAATCAAGTGCCTATAAATGGAAGTAATTTTCTTAACAGTACGCTGAAAAAAACTGTGGTCAGGAAATCAAAGAGCAGGAATGGAGTGAAAAAATCATATCTCACTTAGCTGAAAGTTTCGTTGATGAAAAAGATGCAGAAGCATCTACTTTAGGCTGGAAGATGATTTCCATCTTCACTTAGAGTTTTCATCTCTAAATTCTCTCTAAAGCAAATAACCTGTCATTTTCTTACAGTATATACTGGGAAAGTCCTTACTTGGATTGTGAGAAGCACAGGTGAAAAAAAAGAAATTTTTTTTCTTTTGCTCTCAGAGACTTAACTGAGGTGTATGACATCTGAAAAATGTCATACCTTAATTCCAGGCTGTAAAATACTGTAGGCTGGTACTTTTGCCTTTCCTGATGCAGTTGTGTAGTTCATGGGGCCAGAAGCAGTAATGACTCCTAATTCTGAAGTGCTAAGGCATTCATTGAGGCAGATTGTACTTGAAGAGCCATTCAGAGCTCCATCCCATAATACTTCCATCTTTTCTCTTTTAACATAGTAAATCGATCTGACAGAACTAACACTAACTTTAAATGTACATTGGTATTTTATTTATCTGGATTATGTCTCAGGATTACAAAACAAAAGAATTCTTAGAAAATTCCTTAAATAAGTCAAAATTCAACAATCATTTTTCACCTCTGTCTAGTTTGTAGTACGTACCCCATTACTAGTGGTGATAACACTGGGTTTGTGTTCCTTGCTTAGGCTATGAAATGATGTATTTTGTAATTAAAAAAACCAAACAACCACACACCAGTAATAACTTCCTAATATTTTCTTTAATTTTGTATAATTGCATTTTTAAATATATTGTGTATCTCACTGAAACTAGCAACATTAATAGATGGTCAATAAAGAGAAGACTGTGAGGCTGGTAATCACTGAATACTACAAGAAGAGATGAAAGTGGATGCGATCATTTTGGGCACTATATTAGGTCATTACTATATGTTGTCTGCCTTTCATTTAAATGTGAAAAACCCCACATTTTTATTCTGTTGACATTCTTATACTTTTCTGTTCTTCAGTAATTTATTTGCTTAAGGACAGAACTGCAAAATTCAGTTCCGCTAAACAAGAGCATGAATGAAAATGCCATTTGAGCGTGAAATTTTGATAGCATGTGAATCCTTCAGGAATCACATGTGAGATCTTAATTCTGAATTTTTTAGTGTCTGCTGGAGTTCAGCTGCAGAATCAAGTTGTAGTGCTGAAGAATAATCTCCAAGCTGCCCTTTGTTTAATTTTGATGTTGTGTTTTAAAGAATCGGCTCCTATAGATATTCTAGACCAGTATTTTTTCATATATTTTCTGGATTTATGGCAGGGTTTTTTTTATCCTGTCTGATCTAAAACTGAACATAATGCTTTATTATTAAGACAGAACTAATAGAATAGACTATTTCAGTTGGAAGGGACCTACAGCGATCATCTAGTCCAACTGCCTGACCACTTCAGGGCTGACCAAAAGTTGTAGCATGTTGTTAAGGGCATTGTCCAAATGCCTCTCACACATGGACAGGCTTGGGGCATCGACCACCTCTCTCGGAAGCCTGTTCCAGTGTTTGACCACCCTCTCGGTAAAGAAATGCTTCCTACTAACGTCCAGTCTAAACCTCTCCTGGTGCAGCTTTGAACCATTCCCATGCGTCTGACCCCTGGATCCCAGGGAGAGGAGATGAGCACCTCCCTGTCTGTGTCCCCTCCTCAGGAAGCTGTAGAGAGCAATGAGGTCGCCCCTCAGCCTCCTTTTCTCCAAACCAGACAACCCCAAAATCCTCAGCCACTCCTCACAGGACATGCCTTCCAGCCCTTCACCACCAAAACTCCATGAATATCAAAATTTATTCTGAGATAAGTTTCACACAGGGAGGGTGGGTGGTGTGGAGCTTCCTTTGGCCACAGCTACAGGGTGCTTCCAGCTGCCTGTAGAACCATAACCAGGGTACAGAGTAGGGCTATGTGTGTTTCCTTATCTTTACCTTAATGCCCTTGTAGGAAGTTGCAATGCTTTCCAGCTGAATGATAGAGGAAGGAGAGGACAGGCGTGTGCCGTGATCTGGTCGTGTCCCTGTCTAGGGATGTGGCTGTCAAAGATAGGAGCATCAAAGAACAGAGCAGCCATCCCCCATTGTCATGATGCAGCCCCTCCCTCCCTGCCCGGGGCTCTCCCAGCCTCACATCAAGGCTGTCCAACCCATCTCTCCCTCATGGACAGGACTCACCCATCCTGGCCTAAGAATGTCATGAACCCCACTGCAATGCAGGCCACCACCAGTGTTTTCCCTACTGTGACCTCGATGCTAGGGCTTGCGCCAGGAGTTCCTGTGTGGCCCAGCCCTCAGCTATGTGGGGAAAAAAGGGTGCATGGCTTTGCCATGGCTGTAGGGAGCTCCCAGCTCCCTGTAAGACTGTAACAGGGCAGGGGTTGGGGCAATCTTATCTGTCGTGTAGCATGCTGAGAGCTCTCTGGCTGAATGTTGGAGAGAGAGGGGACAGGAATGTGCCATGGTCTTTGGTCACATGCCTATCCAGGTGTCTGGCTGTAACAGGAGAAGCAACAATGGTGGAGCAGCCACCCTCCACCGTTATGGGTAGCCCCTGCCCCCACCCCCCGCACCGCCTCAACTCTTGTTCACCTGGCTACTTGTCTGCCATCCTGGCCTGGTACAGCCCTTTTTGAACCATCCTGGGCCACCCACGTCACCAACAACTCCCCTGTAACACGGCCACCACCAATGTACTCTCTGCTGTGACACAGCCATAATACCACCAGGGCTCATTTTAGGAGCTGGTGGTTGCCTGCTGTGACATAGTCATGACATCACCAGGGCTGGTGCTTGGAGTTAGTGCTGCATCGCTGTGACATCATTATTATCTCCACCAGTCAGGCAAGAGGAAACAAATAATAAAAATAAATAAAATAACAGCTGGTAATACTGGAGTGGGAAATTAGGTAGCTGTAGCAACAGTGTAAAGAACAGGACCTCAGCAAAGGTTAGAAAAGAATTAAAAGCAGCAAGTCCTACCTATTGCCCACTTTTAAAGATGTATGGTACCTGCTGCTGAGTTTTGTGGGTTTGAAGATGATTATGGAAGGAAAATGCTTGTCACGTTGACCAAAAGTAATATTTCACGTCTTTGGAATTAAAGACATGTCCAGTGCCAAATCCTGCATCCGTGAGTGTTGACAGTGCTAAGCATGATTCAGTGTAAACTACAAGACTTGCATCTTTCTTTCCCTGAAACAAACCAAGGATTTTGCCAGAGACAGTCTTGTGCTACACACTTCAGTTGGATGCTAGAATGAAATATATGAGTTAACTTCCATCTGTTTGGTTTACTGCAGGCTATTACATATGACCCCTTTAACTGATAGGACCTGAGGCCATGGGCACAAACCAAACTACAGGAGGTTCCCTCTGAACTTCAGAAAACACTATTTTACTGCAAGGTTGACTGAACGCTCGTACAGGTTCTCCAGGTGGTTTTTGGAGTCTTCCTCCTTGGAGATATTCAAAAGCCATCTAGACATGGCCCTGGGCAACTGGCTCTAGGTGGCCTTGCCTGAGCAGGGGGATTGGAACAGAGGACTTCCAGAGGTCCTGCCCAACCTCAACCAGACTGTGATTCAGGCACATGAAGACTTATTGCAAGTCCGCTGACACATGGTAACTGTTTAATTTCCATTAACCTTCTGTCAAATTTGATCCAAAGATATCTACTACAGCAACTGACTGATACAGTCAGCTCGTATGATGCCAAGACTAGAGACTTGGCAGCTAGTGGGCTCATGACGAACAGTCAGGGACCACATCATCTGTGTGCAAACTCTGCCCTTCTTTTGGAGACCACCAAAATGGTACATAATTTACAGTTATCAGATTGTAATTTGGCAGGCAGTGGACCTGTTAGCTATGCAGGCTTCAGCTGGGAGAAATTAAGATCCTAAAATTCTCACTAGTCCTTGGTTTAAGTTCAAAATATATAGAAAGTTGTCAAAGGCAGCTCATCTGCTGCCTTTGGTAGCCATATTGCCCTCAAGGAAGGCAAGTGTTTTCTAGACATCAGTAAAGCTACTGGGATGAGAACCAGACTGAGCAGCTCTGGACTGTTCATTCTCCTGTGTGCAAAAGAAAGTGCTGAAATGCTGTAATCCTCTAGCATTTTGCATTTTCTTTGCTTTCAGCCTTTGCAGGGATAAGTGGTTACACGGCATGCAAAGCAGCGATGACTCAAGCCTGTGGTGTTTCCAGATGGGATGAGCAGCACCAGTATCTGAAAGACCTCATGAGAGCTCCTGCTTGCATTTTCAGACACTAGGAGTTCATACACTTCAGCTAAGCTCCAGATAAACACGTTGACTTTGTGAGGCTCTTCCAAATCTAGCACGAGTTCTGAACTATTTAAAGCTTTTGCTCACTTATCACTTCTTGTTTCCTCTTTTAACCCAGAAATAGAATAGAACAGAATATTTAATGAATGGAAGCATCTACATTTGCATGCAAGCAACAGTTGTTTCTCATTGCTGATGTGAAATATCTAGTAAGTGAAGGCAAGGAATCAGCTTTATGAAGTTAAATGGTTTTGATTTGTTTCAGCGTTCTATCTTTATTTGCAGTAAAGTTCTTATTTGCATTGTATGAACATGTATTGATACAGAAAGTATTCTGCTGGCCTTCAGCTAATCAGAATTAAACCATCACAGTATGTAGGAAGTTTCTGGTTTAACAATTGGTAATACTTCATCACCTCGTGTTCTTTCTTTGATTTACAGGACAACCTCTCATGCTATTTACTAGCTATATACGCATCCAGTTTCCTAGAGCTACAACAGAAAAAAAAAAAATAGGAAATTTTATTTCTGAAATTTTGCACCAGATTTTGTTGCCCATGTAACTGTCCTTTCCCTGTTTTTCTTTAAGCATTCTTACCTGCTGCAAGGCTGACTTGGTGCTTTTTTTCCCCATATGTTCTCTATTTTTAGCATGTTTAGGTGTTTTAGTCCTCATGCCTTTACTTTGAAATCTAACAACTGTAATCTTTGGACTGCCTCTCTTATCTTTACAGCCTCTTCTGTCTTTTCCTGTATTGATAGATTTTTATATTATATAAAAGAGTTTTTATTGAGATCTTAGTACACTTGATCACATCCATGAGGTCAGTAATGAGCTTCAAAAAAGTGCTAACAGAAAAATGTTTGTGTAACAAAAGTTAGAAATAATTAGGTGTACACATAATATCTCATGAAAGTTAGAGGATAAAATAGGAGAAAAAAGAGAGAATCTCATAGGAAATATAAAGTTTAATTAGGCATATTAAAAAAAAAGACAAACAAACAAAAACAAAACAAAACAAAAAAACCAAACCTAAGTAATTTGACTTCTGAACTAAAAAAACCCTATTTCATTTAGAGTATCTTCTGCTCACATTGTTTATTTTTATACAGAGAAATTGTATGGTTCCCATCAACCCCATTCTCTGCAGGGAAGGAAAAACTGTAGAAGCATTACCTTAATCTTATTAATATGAAACTGTGCAGTTTTAAGGAAGAAAAGGAGTAGCACCTCCTCCCACTTTGTTCTATGAGAAAAAACTAAATTGCCTTGTGAATGCAGTTTCTCACCATTTTCAAGACTATTCTCGCCCACCTTTATTACAAAGCTGGGAAGGTTTTGGAGAAGATTGGTAAAGACTTACTGTTTCTTTTTGGGTCCTGCACATGATGTGGGGTCAGCAAGGTTTTGCCAGTTCCCATCCTTGCTTCTGTTACTGTAATGCAGGATAGTAAATGCTCTTATTTCCCCCTTCTCATACACTGGATAAAGTAACTCTGAAGTATTAAGATGGATTCGGAGTAGCCTAGTCTGTCTTTGCCTTTTGTTTTAGTGAACAGACTCGTCTTTCCCTGGTCACTCTAATTAAACCCACCGCTGAGATGGAAGCCACACAGCCTTGCTGTACATTGCCTTACTTACCTCAAATGTTTTGGAATCATTTCAGTTTTTAGCAGAACAGTTCCTTGTTTGTTCTTTCTATGTGTAGAGAGGGTTTCTTCTCATACTAAGAAGTTCATCTCGTTCAACTTCTAATGACTGGAAACAACCAATTAAAAACAGATTTTATGTCAAACATTCTTACAAATATACAAGTTATTTAGTGAAGGTAATTACCCATTTGTAAATATTGTGCAAGACTACGATAGATTCTCCATCACTTGAAATTTTTCTACTCTTTCATTCACTATCAGGTTTTAAAGTATTTGCTTTATTTTAACTACAAATTCACACCTGATGTAAGAGCTACTAGGTGAATTCTTGTTACACAGGGATTCAGGATAGATATCACAAACTCTTTCCCATCTTGTTTTCAAATCTGTTGGGAGTCTGATGTCAAACTGCTCTTCATTGAGGACAATTTCATTTTGGAGCTATGTGTAAAATAATAAATACATATAGATTCATGTCAGGATGGTGTGAAGCTACATCACAGGGAGAGTTAATATTCTGTTGCCATTTCTCGACAGAACTTGTCATAGTCTTACTTTAAGTAAAGAGTTAATCTTTGGGAGGTGTACTAAAACCTACTGTGGCACAGTTTTTAGACATTTCGTTCTGCTAGATCTCCTGCAAAATAATGGTGGTGTGCCATCTCTGAGCTAATGGGTGTCAAAATGGGGAGAAAACCAAAGCAATTAGTAAATATTATATTTCATCTGAGGTAGCTGGGGTTTTTATTAGAGTATTTAATCAAGAAAAAATTTAGAAAAATGTGGACACGTATTTAGCTAACGCCGGTCACATGAGCATTGCAGATGCCTTTAGAAGACCTTGAACAGAATGAACAAGAAGGCAAAGCAAGAAAGATGATAATAAAGCCAATTAGAAGAACACAGGTGTACATTCCATGATAGAGGGACCTTGGCACAA
>JAVJGG010000054.1:346256-360816 GCA_035590195.1 Aviceda cuculoides | reverse complement strand
ATATGTGTGTGTTTTAGCAATAAAGGGTCGTCTGCTTTCAACTTTACAGGCGTCCATCTGCATCAATCTCCTCAGAATAATAATTGAGCAAATTTTATAAATCTATTTTCTGATGTAAATTCTGAATACTGTATCCCCTGACTTCCCTAATCGTTATTTATTTTTCTCTAATGACATTGAAAAACCTATTTTTCAAAATTACGGAATTCAGTGCTGTAACTGTAGAGAAAATGTTTGCCATTGGGCAAGCAACAGAAAGGAGATGAAGCAAGACAGTACCTGATTTAGCAATGTAGCGGTATAGGCAGAGAAATTAGTTTTGTACATGTGATTTTTTTAAAAAACAGAAAAAAAAAATTGAACTTTGAAGTTCATAGTAAAATGTCTATCATCCATGTGTGAGTTTAAAATTAAATGAGTCAGATAATTGAACAGCACCAATATTAATGGCTTGAGGAAGGAATCAGCAGCAAAGAATTGCCATGCAATTGAACAAAACGAATGTATCTGAGAACATCTGAAAAAGCCATATATCTCTGAGGTATGTTTGTTATGCTATGAAATGCTGATAGTGTTGAACTAGTCTTTTATTTTCAGAAGCATTTCTCTCCATCTTTCATAGCAAATAACTGAAAATGACTTTTCCAGGTCACACTTACTACGTTTCTCTGTCCTGAGGTGAGGATTGGCTATTATTGGCATCACTCGTAAGCCTTGACCAAAAGTCCTACAGTAGCACTATAGTCACTTGTCTGTCATTGCAGAGTTTCATCATCACCCATTAAAAATCTGCTGCGATAGTTGTTGCTATCACAGCATTTTCCATTCTTTACCCTACTGCATGAAGCTTCCTGAATGTAACGATTATGCTAAAATAACTGCTACAAATACAGATAAGACAGGCCATAGTACAATGCTTTTAATTTTTCAGTAATGTTATTTACATTTTACACTGATGTAGAAAGGAATGGAACATCCTGCCTGTGGCTGTGCAGCAGCAGCCCTCCTGTATTTATTCTGCATTATGCTGTAGAAGTCTCACTTTTTTGAGCAATGTTATTGTGATACAAATGAGAAAGATCTTACAGTACAATATATTTTTTTCTAGGCATTTAAATTGCATATATTTTTAAGCCCCTGCTTACATCATCTCTCTATTATGTAATTTCTTATAGGAAAAATTGCTTCACTATCTGGGAAATTACTGTCAAACTTCTCCAGAACAGATTTTCAGGGGACAGCAGGGTATGCCTGTGTAAAAGAAATCATCCTGTTCTCAGTGACTGCCCAGGATCCCTTATGATCACAGTAATTGACACATTGGTTGGAATAACTTTCTTAATGAACTATTGATGGAACAAGTATGGCAAGCAATTTGTCATGACTTAAGAATAAAAATGCAGTAAAAAATATACTGAAACACAAATTATTGCAAATGAAATACTGGAATAAATATATAGTAACATTTTCTGGTAATTCAGCAACTGTTAGTTGCATTACTGCTGCCCCTGGGTAAACTGACATTTTCATATGCACTAATTAGCAAAGAGGTCAAATAAAATTTCAAATAAAATAGTTCATTTGTGGCATTTTGCCTCTATGGAGGAACTAATCTCAAATAAGCTCTGGAATAACTGACAAAATAAAACTCTAGGTGTACTTGTTCTACCCACTAGGACTGGTTATTATCTACATCTAATTAATTGCAAATGAAATAGAGAAAAATACGTTTGTAGATTTTTTTTTTTTTTTTTTTAATGAGGGTTGAAAAGTAGCTGTATGCTGAGGTATGAGATGTTGTTGCCGTGCATACATAGACACACTTGCTTTTGAACATAATCAAATGCTGGAGCATGTAACAGCAATGGCAAGTCTGCCCTGGTGAACTAACAAACAGGCTAATATCTCTTCCACTTGCTAGGCATGCCTGCAACACTGTGTGCTTGGGCTGGTGACAGCAGTGAGCAATTTTGCTAATTAATGCATATAGAAATACCCAATTACACAGGAGCAGTAGTGACTTGAATAGAGACAGCTGAAGTACCAGAAGAAATTACAAACTGTATTTCTAAGACAGCCACAACCTCAGTTCTTGTTTTAATTGCAAAATTCCCTAGTTAAAAATTTCAGCTGCAACCGTAAGTTTATCTTCATGAAAAATGGAAGAATAAATTACTAAATATTTAGCAATAGCATCATCCATACTCTCAGAACTAGAGTCTACAACACAAGTGCTTATAGGATTATAGGATGCTCCTATCTAAACCAGTAAAATTATGCTGTGTTTTGTCTTAATGACAAGCCAAAAGATTGTCTGAATTCCAGTGATACGTCCCAGTTCCCTGGTTTCTTTAGCCCGCTTCGCTTCTTGATGAGTTGCTGCGCTCCCCTTGCACTGCGAGAACAGCACAGGGGCAACGATTGAAGATTTTTGTTCCTTGCTCCTCTTACAGACCTGCTTTGCCCTGGCCAGGAATATGACAAGAAGAATTTAAAATGTCTCTCTCTGAATATCGGTACCACAGGAGCGTAGTCGCACCCATGTAAGCACTCCCGCTCAGCTGAAATAAACGGGCGCAAGTGTCTCTGGGTGAGCACGCTTACCGTGCAATCTATCACTCAAGCAGACTGTAGTACCTGAATGTGGTACCACACCCAAACAAGAGCAAGAAACCCTACCCCTACCTTCCAAATGTAACAGTAAATCTGAACAAAAAGCAGTTCAGTGTTTTGACCATGAACTTGCTCAAGATCATACATGTTCGTACACGTAAGTGGTGCTGTTATTGTAATAGAGCTAAATCCTAAGGCTGCTGTTAAGATTAGCAAGGCTGCTACTCAGTAAACTACCAATTTCTGTGGAATTAGTTTCAAAAAATGCCATTTGTATCTCCTCAAAATACTTTAAAAAGTACATGTGTTCGAAACGTTCACTTAAACAAAGGCAAAGATTTGTTATACTTTCCAGCGAAATAAAATTATATAGCCATAATAACATCAGTTACGTTTCTTTGTAAATTAACCTATATATAAAGTTGGTATTTACAAACTGTTAAGTGCTTTTTGTTCAGCATTTTTTCACTAATTATCTCCATTCATTTTGTATAGATGGATTTGCTTGTCAGCACATAATGATGCATTTTTATATATTCATACATCATGCATTATTACAGCATGCTGTTTCAAAATATAAAGGTTTCATGAGGATGAACTTGGCAGGATGGTTTTCCACATAAAAGTTAAAATAGAGCTAATTTTAACTCTAATAAAGCCAGAAAGGGAGGTATTTGTCAGTAACAGGGAAAGGTTTTATGTGAAGAGATGAAGAAAACAGATTTTAGAAATGCGCAATTTTTAAATGCTTATATTGACATTTTTCATTTTATTCTCTGTGAAGTATTAATCTCAGGCAAAATCAGTAATAATATCGAACTGTTGTTTGATACTTTTGAAATACCCTAAAACAAACCCAATAATTTTTTTTTCCCCTTGAAATAAAGGCAATTCTTAGCCTCCTATTCAAGGATCCATGAAAACTAAACCAAGTTCAGTTTCTCCCCTTGTGAAGTTAGGTGGTGCTTTCTTAATACGTGGTTGCAAGTGTGGGTTGTTGAGCAGTGTGAAGCTGAATGAAGAAACATGATAAATGCAGTTAATTTCTGGATTATTGGTGCTGTATGTTTGTGGCACACTTGCTTATTACCTCTTTTTGTTTCAAAGCATATATATAGCATAACGTATGTGTGTATGTAATTTTTCAGTAGGCAAAATAAAATATCAGGGGTCTGTTGTGATCTATAGTACATACAGTGCTGACAATGCAGCTGTTTTTTGCTGCTTTCTTTGGAGTGCTTTACCTCTCTGAAAGCGTGGAAAAGATTTTCTCAGTGTTAAGAGTTGAAGTATAACTGATATTTCTGAGGTATTTGAAAAATTCCTCAGACCTCATCTATTTTACTTCTGTTCAAATGTATTACAAGCAGGAATTAATCCTTAAATGCTGTGCCGTGCCACATGCCCTGGAAAAGAAGGCCCTATTTCCCTTCGGTTCTTGTTCTTGCTTTCAACTCCTGTTGCTTTCTTTTAAGATCGTTAATGCTTTATTAAGGATACTCAAGGCATTCACACGTAACTCATGCCCTTGCTTTGGCTTGCCACTTCCAGAAATATCAAAAAAGCGGAAAAGTTTAAAGTAATTTATTTTTTGTATCTAAAAGAAGAGATGGTATTTATTTTATATGTTACACAGAAGGCAAAATCTTTGCTTTGCTAGATCCCATAGAAAAATGTCCACTGGAGCCAAGATTTTCTCAGCGAATCTTAATGATAACTGCTCTGAACACTTTAAAATAATTCTTTTCTACATTGACTTATGCATGGACAAATCAGTCACGTTTACAGGGATGTGCTTTTAATTACACCTACAAGACCGGTTTTTTGGTTTGGATTTTTTTTTTATTTTTTTTTTTTTTAAATTAAATTAGTAGTTCCATATAAATCTTTGACAGCTGAGTTGTTCGTATTTGCTATTTCCCAATGTTACTACACTCACAGGGCTGCAGTCAGCTTTCAAAATACAGAATTGCAATATGGATGCTGAACGGCTAATTTCCCACATTTGTTTGTTAATGACTACGCTAACATTTATAAGTAAACATTTTGTGATAACGGTACTTATAATGATACACCCATCTCACTTTATTTAGCAAGTTAATAAAAGAAAAGGGAAAATTCAGCTTAGAAACTCCTAGTGTCCAGTCAAGCGTTACAGTTGGTGTAAGACACACTGAAATAGTGAACTATGGATTCTTTTCTTTTGTGGGCCTGTAACATCTCCTAGGTACACTGAAAACAAGATCTGGTAGGTAGACCCCGGACAGGTGGGAATGCAGGAACGGTGCTGGCGCTGCCGCCAGGCTAAAGCCTCAGGAGCTTTGCTTACCAGCAACATTGCAGGGAGTAACAAACTATCAGCTCCTAAGTGTCAGCTCCTAAAGTACAGAAGGGTAACTAACTGTTAAGAGTTTGAAAAAAATGAAAGTTGGCTACTGGAGTATTGTGCCTGGCTGTTAACCAGTTATTGCCTGGAAGGCAAGCTCATTTACTGAAATATGAGTCTGCCAGGCCTCTGAAGTGTATTTTCACTTGTACACATTACATGATGAAATGATGTCTCAAGCTATGACTAGAAACAGAAATTCATTATTTAAAAAAAAGAATCTAATCTAGGCTGTGCAATGAGCAGGACTGTGAGATGGGGAGGTTCAGTGTCTTGCAAATGAAGATTTGGTGAAGGTAAATTTTGGGGAAGTACATAAAAACTTCTGTTGACAATCTTATTCCTCTGGATGTTGCTTTTGCCAGCACTTTGGTTCCTTTAAGTGTCCTCTATTTGCTATGTTCTCTGAAAATCAGCAGTATGAAAAAAAAAGAAAAAAAATTCTTGCTTACTGATTCAGTTAAAAATATTATGAAATAGTTGTGGCAATCAGTGGATGCGGAATAGGTTTTAGGAGAAACAAGTTGATAATAGCAGGGTCATTGACTTAACATGTCTTGCCTAGAGTTATCTGAAATACAATGTAAATCATATTGCAAAATTATATACATATGTAAATAAATTGCAGATGTAATCTCTTCAGATTTTAGTCAATCATTGATAAATTACTACCTAAAAGGACTCATGGTAAAGATCTAAAGATTTAAATAAGGTAACGCCACAAATATATGCAATTAAAATCTAAGTGACTTTTACAGAAATTGAATCTAATTTAAATTTTTATGCTTCCTCACATGAAGTTGGAGAGCTGACTGAAAAATTTAAGCATTGGTTTCACACTGAAAGTTATAATAGATAATAGAGTGAGATTATGCAAAAAGACTGTTAGTTTTCAGTTGTTGCCCCTGAAGTTATTTTGGAAGCTAGAAATTATTGAAAATATAGTTTTAATATCTGCAGATAGAAAAGTTGGTGTACGATAGAAAAGGAAAAACACCCATCAATCCAGCTAAAATGGATGGAAGACTGTGTTGTACTCATGTGGTAGTGAAAATCAGCTCTAATGCACCCACAGAGAAGGCCGCAGAATACGTGTTGTTTCCAAAAGTATGCGTTAATGTAGTTTAACCTTTGTGCTCCTGTAAGCTGAACATAGAAAAAGTTTCATTTTTCTACATGATTGACACTAATTACCCAGTCCTATGATCCCTGGAGGCAAGAATGTATATTTATTGAGGTGAAATGTAATACTGTAAGACAAATTGCATGTGTCAGCTAAGTTGAACTCATTGAATGCACTGGAAGATTTAGGAATTGCACATAAAATTGCTTTTGCTAATCGCAGGAGGAGTTAAATCTTCTGGAGAGGGGGATGATTTGAGCAAGGTGCACATTTACTTCACAAGTCCAATACTTTTACTTTGCCTTTATGGAGAGGGGACCAAGCCAGCTTTATGGTGAGCTGTGTGCATGTTTTCATGCAGGGGCTTCAGGACAAAAAAAAGATGAAAGAATCAGTTCCTTCTAGTCCAGTCCAAATATGGACAATGCTGTGCTTTCTCTTACACCAAAAGAGGAGTTGTTCTGAGAAAATGAAGGAAGAATGCACAATTACCCAACCTTAAAGCCTTCCTGGAGCATAGTGTGGAATGGGTGAGGACTGACAGCACCCCGAGAGCAAGAACAATTTAATTGTGTATATATGGCACCTAGCAGACACGGGCAGGATTTTCTCTAGTAGTGAGCTGTGAAACCAGCTCTGCGCTCTCTCAGCTGAGCAGGTGAGACCAGACTGTTCAGCCTCCTGCAAGTAACAGCAACATTCAATGGGCCTACAGATACTTTTGAACCCTTGTCAACCATTTTAAATTAATAGAAGATGCACATAAGAAGACTACTATTAAATACAAATGTACAAGCAATAACTTGAACAGAAAAGGGAAATAAAACCGTTCTATAGGACTCCATGTTTAAATTAGTGTCCTGGTTTCAGCTGGAATACAGTTATTGAAAACTATGTTCTATAAAACAATGTTTAGTCCTCACTTACAATAAAACATAAGTCTTGAAAACTGATAACTAGTTTTGTTATTGAAGAACATAATTGACACTTTGAAAAACTATCCCTTACCTAAACGTCTGGTATTTTTAATTTGAGTTTCAAGACCGCTTTTCATTGCTCGTGTCATGGATTGCAACAAAATGTTTCAACCAGTAACCCAACTTCAAATCAGAGCATTTCGCACCTAAAAGAAAAGACAGTAACTTACCTTTGTTTTAAAAAATTATTTTGTTAACTCTTGTCTATTTATTCAAAAGTAAAGTATTTCTTATGAACTTGGTCATTTGTGTAATGGTACCTAGATAAAATACTGAGGCTTGGTTGCCTAGACAATAATTACTCCTCATCTGAAAACATGTAACTACAAAAGGGTTAAATGTAATCCTTTGCTGTAGAGTGAAGATGTAAAAATGTAACTAAAAATAAACCCTGTCTCAGCTTGTGAGGACAGGAGGAGCAGAAGACGGGGTTAGTCAATCCAAAAATAGGCTCCTTATATCTACAAATTTACAGAAAAGGCATACATCCTTTTACATGAAAACAAGGTTTCCAGAGCAAAATGCAGAGAGTTGTCCACAACAGCAGCGTTTTTTCTCCAAAATATTTGTCTGTCAGAGGATTGTATGAACAGTAAAAAGCTGCTTTTCAGTATGTAGATATTTCTAAGCCACAGGAGACGCTTCCTTTTGCTAGAATGTCATTGATGGTCTGTTTTCTGATGACATTTGCATTGCAGATAACCTCCTGCTGTCCCAGGGAAGTTGCATGTAAGCAGTGTTACCTTTCAGAATTGGGAGTGTGTTTATACAAGCAGTATATCTGGGTACAAAAATTATTTTACAATTTTTTCATCTGTTAGCTATTGCTGCTTTCAGTTGTGTAGGATGTTTCTGCTGTTACTGTGCAGTGACACATTAGGCAAGGCATGTAAAGTAATGCAGTGTGACTGATACAAGCTGATGTTACACTTCACAGCACAATGCTTCATAATGTGTTATGTCAATGAGAGCATTTAAAAAAAAGTAATTCTCCAGAAAGAACTAATAAAAGAATCCAAGAATAACCTTCCCTCCCCTCCTCCCATCTCCCTCAAAAAACAAAAAACACCAAGAGCAGAAAACAATTTGTATTTGACACACAAAAATAACTTTTGGACGATCCATAGCAGTAGATTGTTGTATAACATACTTTTAGCTGAATTAAGACAGGGAAATAATGTTTATTTTAAAAGTCTGTTTTTCTCTTCACAGACTGAAAATTATTTCACAGTTGTGATCTTTACTGGCTTTCAAAGCCATATATTTTTAGAGGAGTAAGAGTATTTTAATGTACTTCAAGTCTACAAATGTTACAAGCATTTTCAGTTTGTAAGGCAATATGTTTCCACAATCCCAAACAGAAATAGTGGTTTTACTGAATTTTCTTAGGTTTAAATTCATTGTATATTCCTTTTCTTCCTTTTAATTTTGAACGTTCATGTCTGGTTTTGAAGGAATGCTTTTTATTTGGTTTTAAGCCTATATTTTTCTTGAAGATCACATCACCATACTAGTGTGGTGTTTTTACCATGTTATTGTAGACCTCTTGCATTTTTTTTTCCTGCAATTTGGAAATCTTTCCAACTTCCATCTTCCTCTCAAACTCTTAATACGTCAGACCATTTGACCTGACTTCTGATATTGATACTAGTTGAGCGTTTAGGCACCATTTGCTGCTGGTAATTTTTGCCCCTGACAGTTGTTCAGTTTTGCTCTCTGTGGTCAGGGAGAGAGGGAGCATGTCCTGTAGATATGGGGTACACACAGAACTCAATGGATATTTTGGGCTTCTCTGTGCTGCTGCGCTCCACATTTTTAATGTGCATTTTTTCAGTCTGCATATGTGTTAAATTGGCTAGATGGTGTCCAGGCTTGGAAATATCTAGATTTAATGACGTGTTACAGTAAATAGCAAGTCCTCTTTTAACGGTACCTTTTTTCACAAGATATCATGCAACAGCCTTTTGTAGGCAGCTTGGCTCCACGAAGAAACCGAAGCCATTCCTGTGAAGTCAGAGCAGGACCTGACTAAGCTTGGTGCTCCCTTGCACCGTGAGGGAATCTGAAGTCCGTAGTGGCTCCAGCCTGCCAGGCTATGGTGTGCTCAGGGAAATACAAACCCCACTGGAGGCACAAGAGGGCTTCTCGGTCTGCCGTCTGGGCAAAGGAAAAGCAAATGGACGTCGTTGGCTTTAGCGTGAAGGAGACAGAGAGTTAGGAGGGGTGGGGGGAGTCCATGCTCCCCTTACTGTAGCACAGTGCTTGGCAAACCCAAAGGCACACTGGGCACCCAGGAGGAGTTTCTCGAATTCTGGACAGGCAATTTCATGTGCCATCAGAGCAGAGGCTAACCGTGAGACAAATGCAAGAGAGTCATTGAAATTAGCAGGTAGTGAGAATTGCCCTTAGGTTTAGACCATTGGATGTTGGAATTGAGATCTTACTAGCAAATACGATTGTGGAAAAAAAAAATTCCAACAGGGAAAGCAAGTTTCTTCAATTGGTCAAACTTCTTTTGGCCTGAAGGTTAGAAATGTTTCTTGATAAATCAATTGTATACCACCTTTGACAAATGAAGCAAAAGGAAGGTTAGAAATTAGTGAAATTTTAGCATTTACAGTAATGAAGATGGAGGAATTAAAAATGAGGAAGAGTTTGCCTTTATTAGTACAAGAGTGTTCTTTTGCAGAGCAGTCTCTCCAATTCCAGGAAAAAATATATTTTACTCTTCTGTACTACAGCCAGATTGTTTTGCTAAAATCATTATTTTATTCCCCAAAAGACTGCTTGTCTGTAGAACAACTTGACAGTAACAAAAAGATTTAACCAGGCTGCCTCTTTATCAGTGCATCTCAAAAATCCAAGCATTATTCACTCAACCCAGGTCATCTCCAGGAGAAACTGCTTTTCATCTCAGTCTCAACATTCTCGAGACATTTCTCATCCCCCTTAGAGTTGCAAGTGTGACCTTCTTATGAGAGCTAAACAGTTGAAGAATGGGAACACCTTCTCATTTGACTGGGGATCTAGAGCTCCAGCCTCATTATACTCTTGTTTAAGCAAGGTAAGAGAGTAAAATAAGCTGCTAATCTGTATAATTAGCAATTCTGGATAATAAGTTCTTCTACTGAATTGCCTGTACTGGGTATGTGCCTGGTTACAACAGCTGAAATTTCACAAATGATTAAATGGCTGAGAGTGATGTCAAAACATGGAAGGCCGCCTAAAACCAACCTGCAATTAAGAGAGAAGCTCCTTCTGAGTTTTAGAAGTGAAGAGTATAATGCCTGCAGCAAAGCCCACAGCCTCCTTTGCCAGCACAAGGAGGAGGAAAGGGGACAGCTAAAGATAACTTTTTCCTTTGCCAGGGTAGACAGATCGCAAACCTCCCCTTTGGAGTTGGAGAGGCAATAAGCTTACGTTGCACTTCCCCATCTCATTGGTGGGATAACCCCTCGCGCCTACCCTCAGGCCTGCCGAGCGTGTAACTGCTTTTAAGGACAGAGGCTTCCCCTTCTGGTGGCTCCAGGAGCCATTCTAGCCCCTGATGCTGGGCAAAAGGAATGAGCAAATGCTTTTTCACATTTTAAAGACATAGACACTTTTAAGATACAAGTGACAATGACATAACAGTTTTAAGACCTGAATAAAGATATAAGCGGTTTTATAAATGAAAGGTTGTAAGTGCCAATAAGTTGATCATGGAGAGCCAGGTCAGTATTCTTAGAAAGGAGCCGTGTCCTGTGCTAGAGCGCTGGGGCATCCAATGGTCTCTGCTATGATGCGACCAAGCATTATCTGAAAATCTCTAAGGTTCTTTTTTCTGCTATTCACAGAGCTTTTCCAGTGTCTCACTTCTGCTTTACACACTAAATTTCTGCATGGCCTATTTATGTATAATCATTTATTCTTGTAAACTTATATGGATCACCTCTTCCCTAGTGTTAATCCCTGATTTATTTTTCATCTTTTATTGTTCTAGGCTGAACAAGCCAAATTTTTTCAGTCTTTTCTTGTAAAAATAGGCTTTTCATTTCACAAGTCGCTCTACATAGCATTTCCAGCACCTGTCTCAAATTTACACTCCTGCTTCTTGAACATGACTGATTCCAGCTAAAGTCTGACTGAGTAACAGATGAAATATAGTAAATAGCTCTGTGTTTCTATATATCAACAAGATGAAGACAACTTATGCAATATATCCTGGTATTTACCCGATTTCACAGTCACAACTCATCGATTGTTCATAAGCGTTGTGTGTTTGGCTACCTTAAAGTGAACTTTAGACTCCTACACTGTTTCCACCAAGGAGGGAGCTTCCAAAGTAAAGCAGAAGTTTCCTATGGGAGTGACACTGCACTTTTCACAGCAGCAGTTCATACGTTTCTAGAAACCCAGGTAGTAAAGTCATTCACACATCTTCTGTAACACGTTCTTATCTTTCCCAATGTACCGATCTTACCAATCAGATGTTATCATTAGTATAATTTGTTGTTATTGTGGGCATGATCCAGTTTCAGCTACTCCACATAGTTAAGGATTAAATTATCACGTTTATGCTATATTTTATAGTTATTTTCTGACAATCTGAAAGAAGAAACTAATAGTAAGGATAAGTAAGTCTGTTATTTATGAAGTGAAAAAGCCACTTCATTTCCTAAGAATAGAACTGGATTTTCTTTTCCAATACTGAATCACCCCTTTTAACTATCGAGAGAAAAGAAGTACTAGTTTTCCTTAACGTAGAAATTTCTTCTAGTGTGTTTACGTGTGCCTGGTTTTTTGGTACTGTTTTTTTTCCCAGAATAATGTCAGTCTATGAAGTCCCACAAGATTGCTTGAAATAGTAAGTTACAAGACAAATGACAGAGACAAACAATATGTCATACTAAGAAAACAAAATCTGCTAGATAAGCTCAGGTGTTTAAAAACAGTACAGAGATTTTTAATATCATTAAAACTTCCATCTCTGCAAACAAGTACTTTGTTTTCTGTCAGATAAGAAACCTGCAGTAATTCTAGCAGATATTAACTGGTTGAGAGACTGAAATATGAGTCATATAGTGAGAAAAAAATTCTACAGGTGAGTCCTAAATTCATCATGTCAGTGTTGTTGTAACTCCATCGTGCAGTTTCTCTTTCTGTGCTATTTACACAATGAGATCTTCTTAGTGTCAGCCTTTCTCTCTCCTTCTTCCTGGAGTAGTAAAAGCTGATATAGAAATAACAACAAGGATTTTTTTTTGTCTAGGCTTGTGATAACCATAAACCACAACATTTTGCCAATCACATTAGCTTGGTGCTTTATAGCTAAAAGGGAGGATGGAAACACTGCATGAAAACCTCACAATTTAGGTGTACTCTTACATTTGAATAATAATATTGGTAATAATTTACCATTATTGTACTGCTGTTGATGCTTAGAAGGACCACACAGAGATTATGCTGTGGGATTCAGCTTTTATCCTTTTTTTTGTCTACATTGCAAACATCCATATACATGTTAACCTTCTTCACCAGTGAAGAGAAACAGGTAGTTTCAGAGCACGGTTTGTTGTTTTAGGTATGGGCTTTAGATTTGATGACACTCACTATTTCTCTCCAGGAGTAAAGGGAGTCTAGATAAGAGACTGGTAAGAGTCCCAAACGCAGGTTCGACATCTAAGTCTAACCTCAGAGAGATCCAATCCAGACAGCACTGTGAACATGTAAATGCAACAAATGGGTGTCAGTGCACAGCCCCCGTTCACTATGGAAAGGACTCGGCTAAGTTCCTAAATAGTTGTTGCAATTAGATTCCTGAATTAAAGTGGAATTAATCCAGGTCCACTGAAAAAAAAACCCTTCAGCTCTTTACCCACAATTTCAAAGGACAAAACAGGAAAAATAAGAAGAAATAAGTAAAGTGCTGTCCCCTTTCTTTGACTACAGGCACTAACGGGATTAAAATATTACCTATGTATTACTGTACTGTTTGTGCTTCAGAAAAGGCAACGGAAAATGAAATATAGTTTAATTTTTTTTTACGTGGGCCATCAAACCCACTGTTGCTGTGGGCCAGCCACTATGCCGGGGTCTCGCGCTCTGTCTGAAGGCAGCTGGATGGCTGCTGGGAACAGACACATGATGTGTTACAAGTGCCACCTCTGATATTTACACGCTGCAGTGCAGAATGGTTCTTAGTCAGGCAAGTGCTTTTGTACAGAACATTTCACAGGAATTGTAGTTGTTACTGGAAGGTAACATTAAAACCAACCTGAAAACTGACTAAAGGTTACAGCATTTGGCATTACAAATCTTTTACAATTATCACATAGTCCTCTTGGGGTGAGGGTGATGGAGGTAGGAGAAAGTGTTGTAACATGAGATCTGACATCACCTGATTTATTCATGTGCTTAAACAGCGGGTTATGTTACCTACTTGATTCGTCATTTTAAAAGGAATTTATTATAACTGAATTGTAGCCACAGCCATAAAGAGGGAGTCGGCTGGGAACGGACTAGAGAAACAGCTCGCCAGTATTTGAGTTCCTGCTGTGAAATAGCTGCTTTGCTTTTGCATATGGATGAACATAAAAGATGGCAATGTGAAAATAACTGAAGACCTCTGGCTTTTTTTCCCTGAAAGCAGGAGAGAAGGGAAAATTTCTGTTGAGGAGACATGGAGCATATGGAAGGAAGTTTAAGACATCATTCTAATCCTCTCACAGCTGGAAGAAGCATGCCCCACCAGGAAGCTACTTCATCATCATAGCTTATTTTTATGTTAAAAAGATCAAATATTTAAGATGATTAAAACCTCCAGTGGTTTAAGACTTTATTTTTGGGAGACTACAGAGAGACTGTAGAAAACTGAGTGTGCTCTACCTTGAAAACTGTTCTTAGGTCATTGACGTAGAAAACCTCTATACTTCCATGCATTGAAGAATGACAGTGTGACCCAGTGTTCTTCATTTTGAAATGATAAGGTGTTTACATTTACCCCCAGTGACAGGTGCTATTAAATGTTCTTAGGTATGGTCACGATGAATGATTCAAACCTCATGCTTAGATCTAATAGAAAGCTTTAACATACATATTAATAGATGCCTTTCATAAAAATAATTTGATTTGCTTTTAACTATTGTTTACCTAAATGAATTTCTATAGATATGGTTTTAGTAAGATAATTTATGTAAGATGGAATATCTAATCAGTCTAATCCATTTTTTCCAGATAATATTTCTCTGATAATTAGGGAAACTGATAATTTATCCATATACTTCTGTTGTTGACCTTTTTTTTTTGAGAATTATTTCAAAGCCAAAATAAATGGCTGTTGAAGATTTTAATCTGCTTATAGTAAAAATATTTTTTGCAGGGAGGGGAGATGCCTATTATTGTATCTTGCATTTTAGAAAATGGGACTGCATTCAGAGTTTATTCACAGACAGTCTGTAATAAAATCAATAATAACAGTTT
>JAVJGG010000054.1:324071-337649 GCA_035590195.1 Aviceda cuculoides | reverse complement strand
AGGAAGTTATCTTCCACACACTCCAGGAACCTCCTAGATTGTTTACTCTCTGCTGTGTTGTATTTCCAGCAGATGTCTGGAAAGTTGAAGTCCCCCATGAGAACAAGGGCACATGATACTGAGACTACTGCCAGCTGCTTGTAGAATGATCCATCTGTCTCTTCAACCCAGTCAGGTGGTCTATAACAGACTCCCAGCACAATATCTGCCTTGTTAACTTTCCCTCTAATCCTCACCCATAAGCACTCCACCTTGTCATCAGAATCACGTAGCTCTGTACAGTCAAAACATTCCCTAATGTAGAGAGCCACCCCACCACCTCTTCTACTTTGCCTATCCCTTCTGAAGAGCTTGTAGCCATCCATTGCAGCACTCCAGTTGTGGGAGTCGTCCCACCATGTTTCTGTGGTGGTGACTAAGTCATATCTATCCTGCTGCATGATGGCTTCCAGCTCCTCCTGTTTATTGCCCGTGCTGTGTGCATTGGCATAGATGAATTTGAGTTGGCCTATCAAATCCACCCCTAACATCAGCACGCTGCCCCCAGGCTCATCTCTGGTGCACCTAGTTTTGTACCTTACCCCCTTCAAACCTAGTTTAAAGCCCTCTCTATGAGCCCCACCATTTCACAAGCGAGGATTCTTTTACCCCTTTGAGATAGCTGGATACCATCTGTCGCTAGCAAGCCCAGTGCCATGTAAACCCTCCCATGATCAAAAACCCCAAAATTCCACCGATGGCACCAGCCTCTGAGCCACATATTAACCAGGTGTGTTTTCCTGTTCTTTTCAGTATATTTCCCTGCTAGTGAAGGGATTGAGGAAAACACTACGTGTGCTCCCAATCCTTCCACTAATTGCCCCAGTGCCCTGAAGTCCCTTCTGATTGCCTTTGGATTTCTCTCTGCAATCTTATCGCTGCCAACCTGCACAACCAGCAATGGGCAATAATCAGAGGTCCGAACCAGACCAGGGAGTTCCCTGGTAATGTCTTTTACCCAGGCCCCAGGGAGGCAGCAGACTTCCCTGTGGGATGGGTCAGGCCTGCATATTGTGCCCTCTGGCCCCCTCAGAAGGGAGTTGCCTATGATAATTACCCTCCTTTTTCTTTTTTCAGAGGACGTGAGAATGCGTGGGGCTGCCTGACTGACCCTAGGCACCTCCCTAGATAGGCCTTCATCTACACCCTGATCTTCATTGACCTGGTCCTCAAGTTCCAGAGCCCCATACCTGTGAGAAGCTGTGAGAAGCAAAGTTTCCACGGTAAAATGAGCAGGTGGTTTATCTAGGTAGGGTAGCAGCTGGTAAACAGGTAATGTAGTAAGTTATTGATCCTATGGAGGGTGAGAGAGCTACAGCTGTGATGCATGAAGTTGAGATGCCTTTGACAGGCACAGAATAGAAACTAAATTACCTAGAAGAGTGCTGGAATGGGTCTGAGGGGCAAGGAGGGACACCACTAGTGAAAGAGGAGGAAAGATGGTGAAATTCTGCCCAGAATGGTGCACAGTCTGATCCCAAAGCCTTATTTAGGAGAGGGTAAGGATATTACTGCAGAGACAGAACCCAAACTAGGTGAAAGTATAGGCCACTGTTGGGTTAAAAAACCCCTTCTGTTGCTATTAACACATACTTCTAATGAGTATTGGGGCATCAGGTACAGAGTTCTCATTTAAAAATACAGATTTTTCATGTTTACTATCCACAGTTAAGTATTTCAAAACTTCCCTGAGGGGGTTATATTACACCCGTGGCCATGCACACCATTACCCCATTGACTATTTTGTCTCACTTTCTCTTTGGTAGCAGGTTAGACAGGCAATAGGCATCCACTGCTTTGCCACATAACGGGATACTAGAGCAGGATCTTGGAGTTGCTTCTTTTGATACAATAAATATACACTCTCTGCTTCTGTATCAGAGCTGTGAAAAAAATGAGATGTTACAATTATGGATGTAAATGCTTCTAAGATGTAAAACTTTTGTGACTGTTTTTAGACCCAAGAAAGTCAAGGTTATTTGGGGGATTCTCGCAATTTCTGTAGCAGGAGGAGAAAGGGATGGTCTAGTGGCTGTTACAGGCTTTTATCCACGCCACAGCAGTCTGATGTTCTTAGGAAACTATTGGAAATAAGAAGAAATAGTTTTCTAAGGCACAGCTGATTATGAGTAAAGCAGGTTAAAAAACAAGTTATGTGCAAAGTATGTTTTGTGTCTTGGGTCTCTTTGTGTCTTCTGTATTTTACCTTTGGGTGAAAATACCTTTTTGGTATTTTTGCTTGATTCTTTTTTGGAACATAAGCAAATTGGAGAAAGTGGTTATTTTAGTACCTAACTAAGCTAAAAAAATCCACACAATCCCCTATCCCTCTGCAATGACTTAAAAAAGGGTCAAGCATAATGACCTTTATTTCAGAGTTTATGCAGGACAAAAGTGATTTGTTTTCCAGAGTTCCTGAATGCTGATAATGAACAGATTAATGAGGAACAAGGTAATTATTCAGGATGCAGGATTAGAGGAGAGATAATGGGCAACAGGGCGGACAGGGACAGGACTTCTACATTGTCAGTCACAATCTTCTCTGTTGGTAGTGGATAAGCATTTTAAGCTAGGAAGGGGCTCGCTCAGCACGGTTTATAACCCTCAAGGTGAAAGTTGCTTTCTGAATTTGAGTGTACATATGCTTAGTCTTCATTTGTGCCTATAGCAGAAAAGAAATAGGTTTTTAATTTTGACTGTGCTGTTGCTAGAATACATGACAACCCTCTCCTTTTAAGTGTCTGTGAGTAATTTAATTACTACTGCTTACTGTGCAATACCTCAGAGCCTGAGGGGAGGAGTGGCTCAGCAACTTTTTCAGTTTCTCATAACTTTCTCTAAGGTTTGCATCCTCTGCCCTTTAGTTATCTCTCATTATTGGCATTCTCAAATTACTTTCTTAAACTGACTTGTTAAAGATAAGGTTAGTAGTATTGTTTGTTTTCCCCACAGCTTTCCTGGACCATTGCAGGAGGCATATGGTTATGATGATAACTGCAACCACACTATGATCTGCGTGTTTTTAATGGCTTTCTCAGGTAATTTCTACTGGTTTATTACTTTTGCTATTTTGTTTACTGTTAGTGATGTTTCTTGCTACAGCTTACAATGTTTTCATTAGAATGAAAATGTTCATCCATAATTTAGTACTCTTTTTTTACCATAAGACATGCTGTGTTTGCTCATATTTTAAACACAGCCCACACAATAGTTTAGGCAACTAGTATCTCCCAAAAGTACTGTCTAACTACATGCTAACCCATCTAGTGTATTTGGAATCAGACACCTTTTCCCAAGAAAATTCCTCCTTTAATTAAAGGAAAATGTTCCCATTTTGCCTGTGTTCAGCTATTTGGGGCTTACCCAGAAGGAAAGAAATTTAGCAGGCTGGAGGGAAAAAGATGTTGAAATAATGCATCAGTCTTCCCGAGCTCACCCTGGATACTGTGTCATAAGTAATGCCTTTCTTTGTACACTCCGCAAATTCCTTTTTGTTAACTCCTCAACAGATCTTTGGTGCATGTTCCCTCTCTTAAGAGTGATAGTAGCTAACAGAAGTACAATCATATAACCAGGTATGAGGATAAACACGTATCTGTACGGGTAGATTTTTGTTGACCTGTCCCCCATGCACTCAGTACGGACACTGAATGCATGGTCATGCTGAACCGATTATGCTGGAGTCCCAGCTATTTCCTCACTGCTCACCCTTCTTGATTATCTGAAGGATGGTGTGGATTGCACTTGTTTTGGCAAAGAAAACTTTGCCAATGTGAGCTGAAACCTACACACTGGACATTTCCGTGTTCTAGTATCAAGGATTTGTTCAACCCTTATAGAATTCAAAACATTTCACGAGTAACTCAGTGTCAAGAACTGCCTATTCAGTGCTCTTGTTTAGCTAGTATATGCTTTGGAGCCACTTTTTTGATCTTAGTTTGGGTCATATTGCTTGGTCTCAGTTTGATTTTTAGGCAAAAAGTCAATATTCAAACACTCATGTTAGAGGATGTTGGAAGACTCTTTGTGGACTTGCAGACACCCCGAACATATCCCCCTGCTCCCCAGTCAGCAGTGTTACATTAATTTCTGGCAACATTTATAAGCCTTACAGAACTTGAAGCTTTGTAAACATCAATCTTTTTTAATTATTTTTTCTATATAGGAGGTAATGAGATCATCTGACTTACACATGTCATACATCCTTGCAAACAGCGCATACTAGCTGCAGGTTCTCAATGTGCACAGCCATTTAGTATCTCAGTTTCCTACAACATGCTCAAATTTGATGGTTAACCAGTATCCAAATTCTCAGGTGCTCAGCTGTTGCAAGCTGTAGCAAGACATCTGTAGCCACCTGTAAGAGGTGTGAAACCACTTCCAAAAACTTACCAAGTGAAAGATACGGAACATGCTGCTGGAGCAGGCCCAAAGATATTACAGAAGAGTTCTTACTTCAGGGACTCCTCTGTAAATGCAGGCACAATTTTGTTCATTTTTTTCCCATTATTGTTTGAATACCATCTGAGGAATTTCAGTGTCACATTTAAATCCCTTTCTTTCTGAATGTTTTTGTGCCAATATTCTCCAGTACTGTATTTGAAACCTTTCCTTGCAAAAGAACCAAACCCAAACAAAAATTAACCAAACGAAACCCCCAATCTGGTGCTCAGCACTTACTGTTAAGTTGTGACTTCCCCCTGGAAATCAACTATCTTGTTGCAGCTTTACCTTTCATTAGGCATTAAATTGCAGAAAGGTTGTATGTTTCCCTTAGGGCTCGTAATCAAGTCTTTCTCTACATAGTCGAGAGTACTTAAACAGCTGAAAGTCATAAAAGAACAGGAAGAATTTTAAGATGTGGAGAAATTTAATTTGTGCCAGTTTTTAAAAATAAGTCCATATAATTTTCTTAAAATTTAATGTTGAGTCTAAGAATGGAGAAAGGCAGCCATATAGGGACAGGGAAAGTAATAGTGAAATGTGATTCCAGATGTGGGAAAATTCAGAATCTGTGTGTGTTGTGTGTGAGGAGGTTAATTTCTGTTACATGCATTTCAGCTGTGAACTCATAAACTAAAATCCCAAAAGATAAAGATGTTCTTCCTTTGTATTAATTACAGTCAGAGGAAAGCTTGCCCACCAATGCTGAGAGGATTTCGCTGTCTAAAGAAATTACCTTATGAAGGAGGCTGGCATGGAGATTAATGTAGACTGCAACAGGCTCTGCATTATCTTCAGTATCTGTAACACCAATGGGCAAGTAAACACAAACCAACACTGTTTCTTCAATATTTCACAAATTTTTATGTGATATGTGTTTTTCCACATTTTGAAGTCAAATTGGATGGTACCTCACATCTCATCTTTTAAAATAGGGGCAAGTTGCACATAGTGAACTTTTTTTCTTCACTAGTGTTTCTCTTATTTGCTGTTTCTTCTTGGAACATTACTTACGGATAGTTTTTATCCCCTCCAGAATTGTGATTTTGAAAATTCTGAAATTCGAGTCACACAAGTTACCTAAAATGCAATCAATGGGTGAGTAGGTGTCACAATACTTTAGCTCTAATTATACTAGAACTGTAGTGTTTTAAACACCACTGTGTACTATTTTGGTGCCAACTAGTTATCAAGAAGGCATTAAATTGGGAGAAGTATCATGTGATGGATAAGCTTTCTGTGTTAGAAACACCTCGGTCATTCAATAGTTAGTCTACAGTTTGATTCCTATCTTGTGTAATGCTGCAGTATGCTATTAAAAACAGCAGATGTTCACTCTAGGGATGGTTGCACTTCATTTGTGAACAAAGTGATTCCATGTGTCGTGGTTTAGCCCCAGCTGACAACTAAGCCCCACACAACTACTCCCTCACGGTGGGGTGGGGGAGAAAATGAGAAGAGTAAAAGTGAGAAAACTCATGGGTTGAGATAAAGACAATTTAATAGGTAAAGCAAAAGCCACGTGTGCAAGCAAAGCAAAACAAGGAATACATTCACCACATCCCATGGGCAGGCAGGTGTTCAGCCATCTCCAGGAAAGCAGGGCTCCATCACGTGTAACTGTTACTTGAGAAGACAAACGCCATCACTCCGAATGTCCCACCTTCCTCCTTCCCCCAGCTTTATCTGCTGAGCATGACGCCATGTGGTGTGGGACATCCCTTGGGTCAGTTGGGGTCAGCTGTCCCAGCTGTGTCCCCTCCCAACTCCTTGTGCCTCCCCAGCCTCCTCGCTGGTGGGGTGGGGGGAGAAGCAGAAAAGGCCTNNNCGGCTCTGTGTAAGTACTGCTCAGCAGTAACGAAAAAATCCCTGTCTTATCAACACTGTTTCCAGCACAAATCCAAAACACAGCCCCATAATAGCTACTGTGAAGAAAATCAACTCTATCCTAGTGAAAACCAGCACACTGTGTGTGTCATGACAAGGTATATTCTCTGTCATACCTTGAAACTCCAAGTCCAACTGATGTAAAATTGACTTGAATAACTGAAACAGAATTTGACATACGTGTTCTTGCTATTAAGCTTTATAAAGCATTTATGATCCATGCAAATGAAGACAACTTGTGTATATTAATGCAATGCTATTATTCAAATTATCTTTGCATATGGCATAGTAAATATTGATACTATTAATAAAGTTAAAGCAAGATGGAATTGAATATTCACAATTTAGCTCACAGTACATTACAGATGTTCTATGTTGAGAATTAATGCTGTGTGAAGTTATATATAACTTTGATAGGCTTTAATTTGACTGTTTATGTTATCTACCATATGTCTATTCTGTCCTTGATTATAACCTTCTGGCAAAAAAACCCCCTGTCATCTATGAGGTTTTCCATAAGAAAAAAGCAGCAAGAACTATACATGAAAAGAGCTTAAATTAGTCTGATTTTGAAAAGCTACCACATTATCTGAAAGGATTTTTGCGTGTTTCATCACTAGAAATAAAAGATTTGTGTATTTCCACCTCCCTACTACAGTTGATTTTTCCTCCCCTATTGGTTCAGTATGGTTTCAGCATCGCAACTTGCTTTTGATTCTTCATATCCTCCTCCCCCTCTCTATTTTGGATCTTCCAGATTTCTAGAATTTCAATCCTGTGTAGAGTGCTAAGCTTTTACTTGAACTCTAGTCCTTGTGAATCTGAGGTATTGTCTCTTGAATACTGCTGGCATCTGAGATTTAGTCTTTCTAAATCTGAATGCAGAAATGTCTTCTTTCAAATTTCTCTTTACTGCCTCATTTCTCTTGAACTATTGTCATTCCCAGCCTTGCATTTAGACTTCTGGTCTATTTTTCTCTCATCTTCACTCTGACAATTATCTCTCTCTTGTCTTCTTCAGTTCAACATCAGCAAGTTGTCATTGCTTTCTCTAGTGCTTCTCTTTTTCTGTGCTAGTGAAAAATGAAAAAAATCTAAGGTTTGAAAATACTCTGAGAAAGAGGATTCACTTATCTTAAAACTAAGTAATTCCACCCCCTTTTCACTACTGTTTATTTTCTTTGGAACGCAAGCAAGAAAGTCTAAGAAGTCTCCGTGGGCCCCATTTCTTTTGCTTCTGTGTGTAGCCCCATGCAGTTGTTGCAAAGCTAGCATTTTTTTTTTCCTCTTGAAGAAGTTTTATATAGAAAAACAGTGTCTTAGCATAATCTGTTCTCTAGAGATAAGTGGCCTGGGTTTTTTTTTTTCTTTTTGGAGTTTGTTTTCTTCCTGAACTAGACCAGACATGCTTGGAAACTTCTATATTAATACAAGTGCAATAGACTTTCAGGTCTTTTAAGCTCCTGTATAACTCAATATGCTTTCAAGAGCAACTACCATCTGGTTTATATTGTATATATATTAATTCCATTATATGCACTTAAAATTGTATATATATGTAAGAATATAAACAAAGTCAATGAAGGAACTGCTGTTTGATTGCTAGTCCTTTTCATTCTTCAGGCAGAGGTGCTCTGCTACCAAGTGATAAATGGAAAGAGATTAAAATAAAAATTAAGAATTAAAAATAATCTTCAGGGAAACCCTCAAGTACACCTTAAATCACATTAATTGAGGCATAGTTCAGCAGATGCTTAGCTTGAGATAAATAAATTAAAAATAAGTCTAATTCAGCAGGGTATAAAGCTTACATATATATGCTCAGAGTACATTTAACTAAAGTTTATCTCTACGTGCTCTTCAGTTTTGCACATCAGGCCCCCAGGATCATATTTTCTGGATGCCTGTTTGCATTATCTGTGCCTAGCACAAAAGTACTGACCTGAAAGTGTTGATTAAGTGACCATCTAAGAATCCTTTTTTAAAATGAGTCACAAGCGTGAACAGGATACTTTTCTCTAGAGCAACAAATTATGCTGCCTTAATTACAAAATCTTAATTTTTAAACGGATTTCTGCCACATTTAGAACATATGTTTAAAGAAATAACGTACAAGTCCTAGAGATTAATTCACAGAAGATCTTGAATCATCAGGTGCAAAGGTATTTTAGACTGAACAAGGCAGTGGTGAGGTGGATGTAGGTGGAAGAGAAGGGAAAGCTTAGTGTGCAGTTGTTTTCTTAAAGACAATAATTTTAACAGCCCATCTTTCTAATTCATCCAGTAGAACCATAAATCCTTTTATTTAGTGAATTAATCCCTACTACTTTCTTAAGAAAAATTTCACTGGTATTCTCCTACTCCACCTAGCACTAGCTAGAACATGAAAAAAAACACAACACCAAACCCAAAAGCCCAACAACAAACTTTCAAAACTAACAGCATAAATGTCTGGGTAGCGCCCAGTTTAGAAAAAACTATAATCAAATTATCAAACACATAATATAAGATGGTAAAGTAACATTGACATCTTTGCACCCTCAGAAATGTTCCTTGAATTATCAGCAGTGATGGTGTTATGAGATAGTACACCATTTTTCTGATAAGCATTTATTCTTGACCTCCAGAGTGCTGCAGCTGAACTAATAGAACACATTTATGAGGCTGTTCCAGTGCCCAAGATGCTGATTGTAAGTAATCCATGTATAATGTACAGTCTCTCTAAACATCTTCAGCTCACTAGTTGCTCTAGTAGAGCTATACTCAAGTTTTCTTGAAAGCAAAATGTTTGCAGCTCTAAAGCTTCATTTGAATTGTTGTAGTTTAATTATTTGTCTCTAATTAGAATCTGATTTTCTTGTTCCAGTCACAGTCTCATCTATTCAGGCACTGTGATAGCCTGCTGAATTTGTAATAGACTGATTTCAAATGAAACTTTTTGGATAATTTTTCATTTTGCATTCTGAGTTAAATCCATGTTTCTTATGTTTTTTTATTTCTAAGGAACAAGATTCTCTTCCAGCTCAATTTTTTTACCATGAACTGAATCAACTATAAAGATCATTTGATATGAAGTCCTTCAAAACAAACTATTTTTTCAGCAAGAAAGATGCTTTCTTTTGCAACAAGCACTTACATTTATGAAAGGGTTCTATGTTGTGAATCCCCAGTGGAGAAGTAAAAAACTTTTTCTCTGTGTTTCCTTTGGCTAGACTAACCAAGTCTTGCTCTCTCCTCTGACAGCTCCTGGCTACAGCCAGATATTGTAGTCTGCTTTCTTTTACTTTCTTTTCTTTCCAGCATGGGCGGGTGGGGGGGACAGGTTACTCGTGCTACCTCACTCCCTGCCAGCTGCTAATATAAAATGGTACTGCTCTCTAGGGTGACTTGTTTTACATGTGTTTTTCAAAAGATCAGTATAAATTCTTCCCCTCTCTAATCTTAGGGTTGTTCTGTACAAGCACGGTTTAGCTTCACCTAGGTTATTCTGCCTTTCAAGCATACACATCTTTCAAAATGGGCAACACAAAGACCTCTAGCATCAGCTCTCAATCGTCCGTGTTCATTTGCTGCAATTTCTCATAAAACTGCAGAACAGTTCTCCCTCAATACTCTTAATTTACACATAAAAGCTGATCAGCCCTGCTGCAGAACACACAAACGTCAGGAGCAGCCTTCTGCTGTCCAGTCACAGTTCCCCTGTAAAGCCCCATTTAGGGTGCGATTATTCTCCTTTCCCCTGCTGAGGCGTGACAAAAGTTTTTTTTCAAAGTTTTGAAAAGAGGCAGATCCAAGTCTAACTAAGGCCTAGACTCAAAAAGTGAATCTCTGATTTCATAGTGGCTATCTGATCACTATGCATAATTTAAAGGGGACTACTTGCATAATTTTCAAGTATTTAATTTAAAGAAACCTATATTTTTATCAAAGTTATTTTGCAGGCTGACTAAATGTATACACTGGCACCCTGTAGGTCTGAAGCAGTCAGCAGAGAATTGTAGTAAAAACCTGCATTTCTATTTAGCCAGAAATATGTCCATTGCCAAGTACAGCAGTCACAGAGAGGCTGAACAAATGGTAGGTACACAAATTAAAACTTTCTTGAATTCTTCATCAGGGTTTCTCTGTAGAAAGAAAATCTTATCTGGTCCTTCATATACTCCCAAGCAAATAGTATTACACAAACTAAAGTTCCAACATCAGTGAAAAAAAATAGTATTATCCACAAATACTAAGAAATAGTATTCACAGGTGACTTAAACTGAATTAAAAAAACCCAAAACCCAAAAACCAAAAAAAACCCCAACAAAACGAACCCTTTAATTTTTTTACTAGACCAATATGTAGATGTACTCATTAAGAACTAAGTTACCATAGTTCTTGAGCTGGACTTTGCTGTACTATGGTCGGGTTTACTGTGTAGCTACATGCCTCCAATCATGTTCAATGAGTAAGAGAGCAAGCATACGGGTTGATCAAGCAGTGCCAGACAGGAGGAATCATAGTATGAGATTTGCAACTGTTGTTTAATCTACTTTGAAAATTAAGTTTAATGAAGTTTAATGCATCTATTTTAAACTGAGAAATTAATCAGGAGAAAATAAACTGGTATTTTTCAGGGTTCACATGTCTCAAATTAAGTGTCATACTCCACTTTCAGATTTACTCTGTTTTGGAACAACTGTTTAACTACTTTGTGCAAAGAAACATCCTTAAAATGGAGAAACACAGGAGAGGAAGACAAAAAGTCCTGTTTCAAACCAGGAAAACAGACCTGAGAATCTGTTTTTTCTGCTTCTCACTCAAAGACTTTGGGCTATGAGTTATTCTGTGATGGCTTATTTAAAGGCCTTTCTGCTCTATTTGGTTTTCTAGACTACTGTGCATGCAATAAAAATGGGGGGGGGGAGCAGATGCATAAATTTAAACATTATGGAAAAAGCTAATCTGATGAAAATTTAACATCTAAATATATATACATATATAGCTGTGTGGTCTGTTGGGATTTACTCATGACTGCCTTTATAGTCAAGAAATGGCAGAAGAGAAATACTGGAGCTAGCATCTGAAAAACTTCATGCACTTCCAAAAAGGTCCGTGTGAAAGAAATAAAGATCGAATCTGTTCAATTTGTTTTAAATGAAGTGGATTACCCTTTGGAAAAATTATAATCAGATTACAAAGTGTTTCAATCTCAGTGAATCAGATTTCCCTCTTTGGGGTGATGGGAGGGAAAGTTCACCTTGAAAACCAGAGAATTTTACAGCTTTCCCTTGTTGATAAGACAGCAGAGTGAACTGATGTGACAGCTCAGTCTAACAGAAGTAAACTAGTTTATTCCCCTCTGTAACAGCTAGTAGGATGTAATGCAGTGTCTACAGATGAACTGAATCACTTTACCATGGCTCTCTTACATACTTAGCTTAATAGGCAGCATGCATTAGATATCGAATATTCTCTATGTCGTAATAAAAAAAAAAAAAAAGAGAAATAAAATATAACTTACTGTTCCACTCTTGCCTTATAAATATTTATCAGCCAACAAAATGATCCACAAGTGTTTTCCTGGTTTTCTTCATCCATCAAGTATCATGACAATACATTCAGCCCTTTATCACAATATGTATAATTAACATAACTTCTTCTTCACAGAAAATGAAATCTCCAGTTCTTATTCTGATTTTTATTGAAACAATAATCTTGAAAATACACATCAGCCACAAGAATACAATTCCTGTCAGCAATGATTCTTTAGTACGATTCGATGTCAGTGACCCCAGCTAAGTTGTGGAAAGAAAAGAGAGCCATTTGGCTTTTTTTTTTTTTCCCTCTTTTTTCTTTCCAGATAGAATACTATACAGTAAAGCCCTGGAAGGGCCTGTGGGGAGTAATTATCACCATATTTCTTGCACTGACTCTTCCTCCCCACCACCGTTCCTCTCACACTGTTCTGCCTGCTTATTTTATTATTTAATAAGCTTTCTGGACAAGAAGCATGTCTTTTGCCTGGACTGGAAAATACTTTAATACTGTAGGTACTATTCCAACATACAATTAACATTATGAATAAGGGAATCTTATTTAATAACAATAATCTGCAGAGGCTTGTGAACTTGTGGAGCTATGCTTAAAGCATTTTTCAAAATATACAAAATCAAATAAAGATGTAATTCATCTCAGCAAAAGTGATTCATTATTATCCAAATTGCACAGTTGTGAATTTTACTTGGTTTTAATCTCAAAAGATCCTAGTGCCTGTCTCTTCTGACCCTTCCAGCATTTTGATGATGTTGATTTTAAAGAGCTTTTCCAACTATAAATTGGATACCATCTTTAAAGAGGAGAAAAGAAAGAATTCAGACTTTGTTTGATGGTATTACTTTTGTAGGAAAACTTTTTCTTTTCTTACAGATGTTGCATAAAACATGAATGCATTCTTTTAATTTCTGGTATCTTATCTTCAAGAGCACTTTAGAAATGCAGCTCTCCTTTATTTTATTATGTATTAAAATGTTTGATTTGCTCAAATATATTCTCTTTTATGCAAGTTAGTGTGCACATTGATGAAACTTATTTTCTTCAGTCCTGTGGGGACTTTTAGAATAATTCAATTAGAGAATGTAAATGAGGTTACTTTCTCTGAAGGGTTCTCATATAGGAGAGGAAGAAAATTCATGGCATCATTGGAACAGTATAAGTTGACTGTCTTTGACCTTAGAAACTGATATTTCTATACAATGCCTTCAAACAAATAGATTTTCTGGTAATAGCTTCATTATGCAATTAATGCAATCCTAGGAGTGAAGGTACTATACACTACTGTTAAGTTTAAATGTATTTCACTTGCTTATTATGGCATTGTCCAAATGATCACAGAATCATAGAATAATTTAAGTTGGAAAAGACCCTTAAGATCATTGAGTCCAACTGTTAAGACACCAACCTGATCAGATAAAACTATGGCAAAAATGTTTGGGAACTTTGAACTTATCATATAGTTTTATGGATTATTTATAGCCTAAACCTCAAACAGATTCTCAGTTTATTAGAGGTTTCTTTCACATTTCGCAGTGTGCTGGTTTTGGCTGGGACAGAGTTAATTTTCTTCATAGCAGCTATTATGGGGCTATGTTTTGGATTTGTGCTAGAAACAGTGTTGATAATACTGAGATATTTTCATTACCACTGAGCAGTGCTTACACAGAGCCA
>JAVJGG010000054.1:280853-313070 GCA_035590195.1 Aviceda cuculoides | reverse complement strand
TTATTAGTTTCGTCTTTTCTGTTCGATTAAACTGTTCTTATCTCAACCCACGAGTTTTACTTCTTTTCCCAATTTCCTCCCCCATCCCACTGGCAGGGGGGAAGTGAGCAAGCAGCTGCATGGTGCTTAGTTGCTGGCTGGGGTTAAACCACGACAGTGAGGCAGAGAACACAGAGCTAAACAACCTGGTAAACTATTGGGGAAAACGGATTCGGGGTAAACTTCACCTTGTATTAACCACAGTCTGCTGAATTAGCCAGCATGCTTGCTTATTTCTCCAGACAACCCACAGGCTATGCACATGAAAATACAGTATATCTCCAATTTTTAGGGCTGATGTTAAATAAAAAAAATCAACATGTTCTTAGGTAAAAAAGGGAAAGAAAAAAACCCAACAAAACAGGCAGTCTTAAAAGACAATTGTACTGCTGCAGACCTATTATACACTAAAAACTATCACAGCTCTCAAAATGCTTTATGAAGAAACTGTTCCAAGATACTGCATCTCACCTAATGATGAGAAAAGGAGAAGGAATCCTCCTATAAATGTTTTTTTGTGTTCTTGTGTTTTATTTACTTACATAATATTACAAACACGCATTTCAGGAAATGTTACTTAATGACTGCAATATTAGCTATTCAGAGAGCTTCCAACAATAGAGGTACAATTGCCACAGCAGCTAGAAGCATTTCAAGACTGCCTCAGGAATATTGCTCCAAAACTAAATGCTATTTTTTGTTGTTTTTTGTTTTGTTTTGTTTTTTTTAAACACGGTGTCTTAAAAGCTAATCTTTAAACAAGTATAATCTGAAATCTGAATGCAATTAGAGTTCCAGAATTAAAATTATTGCAACTGCCTCTTTGATTAAGGTGTTTCAGGGCAACATCCAAATGACAGTGATTTGTCCGCTCGATCTACTTACTTCCTGCCTTCATCTCACCAGAACCAAACCATGAAGGAGTCCTATGCCATGGTTGTGTCCTATCTGAGTAAAGCAATATAGTATGAATCTGTATTGAGTAATATGGGACCCATCCGTTTCAGTACATAAGCTGATTGACAGACTATTTAGTTGGTTGAATTACTGCCTACAATGCAAAAAGAGCATCGTGATACTTACTATGTCTCAAGTATTGCATGTCTAACACTGTCTAGTTAGGACAAAATATTATCACAGAGAGATAATGGGCACCAAAGAACAATGTTTGATATTCCTGTGGATTTCAGTAATTTAATAAGATGTTTGCATTCTACTTCAAAAGATCTTCTGTATGCATTTTTTAGCAACAGTTCTAGGAAGAGAGAAAATTCTTCTTTGGGATACATTTACTGTGTAGAAAACAGCTCCGTTTCTGCAACCTACTATGTAGAAAACAGCTCCACTCTTTTCATACTGAAGCTAGAGTAAACACTAGCTGACCATGTTTCAGGTTCAAAGGACTAATAAGATGCATCCTCTTTAAAACGTGAGAGTCAGTCCTTGGCATATATGATTCTGTGCTTAAGTCTGGGCATTTGTAAAGCCTGAAAGAGATCTGGTTGCAATTCAGAATATGCACTTTGATGTCTGAGAAATTAACATCTTAAGTTAAGCAAGTAACAAATTTAGCCATACAAGCCTAATACATTAAAATATTTTATAGTGGTTTGATTTTAAAGCTCAAAGACACTGTTTAAGAAAACTTAATTGTCAGTCTTTCATAAAACAATACCCCTTCCCCAATTAGTTAGTAGAAAACACTCCTCTGAGTACATCTGATAACACAAAATTATTAACATACTTTTTGAGTCTTTTTAAGAAAGTATGAGCTCTGTTTAATGGTCTTTTGAAATAGAGTAGAGAATTTTGTTGAAAGAACTGAAAGTTGAAAACTGAGCCTTTGAAAAACAGAAAGAAGTGACTCACTGTTCAGAGCAAAAAGCTGCAAATAGTTCCTTTGAGAAACCAATAAATGACTTGTGAAACACAGGGCAGCTGATTTTTCTCTGTCAGAGCACTGATTGGCAAAAGAAAGTGGAAATAATACTCTGGAAACCAAACATCTGTACAGTGTATATATATGTAAAGTGGATTGACACATCAGTTTGAAAACTGAAGTCTTTGTATCCCGTGTTTGAAATTCTACAGTAGTATCCACTTTCTTACCAAAATCTGGAATGAAACTCCTTAACACCGATGTGACGTTAAGAAGCAGGCACTTCGTTTATTGCAGTGCTGGGGACATAGGGGATCACTCCTCCAAAGTCATGTCCAGCTTAACATTAAATTAATCAGTTTTTATAAACTTTTTCTGTCAAGTCATTGTTACATAAGCTCTTTACATATAAATGCGTACTATGCTTGCTCTTAAATTTAACCATTATAATTATTGGTCTTTTGATTATATCACCTCATCAATATTCTTATTGAAAAACAATCATTGGTCAATTTCACTTAGCTCTACCGATTGGAATCCTCGATACTCAAATCAAGATGGGAAGGGTAAGGGGGTTTCCAAGCAGCAAACTGGTGTCTATGATGGTTTCCTTAGTTTCTTGAAACAAGACATAAGAAAACCAGTAAGTTCCTGCTGAAGTTTCTATGGTTAGCTTATTTCAAACTTAACAGTACTAAAGGTTCCTATGGTCACACATAACACAGTTCCTAAAGTTTCTACGACTACATTTCAAACTTAATGCTCCTATACACTGTGCTTCACAGTTTTTTACTTCTTAATCAAACCTCTTTTATATAATCAAATTTTAATTTATTTATCAGAGTATTTGCAAAAACTTCAACAATAAAAAGTAGTTCCACCCTTTAAAATATTTTAAGTTCAAGCATAATTTACTGGAAACAGGGCAATATAGTCAAACGCTATTATAACGGGGATCAACAGAGTTGTCATACAATTGGCCACATTTATGAAAACTGAAAACCTGCACTACAATCCTCTTTAGGTTGCTCTCCAGAAAGCTATCTTGCTTCAGTGCTCTACACCATGCATAACAGCAAATGCTTTTACTTGTGTTAGTATAATTTTTCTTTACTCAATTATAAACAAACAAAAAACTCCCCAAACAAAAAAACAAGCTAGTTCTTTCAAACCTGTTGTAACTACCATGCTCCTCAGTACAGGAACCTGATCCCTTTCAGTAGAGAGAAACAGAAACTTAGAAATTGCTCCCCTTTTTTTTTTTTTTTTTAAATTAAGTTCTGAGTTCTATGTGAGAAACCTGAATCACAAAAAGCCTCTCAAGTTGAATAATAAAAGAAATACTTGTACTTAAAGATTTACTTGTACTTAAAGTATTTAATGGTCTGCATTGTCTTCAATTTTGTCAAAAATAATAAAGATATAAAACAATGAAAAATATACTCCTGAATGGAAAGTAAAGAATTTTTAACAGCATTTATTTTTTTGTAAAGTTAATTTTGAAACAGATAAGTTATTTTTGGTATCATGAAACTGTTTGAATCCAGTTTGTTCTGGTTATCAGAACCCTTGAAAAGTATCAAGGACACGATTGTAACACCTTGGCTTTTTACTGAACAATTTTTTTTATGAACATGAAGAACAAAGTAAATAAATAGAACTATTCAGGAGGAGATACTCCAAGTGAAAAATTTGAAAACCCTCAAATTTTCAGTTTCCTTACAGCAAATATAAATATTTCTGTATCACATTATAGTTGAGCCTGGAAGAGACAGAAGAGACAGAAGAGACATGTGGACATAATCTAGTCCACTCCCTCCTGCCCCCTCCTCCCCCCAAAGATGACTTCAGGAATTTAAACACTACCCAAAACGTAAATCATTAAAGAAATAATCAGTCTTGATTACCGTGAGAAACTGGAGGAGTTAATGTCTCAAACACTGTGCTGGGGCCAGTTCTGCATAACAAGGAACCCTGCACAGCCAGGAACCCCAGGTGAAAAGCTGCTCATCAGCTGATCAGCACCCACCAGCAACAGGAGTGGGAGGCCGTGGGGGAGGGAGGGTGCCCAGCAGCTCCCTGTTCTGATACCCCGTTCTGATGGGCTGAGCAGGACAGCTCACCATGCAGGGCCAAAGATCGTTCCTGTCTGCAGGGAAGGGGAAGTTACTCCCCAAACAACCTCCCAAGCCCATGGCCCAAAGACTGCCTCATTAGCCTAATGAGTTTAGGTGCCTGCCCGAAGGAGGGGCAAGGATGATAAAAGGACACAAGCTGAAGGCCCATGGGTGCACGCCCACTGGAACCGGACCCCTTGGCTGAACTGAACCAATGCTGGATCCAGGACCGGTGGTATCTTTCTCTTCTCTTTCTCTTTCCTCCCCCCCACTCCTTTTGTAATCCTTACACCTCATCCCTTTAGACATAAATGTTTGACCAAGTCTGGGACTGGGAGCAGATCCAGCTGCCCCTGACCCCTTCTCTGAGGAGGAGTGTAGAAGGAAAGGGGATCCGCTCTGAACCTCATGACTCAACGGAAGGGCTCTCCTTATTGTCTTCCCTGAACTGATTCCCCAAATAAGCAAGGCTTGTAGTATATGTTTGGTGATGTAGGATTAGCACGTTACACAGTTTACTGATGTAGTTTCATGCCAATTTTTGTGGTGAGCATACCAATTTTTGTGATGAGCATGCCAGTTCTTGTTTTGAGGGAATAAAAGTTGAGTTTTGTGAGTTAAAGGATCCCTGGTGTTGTTTCACCTTAATCCTGACCTAGGAATCAGCAAACTTGAGTCATTGTCCTGACAAACTGGGATGTGACAATTACTTAATGGAAACATCTCAGCTCTACACAGGTGATGATTCAAATTTCACATCATCTTTGTTTATGAAAGCATTAAGCAGGCTGCAGGAAAAAAAAAACATCCTATAAAGCCACACAATCAAGTATTTAGTTAAGCTGACAGTAACCTCTCTAGAACCACTGGCTATTTCTCCATAGCACATCTCTTTGGGAAAGGTTTCTGTTCTTTCCTCCAGCCTAAGCAGGGCCTCTACATGCTTAGATGTTCCTGAAACTCTCCCTTGTGAGTCAGCTTTCCTATTCAAATTTTATGTTGTGCACCTCTCTACTGAGTGGCCAAGATATGGATATGATTTTTTCCCATATTCTAGTACCTGCTCTGTAACAAAACTATTCATGTGATAAAGAAATGCACACTTTGCACGTTATGAGAACCATTGCAATGAAGACACTTCAGCTCAACCTTGCAACAGTTCAGGGTCCTAGTGAAGTACCCATGTATGCAGACTACTAAAAAGTAAATGGAGTCACCAGGTCTCCCAATAATCTACAATCTCCAAGGATGTAATATTAAAATATAATTTAACACACAGAACAAGGCAAGGGTGAGAAGGAAACTTTCCAAGTAAAGTTCATAAAAAAAAAAAAAAAAATCCAAAACCACAGCCACTTGAAAGTATTAACAAATTGAAAGCTGGACAAATATAATAGCCATGAAGATAATTTTCTTACCACTTCTCACTAGAAACACAGTAAATTGTCTGGCTTAGCATACCCTGGTTACACTTACATATGATAGCTCAATGTACAGTTACTACTAACATTACGAATTCATCTGCAATTTGAAGTTCAATGCAGAAGGACTTACATCTATATGAACCCACACTATATGTCAAAGCTTATATCTGTCAAAATCTGTCAATACTCAAACCAGAAAAGTCAGTAACCTTGGAGCTGGTTATCTAAACTTTTCCACTCATCTTTGTTTAGATTTTGTACTTGAGAAAATTAGTCTGATTTTTCAGGGGTGCTAGCTTGTGAGAAAGAAAATAAACCAGTTTTATTTATTTGCACTGTATGAATAATGGTAATTCAACATTTAAAAACTTTGCACTGCAATTTTCTATGTTATTAAAAGATAGACAAAATGTGACATCTGGGATAGTTTCACTGTGTCTTTAAGAAATCATAGTTTATTGTAATTGAATTTCTTATATGTTTTTGTCTATATGTCAATTTTATTAATCTCCCATCTGTGTAATAAGAGAGTAAATTCAGAACCAAGACACACAATGTAAAAGCTAAGTACAAAAGTACAAAAATACAATAGATTTTTTAAATATCTGCCATCTAAAAGGTTTTTTCTTTCATTCAGAAAGCATGGATTTACTCTCTTTCATCTCCCATGTTACGAGTAAGATTTCCCTTCTTACTTTTACTGTCTGTGTTTAGGGAGTAGATATTTAAACTAGTTGTTGGAGAATGAAACACATCAGTATTTTACCTATTTAATGACAGTCTCACTTTTAAAGTAGATTAGATACTAGTTAGTGTTTATAAACAGATTCTTTGGAATTGATGCCAAAATGTTTCCTGTGTCTTTGAAAACCAAGGAGTAATTTAAACAATTTACAGTTGTGAAATGCTGGTCTAAGTAATTTGATGAACTATCTACGTAATAGGAGAACAATCACTGACCCGTTAATTAGCTCAAAAGTCCACATCAATATATTTGCTGTTTCATTAAGTTTCAGCTCTATAAAAATGCATACAGATAGGATTACAAGTGGGATTTCCTATCCATCTTTTGACAACAATTATGTCTTGCTCCAAACATTTATGGTTCTGATTCATTCAGAGTCAGTCCTTATCAGGTCAACTCAGTTTTTATTTCATTAGGGACGAACATACATCAAACATTGTTGCCTGAGTTGAGACTCAGATTTTTCAGAGATCCACAAAATCTAAACTACAGTGACCTGAAGTAACACTGATGCTTGTCACCTCAAATGAAGATCAGCAAAAAGGCATTGGTATGGCAGGGTTTATAAGGAAAGCAAAAACTGTTGTTATGACTAGGCAAACCCAGAGGCAAACTGTTCTGGATTGGATACAGACTTCCTTTAGATTGATAATGTTTAGTGAGTTGACTTCTAAATTTCCTCTTGGATCATGAATGGCTGAGCCTTGACTACATTTTGACTTATTGCTGTTTCATACTACAAATTCACTGCCTCAGCAATTCCAGGGTCAGTGTGATTCTGTGTGAAAATTCACAGAGTATACCAAATGTGCATTACAAAGCCATATGCTAAGGTCTTTCACTGTGTATTGTTAAATAAAGACAATTCAACTTTATGATCAGTGTTTAAACTATTCTGGATGCTCTGGATGCTCCTGCTCAGACCTAATTTCATGTACCTCTCTAATTATCCTCTCCCTTACTCTCCAGAGACCCCTCCAGTTTTCCTGATCCGAGTAGCTCTCCCACACAACAATGTTCATGATCATTTATTTCTCTCCTAAAGACCTCTCTCCACCATCCTTCTCTCCTCAGTGTGTCTTTCTATACCCATATTACTTTGTTCATGAAGTCTCTTTTGGAATATAGTTAACTACCTTCTCAAATTGTTTTTTTAAAAATTAGAACTGCCCCAAACAATAATAAAAAGGTCACAGCAGCCACCCTATCAAATTAATTTTTAACCCTACATCACCTTAACAGCAGGTGAGATTCACAGCATATTACTTTGATTCATTCAGGTCACACTAGTATTACTTCACAGAAATCTCTTTTCAGATAACTCCTAGTCTGTCAGAGGTGTGTTTGTCTGTGTAACTGTTTCCTCTAACCAGCAGCAGTAGTATGTACTAGCTCAGCTAGTATGCTGTGGTAAAGGTTATTCAGAATCAGACTAGTGCTACAATTCCAGCCACAGGAGTTAGAATTGAAATACAGTATGCAAATCTTAAATAAACTAAGTTATGCTTGTACTTTGCTCCTGAGGATGACAGAGAAACCATCACATACCTGAATAACTCCTTAGTCAGTCAATAACAGTGTCCAGTCACAAACCCTATATCAAAATGCAGCAAATGTCAAGGTAATCTGAATAACATTTTAGGAAACATATAGTGTTTAAAAGAGAAAGTCGCCTTCATAACAATGGAGCTGGAAGTGCATTGTAATTCAGGTAACAGAACTGAAAAAGGCACCATCAGCCTCTGTGCAATATTCAACCTTCTTTATTTAAGAGCAGAAAAAACCCTGTAAGACTTCATGAAGTAAAGAAAAACTTGCACATCTCACAGACATATACTACAAACCAGCAAAAGCAGATATACTTTTGGTAATAGTTGGTATCCTTTTAAGTTTGTAGCAGTCTGGAAATGCATTTTAATTGTAAGAGTCTAATAGTGGCTAAGGGGTTGTGACAGAATTAACAACTTGGATTAAATTTGATGTGCCCTTACGTTTCAGGTTCTTCATCAGTATTGAACCCATAAAGATCTTGATTTTCAGTTCCACTGAAAAACAAAAGCTACATTCAAAACATTTGAAATATAATACAACCCCCCCAATCCACTCCCTACAACCTTCCTCAAATATTTAAATTTTTTTAAAACATTCAGAAAGATCACTACATTCACAGAAAATAACTTTGAAAATCCTATTTTAATTCCACAACTTGTAGGATTTACTTAAAAGGATCCTTCTTTCTAAGGACCTTGTACTTTTCCAAATTCTGCAAAATACCACCTCACAAAGGTGAGGGTTCTGTGTTCTGAACAAAGATCCACACAGCAATCAGTTTTACATATAGTGAAATAAGACATCATCTTTCCCTTATTCTCCTCTGCACTACTTAATGGAATGATGCTGCTTCCAAGAAAAGTATATAAACTATCTATACATATGTTTTGTATTACATTTAGATTTCAAAGGTATTGTCAAATGGTGCACAAGTTACTATATAAATTCCTCCAAAACACTTTTGATTTAATCATTGCATGCACTCTTCCTGTCTTTAAAAGTAACAGTTTCTGACCTAATAAAATTTTCTTAGCTTCAGACACAGGACCAGGTGTTGTATTTGAGTCTGCCAGTGTCATTCAGTTTGTTTACAAATTTCTGTTGGTTTCAGTAAACTCAGGTATTTTGGTTGACTTCCCCAGCACACTATCTGGGTATAGGGACTAACTTGTCCCAGAAGTGGATCCAGCACACTTGCCTCTGTAGTTTCACCAACTACTGAACTGCATTTTTTACTTAGGCCAGAGCAATCTAGTGGCTACAATATCATATGCTTCTGCCACTCTCCTGTGTGTCATTTTTCTTGCAGAAGCTCACCACCCTATTCTCCTTCATGGGCTCTTTCTTCCTAAAATAACTTTCCTATTTAGAAGCTTCATGGTCTGAGCAGGAGGTCAGTTGACGGGGCTGTGTCTATTTGAGGTGACCCCTGCTCAGCCCCATCACAGGGCAGGGGGCTTTGTTTCTTCTCCTTGAGAGTTCAGGACAAAAAACATTTTTTGTAGAAAGATTTCTTGTAAGTATTTACTTACAGTTAGAGAATAGTAACTCTGATTGCTTTTGACTGGTAAGAACCCTCTTCTTCCCTTTTCCATTCTCTACTCCTCAAAATTACAGTCCAATATGTAGGTAGAGAAAGAAGTCTGTTATATCTCCCACACTCAAAATTGATTTTTTTCCTGAAAAATAAGTTCAATAAGTGGCATTAAAATAAGATTCTTAAGTAACATAAATTTATGCAGATAGTGACAGACAACAACATGTCTTTCTAGCATTAAACTTCTGTTAGGGAAAATTTTGTATATAGATGGGACATGAGAAGTTTGCAATCCTTTTTTTTTTTTTTTTTGAGTCCCCACATATTTTTCCCTAATGTAATTATCAATAATCTCAACAATATCCCAAATAAAAATTATATACATTTGAATATTTAAATGATGAGAGAACTCGAGAAATGCCTCCTTGCAATGTTAAATATGAATGATCACACATCAAGATGGATACTATGGAGGAAACTGTTGCAAGCATATGTGATTTCATAGTAATATTGGGTTAACAGAGCAGCAGTCTAAAAGTAGTCATTAAATGTTTCAGGATGAATGTAAAATGGGAATGTTTTCCCTAGACCCTAACCTTGACCTGAAACTAAAATGCTACTTCTCTAAAAGATCTAGTGTAATATGAACCTACATTGTAGAATTATTTGAACTACCTGAATAGTGCAAAGGTCAAATATCCCCATATGATCATTCCCTTAATATATGGACCTCCTTTCAGTAGACCCTATTTAGCTGATCTGTGTGACCACAACACTATGAGAGAGAAAACACAGCCACCCAGCTGTGGTGGCTCAGCAAAATCTTCTTGTTGGTTTGTTTCTGTATTTGGAAGCAAAAGGGAGGACAAGAGAGATTCTGATTTCTGTTCCCTGTAATCTTTCTGCCTTAAGAAGAAAGGTGGACAACATGTATCTTGGCACTTATAAAATAATAATTTTCTACCTGTCAACACTAAGTGAATGCCATTGTAACATAAGCAATTTAAAGTTATTGATGGAGGTTTTCCATATTTGATAAGGCATTAAATATAAAAGTAAGTTATGCCTTACAATTTCCCATTAGAAACTGTGTTCTCTTTTCTACTCTCAGGCAAACCAATTCCCACTAAGCTGTTATTCCCCCATTTATTCTGTACATCTTTACAACCCTTTCACTGCAGACTGGTGCTGCTATATAAACAGGTCACACAGTGTCTGAGACCCAGAGGAGAAAATGTTAGTCACAGAAAATTCCACTGATATCATATGTGGAATTAGTACAAATGATGATTTTGGTATAAGTGGAGTAAAAAAAGCCTGTGTTGTTGAAAAAAAAAAAAAAAAGAAAGAAAGGTTTGCAGAGGTATGTAGAGATATGTCTCTCAGAACTGTATTGAGTCTTCCAGACGATTGTTCCATTTGTCTAAAATACTTCTTATTCAAAATATTGCCTACAGGTCTGTGGAATTAAACACAAATGTATCACCAGAAATAGCAGAAAGCAAGAGAAATTAAGTTTCATCCTGATACAGCAAGAGAAAAACAGCCCTGCTTTTTCAGCAAGATGAAGAAGTAGATAAAAAGAGAAAATCTTTCTCCTATGTCAAAAGTTAGGAAAAAAAATGCCTTTTCATAAAGAGGAAATGAAAAATAAGAAACTTTAAGCAGACACAAATGAAAGAGATATAAGCTATGAAGTAATTAAAGGAAAACAAATGTGATCTAGGTTACTAAAGAGAAGTAACAAGGTTTGAGGTACAGAAAAGACATTAAAAAATGCTCGCTAAGTACACAATATTGCCTCTGTTCATAGTTATGCTCAGTGATTAATTTGTCTCTTTAATACAAGCAATGAACAAAACCCCATAACTTGAAACAAAAACTATTTTAACAACTGGGTTCCATGGCAGGAAGCACAAGGGCAGAGCCCTCTGAACCTTTAAAATGCTGCTTACCATAGCTATCCTGTGATTTAAATTTAAATTATGTAGAAAAAAGAAAAAAAGGGTACAAAAGCCAAACAATTCCAAAGGTTATGTTAAATAGCTAATATAATGGTCAAAAAAACCCAAATCAGAGTAATTGCTATATCTAAAGCTTTTGTGAAAGTACCTTACATTTAAATATATCAATTTTCTTAAGAGCAGCATATTAATGGTATGCTTCATGAGACAGAATGCTTTAGAGAAAATTAAGGAGAAATGATCAGTGACAGATATGATAGTTATTTTGTTACTCTGCACAAAAAAAACAGAGGCTAAAAAAAACCCTAACCAATTTCTGATTTATTTGGAGAAAGCCAGAATCCAAGTGCCTAACTCACACCTTTACCACTAGCTAATTTTATAGCTTATGCTGAGCCTTCTAAAGGCATAAGAAGAGATATTGCTTACCATTGCTTTTATTATGTACACTATTTATTTAATAAAGATCAATGATAAGTTGCAATGTCCATGGGCCCATTTAGAACTTAATGCTCCTTTGTATTTTAAATGTTTTCAAAATGTTGATTCTATGGCACAATTTTATAGGCAGATTTATGTACTGATTTTCTTACGACTTGGTCCACTTCAATAAGTGTAGTTTATTTATGTTTGCTTCATTGTACCAATTAAACTGCACACCACGACACATTCTGATACTGGAGGTCAGTGCTCACTTGCTTCTCCCATCTAGTAAGATCTCCCATCTTCAATCCTTGAAATCCTTGCTGTAGGAGGGTTTTCTTGCTTGATTATCTAAACCAAACAGTTTTGCTTAATTCCCAACTTCCCTATTTGTTTAGAACATGTAAAAGAGTCCAAACAGAAAATAACTTATAACACTATAAATTGCAAAAGACTTCTAGGCTTTATAGCTTTTAGAACTAGAAAAATAGTATATTTATTTATTGTTTAACTTGGCATTTCCAGTGCTTACTGCAGCTGTAGAAACAAATACTCTGCAAAACCACAAAATGACAACTAAAAAGGTAAGAACATAGCATGGATATACACAAGGAATTATCACTTAAGAACTTCAAAAAGTATAGAGAAAAATGAAGGATGACGCAGCATAGCTGCAGAAATAAATGTTCACCTTTGTATTTTGCAAGTTTAAATAAGAGCCTGGTTTAATAAATAGAGCACGCTTAAAAAAAGGAAGATGTCAACACAAATGAAGTCATCACTGAGATATTGTGGATGCCCCATCCCTGGAAGTGTTCAAGGCCAGACTGGATGAGGCTTTGAGCAACCTGGTCTAGTGGAAGGTGTCCCTGCCCATGGCAGGGGGGTTTGGAACTAGATGATCTTTAAGGTCCCTTCCAACCCAAACCATCCTATGATTCTATAATTTCTGCTAAGGTCAAAAGTCAAGCAATAAGTGGTGTCACCTTCTGATGTGAAAAGCTTGTTTCCACTTTATTACAAACTTTGCTATTAAGTGAGAACTGGGTTTATTAATGCAACTGTAAGACAAGATCACGGAAAGTAAGAAAAACAGCATAACACTTTTTATTTTCCTCTTTACAGCTATATATGTTTCAGAAATGATTTTCTGAAAGCATTTGTGTCCCAGTAGCCCAGTAAATATTGCTTGTACCTGGCCACAGGCTTGTTATTGAACTAACAACACAGACCTCAGGATATTTCACACTTTGGGCTTGTCTTGGCCTACCTGGAGTTGTGATTTGGCTTGTAGCAGTAGCTAACACACTAGTGACTATTGCCAAATTTGTTTTAACTTCGTAGAGGTGTGTGGCATAACATCTACTGTTATATGTGGGGTTTGTAGGAAAAGGCTAGTAATAGCAACTAGCAATTATGTGTGGAATGAACTACCCTGACTGTAGCATAAAGCACGATGTATGTGAGTACAGATACATGATTATAGCAAGAACCTTGAATGTACAGTCACAGGAGGTTACCAGAGGCACCAGGGCTATAAACTCACCAATACTACTCACCAGCAGTCAGTTACTGGTTATCAAAGAAATGCAGCCCTGGGACACCAGTAAAAACAGTGTTGGGGATAACAAAGAGAACAAAGAACGGTAACGCATACCATAGATAACAAATGTGGATGCACCATAGCACTGAACCAATGAAGAAAGAGTAAGATGTAGAGTTTGTTAAAAATGTGTAGAGACAACTTTAAGTGGGTTCTCACATGTGGATTAAGAAGACATCAACATCATACTTCTGGCAAAGAACTTGAAATGCTGCTGACTTGCCACACCGTTGCCCACTGCCAGCCCAAAGCCATCAATCTCAGGACTTGGGGGACAGTGGAAGGCAAGCAAGCATAACAGAAAGAGGTAGATACTCAGAAATTTGTGTATATTAATTTTAACTGTATTTCCTTAAAACTCTAAGTCCTAAAAACATTGCAACTGGACTAATAATAATGTTTTGATTAGACTGTTAAGATTTCAGCTAGACTAATAATGAAATCTTGACTTACATATAAGATGTGCTACCCTCCTTTCACAAAAGAGAAATCTGACTGCAACAAATGGGTGGGAGACTATCATCCAGAAGAGAAGGATTGGGGGAATCCTATCAACATGTATAAACATCTCATGGAGGGGAGTGAAGAAGATGGAGCCAGACTCTTCTCAGTGCTGCTCAGTGACAGGACAAGAAGCAAGGGGCATGAATTGTAATTCCAGGAAATTCCATTCAAACACCAGAAAAAACTCAGGGTCTGTGTCAAGTGGCTTACACATCCATAGGTAGTTGTAATTTTTTATTTCTTCCACATTTCTATCTGCTATGAAAAGAAATTGATACATTCAAACATAACAGAAAAACACATATGAAGGACAATACTGTGTATCAAAAAAAAAATCAATTTAGAGATATAGAGATATTAAATACAGCGTGTGAGAGAAACGGAAAATATATAGTATGAAAAGTATAGACTACATTTGCATTTTATGAATTCTTATTTCTCATTGCCTTTGCTTTTGAGCTCTTCTTCCAGCTGCAACAAGACTAGTAAACATTAAAATGGCAACCCTAGAAACAGTGAGAGCGCAACCAATGAAGGAGTTTTATCCATGTAACATGCTGTTCTCTGATAGCATCACTATATTGCAGAACGTATTTTTGAGAAAGGTTTTCATTTAATATGCTTGTATAAACATACCTATTGCAGCATAAAGAGGAATCACCGGGAGTCTTGCCAACCCATGTCTGAACACAGTGTAAAGAGACTCTCCTCTGGATGTAACCAGTGGCAGCAGTTAAAGGAGATGTGATAGCTCCTTCACAGATGACTTAACCCAATTTTTTTAACAGAAGAACCAGAACGCATTGCTTTTTTTGCTTTGATTTTAAACTAAGGGACTAGTGCAAGCAAGCAGTTTTAGCCTTTTCAATAGGACATAAGGCCTGTACATATTTCCGTAAGTTTAGTGAATAGAAATGCTGTCAGGCTATGAGATTACTTTATGCACAGTAAGTTTCACTTTGTTTTCTGGCAAACACAGCAACAAGATGTACTGCTGTATAAGTAAACAAATGTGCTTATAAAACTTTAACAATTAACTTGTGGACACCAGAGTAAATGCAGTAGACATATGCCTATGTCAGCTAAGATTTAGTTGACATCCTTTTTTAAACATGTCTATAGACCAGGCATTTTTTTCCTCATGCTGTTATTGCTGAAAGTTAGATTAGACCTTTAGAAGGACTTTGAAACGCTTCAGTAAAAACCCAAAAGGACACCACTGGAGTGACTCTAAGTGGACAAAGTAATCCAAGATGAAGGAAAAACTGGCTAAACTTCTTGTTGCCAGAGTCTTTGTGCTGCCAGCTGCAAGGTGACAGTAACTTAACCTGGATCTATCATAGAAAGTTAATTCTCATTTTCAAATAAGGAAGCCTAGCATTTGTTTCTATATGCTGATATTTAGTTATCAGCAATAAATTTTCACTTTCATTTCCATTTTGTTTCTCATTAATATCCTCTCCTGTCAGTTGTTACTTTCACAGGCCTTGCATGCACAGTTGGAGAGGGACTCAGAAGGATAACAAAACCAACCCAAAAGCCAAGGAGCTCATTTATTTTAAGACACCATTTTCCCTGGAGTAGTCAACTCAAATGTAGAGTTGACTTTAATTTGGGTAGTACTACAAGAAATAGCTAGGATTCCCTAACTCACAGATTCCACTTTAAAAAAATGTTTCTGCTTTCACCTGCATTTCAGAGCCAAAGGCTTTAGAGACAGTCACCTTCGGTGGGCTGAAAGTTATAGCCAATCCAAAGAAATTAAAATATGTAAAATCTAAAGCAGCTACTACTAACACCATTATTTGAATTTCTCTGTCCATTCAGTTAATCCACCCTAAACACAGCCAGATGTTTTGAACTCAGATATTGCATCTGTGAGAAGAAAACACAGTATCATTTATTTATTAACATACACTTCTGCAGTTTACAAGAGGCAAAACACAGAAAAGCAAAAAGTGAAAAACAAAATACAGTAAGGCTCATTGCTAGCCTTTAGCACATAAGAATCTTTCTAATAATGTAAGGAACTCTTACAAGTATGTTAGATTTCTTAAAATCATAAATACTTGTCTGTGGTCTTTACCTTCCATAGTTCTTTAAGCTAAAGTGAGATAAAATATCACCCACTTACCTACACCGCAAAAGGGTCTAGTGCCCCAGACTGTTCTTATAATCCACCTACAAAGTGTCTGAGTTCTCATGTCCACCCTTTGGTATGGATATTTTGCTTATCCTGCCTACATTATGCATAAATATATTTATGGCAGCAGAAAGTCAGAGCCATTAGGAGGAATAGAACAACCTGCAAAAAGCCCCAACTGTAACTTTTTGCATTGTTTCAAGATTTAAAAAGACTAATCTTCATTTGGCCAGTAAACAGTTCAAACTTTTCTACAGACCCACCTCCATAATAAGCTATCTATCTCCTCTCTTTTAAAATTATCGTTTAAAGACTATGCAGGTAGCAAATGGTAGTTCCATATTAGCAATGATCTGATGAATTGCCAATGTCTGGAAATGCCACAGACATGGCTATAATCCCGCACATGCACTACAGATCCAATGCCTTATACACCAGATCTATGAAGGTAAACAATTTAAAAAAGAGGAACATCTGTCTGTATCACTTCTGTTCCAGCATCGCTCCATTGGAGCTGGGCTGTTGTAGTAGCCTGACTGAAATTCTGTCTTCCTCAGGCTACAGAAAAGTCTCTTCTAGGAATGGGCAAGAGATGTGGTTATGACTCAACTTCCCTTGCAAATAAGGGATATTTATTTATATTTAGAAAAATAATTTATTTTTATAAAAAAATTTATAATACACTGTTGTAAAGAAGCTTCTTTTTAAATGTCTTTCAGAACTGGGTAAGGTGAGTTCTGCTCATTTCTTTACAAGAAAGAGAGAAGATTTACTGCCAGAAAAAGGTTGCAGGTAGAAGATTGACAGATGCAGCATCTTCCTGGAGACATAAAGAAAACAACCTGGGAAAAAGACTAAGATCTGTTCTGTTTGCATAACAGGCACTCCTAGACAGCTAGTGGTTTTATTTTAGGAGTCTCCTATGAAAGCTTGAGAATAGTCAGCTTTTTTTAATTTCCCAACTCTTTGTAAACACTGCATCTTTGTTTCTGCACTGAGTCCCAGAAATCCCAATTATTGTGTCTCTAGCTTTTAGACTTAGCTAGCTATGATAATCTGAGTTTTAATCAGGGCACATGGGCTGACCCTGAAAGAAATGAAATTAAAATAAAGATAAGGATCAGAAATATATTCAGTGACTAGCAGTTTATAGTTTTCCAAAGGCAGCTTCCTCTGAGAACAACGAAGAAATATATACTCCCTCAGGTAATAAAACAAACCACTAGTTGTATTAAAAGCAGCATTGAACATAACTGAAGATTGATAGCAAAGTATATGAGTTTTTCATAGTTTGCTTTTCAAATATATCCATAGTTAGACTATCATTTCTCTTACAGGTAAAACCAGTGACTATGATTTTAATTACACCACTGTTACTGAAATATTTTAAGGCTTGAATTACATACACATATGCAATCACACGGATAGGTTAAACAATTTGGGGTACAACACTGCTAACTTCATATATGGCAACGTTGTTCCCCTCTTTGAGACTGAAGTAGAGATACTGAAACCGAGAGAGAGAAAAATAAGTATGCAGAGAATATAAAAAAGGCGAGCTGTTACTTATTTTGCTGCTTATGTTTCTCTGTTTCCTAGAGTAAGCAAGCAAGTGCTAATCCAGCAGCTCATTGTCACCAGATGTGGGTAATCATGAAGGACGCCTCACCATTTCCCAGTCCTTCGCATAACCTGTGACACTTGGTATTGCCTATCAACAGTAGAAAACTATCCTTGCAAAAAAATGAAACAGGGTGGTGGAGGAGAACAAGGGATGGCAGCTTTGTGTTGTGTTAGCAATTTGAATCTACTGGAGAAGAGTTCTGACAAACACCAGAGCCAGCTAAAGGTAGTGGGTGAAAGCATGCAACCTGGATGTTGTGGGTTAACCCCAGCAGGCAGTCAAACCCCACACAGCTGCTCGCTCACTTCCCTCCCTGGGATGGGGAGAGAAATGAAAGGATAAAAGTACGAAAAATCACAAGGTGAGATAAAGACAGTTTAATAGGTAAAGCAAAAGATGCGTGCAAACAAAGCAAAATCAGGGATCCACTCACTACTTCCTACTGGCTGGCAGGTGTTGAGCCATCGCCGGGAAAGCAGGGCCACATCATACCTAATGGTTACATGGAAAGACAGATGCCATAACTCCAAACATCCCCCTTTCTCATTCGTCCCCACAGCTTTTATTGCTGAGTGCCAACCTCATATACTCTCAAATGTCCCTTCAGTCAGTCGGGGTGAGCTGTGCCAGCTGTGTCTCCTCCCAGCTTCTTGTGCCCCCCCAGCCTCCTCACCGTGTAAGCACTGCTCAGCAATAGCTATAACATTGGTGTGTTATCAATACTATTTTGATCACAAATCCAAAACATAGCACCATACCAACTAGTATGAAGAAAATTAACTCTATGGCAGCCAAAACCAGTACACTGGAGCAGCTACCTTTTATTAGAAGGGGACTTTTGTGGCTTGGTTTGAAATCATGGAAATAATCTTTATGTAAATTCAAACTCAAAAGATTTCAACAGCTATTTCAGTAAAGATCTGACTGTGATAGACAAGCTTCAGAGAGGTCATGGAGAGACAGACACACAGAAAACGCTTACCAGATGCCTATCCTATTAAAAATATCACATGACATTGCTATAAAATACATTTCTTAACACATTCAGATTCTCAGACTTTCTTATATAAAACTGCAACACGTGAGACAAAATACCCCAAGTAAGAATACTCACAACACCAAGAGGTAGATCATCAGAAAAAGAAGACAGACAATTACAGTGTGCAAGAAATCCCCTTTGTGGTAATATAAGTAGTCTTTCCCAGATGAACTGAGTTTCTTTTCAGGCTGAGGAGAGGGCTTTGAAAAGAACTACCTAGCACATCCGTGTGTAAATGCAGGTAGCATGGCAAATATTATAGAGATTCATGAAAAAGAGTGAAAAATGGCATCTTAGTGAAATAGTGTAACATTTCATGAGACATTTTAGTAAGTGCCATCATTAAAATGTGGCACCTTAGTTAAGACACAACTCTGAAGACCCTCATCAACTAGTAATGCCAAGTGTTTGACATTAGATCCTCAGTAAAAACACTTTAATTCGCTTTGTGATCTGCTTCTTGAGCAAGACTGTTGCCTGTTAGGAGACAGACAGCACACCTGCTGGATTTCTCGCAGACAAAGTAAGAAATCCTAATGTATTAAAAGAAACAATGTATCATAGGCAATTGTTTAATTTCAGCAATAAAGGACTTAATTACTTATAGGAGAATTAGAAATACAAATCCAAAGTATCATTTTAAAGAAGTATTTCTAATTACTTGTATGTTTAGCATTCTCAGAGCAACACAGGCAGTTCATAGGAACAGGGTATTATTGAAAAGTATGAGATCAGAAGGGAAAGCTGTCATTGGTACTTGCACAACAAAATGAGAGCACTTGTATTTTTAATACCCAGATGTAAGCATTTCCATTGGTAGATCTAATTTCAAAATAACCACAAAATTGCCTCTTTCATTGTGTGTGATGAGAAATGCTTACTGAAGAGCAATACTGCTTTAGAGACACCATTGACTATAGAAACCAAACTGAGTAATTTAATAAAAATGCAATGATTCTGTGGCTAGACAGAAAATTTGCATGTTAATTCCATGCTACTGATTTGAAAAGAGGAGCAATAATTAATGTATGTGTATATTTAATTTGTGTATGTATATTTGCAAATATATTCTTATCTCATTGGTTGCATTTAATTTGACCAGGAAAATATCCTGGGATATATAATCAAAACCACAAAACACAGTGTATGTATATATATATATTACACCATATGTATAGTGTAATATTTCACGTAAGCCCTCTGTGCTTCCAGTAATAATGACCAAGGTTGTTTAAGATGGTAATACTGTTTGAAGTCTGCAATAGAGATAGGAGAATGGAGTTGCAAGTGTCAAAAAGGAATCCTTTTTCCTGCTTGGTAAAGGATGCATCTGATGCTAAGGTTCATTTAAAAGTCTAAAACTGGAAGCAAGGAAATGTATGACATCAGATAACATAAATTGAAGTGTCTGTATGTGATGCAGCCTATTCAGAGATAAGAAAAAAAAAGTCAGGCAATAGACTGGGCATGAGATGGTTTCACGGGTTTTACAAGCACCTACATAGCAGTCGCAACTGTGTGAAAATTCACTCAGATATTCTAACCAGACACAAATATTATTCGCTCCAGCTATGCACACTTTTCAAAGAAATGTTACTGAGCAACCATTGTAAACAAGATGCCTGTGGAGATGTTGAGAGGGTGCTGAAGTGAATTTCCTGTTAGATCAGATACTGTGGAGAAATATACACTGTTAATAGAATGAGACTGGTATCAAAGCATGAATTTGTTGTCCTAATATAGAAATACAATGAGAGTGCAAAATGCATCAGCCTTCATTTCACTTTGTAGCAACAAATATGATATAGTTTATTGCACAGTATCAAGAGTAAGAAAACATGTAGTATCTTATACTTGCCTTTCAAGCTCTTCTCTTATTTTTTCTTGTATTCTGCTTCAGGCCGCTTTTTATCTCTCTCTAACTAAACCCCATCCCAACATTATATTGACAAACTATCATTCTGTGCATCAATTTTCTCTCTCTCATGACTAGTTTACCCAATCTTTAGAACTCTTAGGGCTGCCCACTTTCTAGTTTCAGAAGTATCAATGTCAGAGCTATGAATGTATGTTCATATAACTTAATTGCAGACATTATAAAAAAAAAAAAAGCAGAAATTCAGTTTTCATCATCATCATCTAGTCCTCTGAGTAAGCCCTTTTTTTTTTCTTCCTTCATGGTGTATTTTACAGGTAGATCCATGTGTTAGGCTTATGGATGGATCTATCAGTAAGTAATTTCTGACTGAAAACTGAAATAATGGTGTTTTTTCAAAATACGTGCACAGAATTTGTCTGTTTTATTTGGGCTTTGCTGTAACTGAACAAGATCCAAGTAAACTATTTGAATGGGATCCAGCAGATTCTGATGGCACCCTTCTGCATTGCTTTTAGCTTGGACTTTTTGAAATGTGGAGAGGAATCAGAGTTTCATGGAGACCTCCTAAGCTTAATGATATTGGTTATTCCTTTAGCACAAGTAGCAAAAAAGTTACAGTATACACTGACAATTACCCATTCATCAGGAGTCAGCCTCTACCATCCGCTCCTTTAGTGCTGTGTTTTCAGGAGAGAAGGCACTGGAGCAGATCCAAACAACTTCCATCTAAGACCTTGTACACAAGATGTGTTTGTCTCTGCAGCATCAGATTTTTGTTGCCATAAACTGGCCATTGATGCATTCCGAAACTTAACTGTCATGATTTCTGTTGTGTGGCTTAGTTATTCTAAGCATTATAGACTGTAGAACATATACTTCATCAGTGGAAAATGTGCAACCATTGGTACTTTTCAGTAAGGTACATGAGTTATAATGCATCTTTCCTTTTATATTTGTGTTACTGTGGTCTGTACAAATAGAATCACAGTCCAAGAGTGATCATTCATTGCATCTATTTATCAGTAGTTGTATTTTTCTAATATAATAAAAAAAAATATTGTAATAAAAAACCAATATAATAAACCATTGTAAAAATAAGATTGCCGTTATTACATCTAGTTTATTATGTAAACAGAATAGCAAACCAAGACAATATTTATTGAAAGTTACAAACAACGATTACTCCATATCTCAATATAGCAAATTTCCAAACTTAAAAAAACATTCCTCAAATACACCCCCTTTCATCGCTTTGAGGGCTGTAGAGAATCCATGTATCTGATGCAACTTGTTGCTATGGATAAAAGATCAAATATTTTTTGCACACTGCAGATGGTGTTTTGCTGCTTTCAAAGGCAGGTCACTAAATAAATTCTGCTTGTGTTTTCAAATGCACAACAGATGCCAGATGTTATATTGATCTCTTCAACTTTTAAAATATTTCTTTGTAAAAACAGAAATTAGAGAGATCTAATAACATCAACTTTGGTACTACAGAAAATACAACACTGCCTTAAATAGGTTAAGAAATACAGGTATCCCAAAACATGATAATGTTTAAAACCAGCGTAGATTAAGTACTTGAAAAATATATTCTTGGGAGCAACTTAAGCTGTGAAATTTATTTATATTCCAACTAATTGGTTTGGGTTTGATGACTATAGTGTATTTGTACATCAATCACAAAACAAAACTGGCACCACAGAATTGAGGTCAGGTCACTTTAAATGTATAGAAGGAAAAGATTAGCAGACTTAATATTTCCTACTCCTTCTTCTCTAAAAGCTTGAGATGAGACATCAGTGCTTTCTTTTCTCTTTGATTTTTTTTCATTTTTTACATGTTTACAACCCTAATACATAAACTTCCTGTGCAAAATATGCTAACTCCCTTGCAAAAAGACGCCTACTGATCCATCATTCACCCGCAAACAGATCTACAGGTTCAAGCTGTTTGTTAGCTGACAAAATAATGGCAAATAAGTAAATAGATAGGAGTATAGGTCAATGTATTTAATTTTTTTACTCAAAACCACATGCTCAATTCCTTTTTATAGTCATTTAGAAATATAATAACAACTTGAACAACACTTTGATACCCTCATGGAAAATGTGAAAGAAAAATCCAAATTCCACCTATTCCTGCCAAGAGAAAATTGTGCAATGAGGAAAGCTACAGATTCTTCTTGGTGTAACCATGCAGTGGCAAATTTTATGAAGTAAGCTATTAACCAACAGCATCAGCTGGTCATATTTCCCACTGGACAGTCAGAGCATATGAACTTCAGAAGTTTAAACTCTGAGCTGGAAACACACAGAGAATTTGTAAGAAATTAAATAGTTTATAACAGTCAGAAAATGCTCTTGTGAGTAATGCTCACAAGATTAATTTAGCACAATAGTATATATTGCGATAAATTAATGTCTGTTTCTCATTTGTCCTACTGCTTTAGTTAATATTGTTGAAAAAATCTTTCATACTGATCTCAAACTTTTAAAGTATACTAGGTTTACCACAATTCAGTACAGTTTAAGTACATGAGTTGGAGACCCAAGTAGATAGTTGCATAGAACACTGTGACAGATGCTAATGTGTATACTTGGATTACCATCTGTGGACAACAATAACAAAAATATTTTATATAGAGAAGTCATTTCATTTGTGAAATCACTGTTCACCCTGAATCCACAATTTGGACAAATTACTTCAATGTAAAAAGAATATAAAATGAAACAAAAAATCCAAGCAAATCACAAACACAAGAAAGAAACTAAATGCATGAGTCAACAAACAAGAGAACCAAATATTTGGAAAACCAGCTTACGGTTTTGTATATTTTCACATTTAAGTTTCACCTTTCATTAAATTATACCATTATTTAATAAGCAACTGCATTTTTGCTTTTGTCAATGTGATTTCCTTCTCCTAAGTGAATGACTGCACCATCAGACCCTTCTATTAGCTAATTAGCTAAATTATTCTTTTTAATAATTAGCGATTCAGGCTGCCCTGTTCTGGTTGCTTTAAAGAAATACATTTAAGGTGCTCTACAAGGCAGTGCACTTTGTAGATGTAAAAAATAACAAGCTAGACAATTTTCTAGTGATAATAAGACAAAAAAGTTTTATACTTAAGTAACGGCCCCTTAGATAAACAATGCTAAAACGAACAATGGCAAACAATGACAATTAGAGCTTACTAAAATACCTTCTGGAACAGCCCAGATTCCAATTACCATGTATGTTTTACATGCTAACATTCAATGACGTATTTACATAGCTTAACAATACTGGTTGTGACCATGTCCTCTAGAGTCTATAATTTCACATATCGTTATGCTTTCTTTTTTTTTTTCTACTTTTTTTCTTTTTTTTTTTTTGTCCTCTACAGTTGTCTTAAAAGGTCTGAATTGTGGATGTTGCTACAAGCCTGGATTACAGACAGGATTATGGTGCTGCTCATACTGTTGGTGCTGCTCATACTGTTCATGCTGCTCATACTAACTGAGGAAGAATTTAATGAAAAAAAGGCTGGAGAGAAAGAGTAAGGAAAGATTTGGTCATATTCACGTTAAGCTGAATAACTTAATATACACAAAGAGGTATCAAAGAGAAAGGTTATAGTTGACATGTGACAATTTAACTACAAGAATGAAAGAAAGTTTTACAGGGATGACCAAATCAACTAAATACATCTTTAGGCAAGTATAATATATCAAGATGTGCTGCCAATCATTATTTGAGCTAATGTGAGAGCTGGAAGGAATGCAGGTTAACTCAGACCTCAGGACAAGTTTGTCCACTTGGTTGCTACAGAAGAAATTTCAGAATTTTTTTTAAGAAGTTAAAAAATGGTATAGAACTTTATCAGAATATATAAGGAACATTCAGAAATTATTTGCAATTACATTTCAAAAGATAATTATTAAAAATATAAAAAGAATTAAGATATAAACAATTAAATAGAAGAAGATTTAGAATATGGCCCTTTTTTTCTCCTTTGGCAATGATTTCTATCAAAAACAAATTCTGCAAATAAGAAATATATTACTTGACAATGTTACCAGGATAAGACTATTTCATTTAGCTCTGTTAAAGGATTTTCCAAACCCCTTTTTTGTTTGCTTCTTATTTAAATAATAACATTTAGTGAGTATGTTCCAGTTGTTCAGTAGTAGAAATTTAGTAATAGAAATTTAAAGTAAAACTCAGAACATTAAATTTTCTGACTTTAATAAACAGTAAGTTCTATGCACCTTGGAAATTTATTGCTGTGTCTTTCTGTATGATTGCTCTTTTTGATTAAATAAGGCTGGTGTTATTTCAGAGCTAAAAAAAAAAAAAAAAATCTATTTCATATGGGAAAAAAAAAAAAGTATGACAGAAATCATGGAAGTCTGTGTGTGAAAATACCTAGGGACTCAATGCATTGTAAAAATAGAGTTTATATGACTGTTTCTCTGAATGGCATAACAAAAAGAAGAGGCAAATTGTAATCTTGCTAATTTATAATTATATCCTGCGTTAGCACAGCATCTATTACAATCCCATTCATGACCACAAATTAACCACCACCTTTATGGCAGAAACTCAAGGATCTGTGTGTCTGTTCTGAACTGAAATCTGACTCTCTGCCTCTAAGACCTCTTCACAGAGACCTAGTCATCAGCTAAAGGTGAACATGCCTAAGCAGTGCTCTTGCAAACCCTTCAATAATTCCTAATCTTTTCCCAATCACTGTTTGCAATGTCACTCTGCTGATCCTCAGGCTATGCTTTCAGCAACCACCTTTGACTGAGACCTTTCTGAGCAGCACCACTAGCATATGGCTCTCTCTGTCCATCTACCCAACCTACAGTCTCAGCCAGGCTTTATGTCATACCTCAAAAACTGCAGCACCCGATTATCTGGTGCTGACAAACACTGAATTAATCCTCTCCTGTCCTTACAGACTGCTTCAGTAAGGATCATTTTCTAGTGCATTGGCTTCACCCTGTACCTATTCCTTCTCATCCCTTCACCAACTTGCATTTTTTTTTTTTTTTTACACTGAGCATAAATAATGTGTCTTTACTCTGAAGGCACAGACCCTTCAAGACCTTTTGTAACCACAAACAACATATTTTAATTCAGTACCAAAATTCTTTCCAAGTCTCCTTAATTTCTAGAACCTGTGACCAATTGACTTTGAGCATGGGTTGGGACTAGATGACTCCATAATACTCCCTCCAACCTGAATTACTTCATGATCCTAAATTTTCTTTCATACTTTCATGCTTTCTCTCATACTGCTGTAACTAACCAATTATTCTCCCTTTAATTCTACTTTGAATATTCAGTTTTGTAGCAGCTATAAAAACTCAGTATGTTTAGTCTGCACTATACTGACACAATTATTTCCGTAGCTTAACAATACTGGTTGCTCCCATGTCCTCTAGAGTCTCTATATTTTCACTTATCACCACTTAAGAGTACTTTTCTACTTCAAGCATTTAGTAAAATTATGTAAATTGGGGTTTTATTTTAAAAAATCAATTTTCTTTGTCTTAAACAAGTTTCTTTATTCATACAATGGTTTTCAGTGCTTTAACTAATTTTCTCTAAAGGTAAAGCATTTTTCATTTTAAATTATTGGAGTGGAAAATTGCACACATTTAAAAATTTATAAAAAAATATGTAAGGGCCTGCGGTCTCATAAAATATGTATCATATAGCACCATATTTATTCTACCTACTTGTTAAATTTGCTTAAAGTGCCCACTGTGATTTGTTTGGCAGAACACACTTCTTTTTCCATAAAAGTCTTTCCTGTGTCTTACACAGTGTTGTCTATTGTTTGAACTGTGCCATGGAAAAAGAAAACATAACATTTCTGATTATTTTTTCCTGTCCTTATTAACGGAGGTTAGCTGCTGTGGGAATTTAAGACAGCACTTTTATGAAAACATTGAGGATAATTTAAAACTGAAGAGCAGCTATTAAACAGTATAGCAATAAACAATATAGGTTTTGCATTCAAATGAAATTTTGCATCAAGATATGGGAACCTGGAAGGAAAATATTAATTCTGTTTAGTAATGAGGTTATTTCAGATGGCCACTATTCAATAACAAGGTTAAATATCAGATGCTTGACTTGTAGAAGAAAGTAAAAACCTTGTCAGTGAAATATTAATATCAAAGTAATTCAATAGGATGACAGGGAATAAAAGTTACCCTTCCCCCTTGGACAAATCAGGGGGTTTATTTTTGTGTTACTATAATAACGTCTACCTCATGTGTGCTAATTATCTAGTTTAGTATTTATCAGACTGACAACAATATTAATATTCATTGCTAAGAGCCTACAAACAGTTAAAGAAAGAAAAATAAACTTTAAAAAAAATATCTTTTCATTTAAAGAAATTACATCTACTTTCTAAATCTTGAAGTAATTATTGGTTTTAGTTTACCATAAACATGTCCATTTCCATTTATTATACAATACAATAGTATAAATACAGTGAATGAGCCTTTGAAATACACAGCATCGTTCTGTAAAGTGACATAATTAATTTCCTGAACATTACAGATAAACTACAGGAGGAGAGTCAAAATTTGATATCCTATTAAAAGGATCCTTGTTTCTGAAAGAAGCAGAAGAGATTAATGTTTGTGCATTCAAGGAGCCGTAACAGAATAAACACACTGCATTTCAAACATTTACTTCCCTCTAGAATAATGCTACACTAATTTTTTTCTTGTTTAGAATTTTGTGTAATTAGTCTTTCCTCTATATTTTAGAGATTTACTTGTAAATTGGCTTGACAGCACTGCTGCAAGGTTGCTGCAACACTAATAGTTCAAACTCAGATTGAATAAAGGGTGCAGCTCTTCATATGGAGAGATCTGCTGACAGAGAAGGAGACCCTGTGCCACAAATCCATTTGGGACAATCCATTCCCTTGAAAATTCCTAAGGAAGAACCCTTGTCCTCTCTTCAGAACTTTCTGAAAATTAAACCAGTTAAGAGAAGTGGAGATTTTTTTTATAGCTTTGTTTTGCTTTGACCTGTGTCTTGGTGAAAATATATGTAAAATTTCTTCAAGAAGAAAGGTAGGACTATTCCCTCAAAACTCAATCCATTAGTGATTTGGGGAGAATACACCTCATTTTCCTAATTTCATTCTAATATGTTAAGCAATGATCCAGGACATAGATATGAAAACTTATTATAAACTCCACCACCAAAGGTTACAGTCAGTCATATTTCATAACATGTGAAGGAACATTTTAAAAGATCTCCAGTCAACTTGTTTGCTAATAACACATATGCTTAGCAGGGGAAAAATTTGCAATGAATACCAACAGCCTAGCTTCAAGACAAGATCTCTTTAGCAATATTTTCTTCAAGAAATATAGAATATATTTATTTCTGAACTAGTTTGTAACAGAAGTAAAAGCAAGCAAAAAGTAAAATAAAGATAAATTTATTATTTGAAGATGGAGTCCATACATTTCTTCAAAATACTTCTGAAGTCTTAAAAGAGGTGCACATAATTCTAGCTCATAGATGTTCCTGTAATTTTTCCCACATTTAAAACTCCAGTGAATTTTCAAAATTGAAAGGTTATTTATATTGAAATGTCACTGTGCCACATGATCTTGGAACTTCCTCCTTTTCATCCTTTGACAAAAGGAAACTGATTTTTTTAGCAAGTAAGTCTTCAGCAGAGCTTCTTGTCATATCAGTTTTCATTATTTTTATGTATTTATATCAAGAGAAACATACAGTGTACATATGCATAGGCACTTATTGGCCTGGACCACAAAACCTTTGATTTAACATTCAGTACTGCTGTTAGGCACATGATAAACTTACTAAACAAAAGTAGTTACAGATTAGTTAGTTGTAATTTTTACAGCAGGAATACTAATTGATATGAATAGGAATGCATAACTTTTTTAAAAATAGCTATCCTTAAATGCATTCACATTGCACCCTTTGAATAAAGGCCATAAGTAGTTCACAAATTGTATATGTAACTTTTTCTGGCTTTCATTAACATAAATTATTTCAAAGTTAATAAAATCTTTGTGTAGCTCTACTACCAGAGACATATTAGATGAAATCTGTTCCTTTTTCTTGTCGAGTAACTACAGAAATCCAGGGCACTGTGCCCATATCTTCTAGAACAAATGGATCTACCTGGCTATCAACTCTATCCATGCACTGGGATTTTCTCCCCAAACTGGGGAGAAGGCTTTAAGCTGCCCCACTCCTCCAGATCTTTTTCCTAGCATAAAAAGCCTTGCTGGTTTCTGCCCATTAACTTGATTGCTAGAGATTAAGGTTTCCTTCCTGCAGTGTTTTCTCCCTGACAATCCCCCAAAGCTTCTCCAAAGCTTGTTCAAATCTTTTTAGGCCCAAAGCATAGTCTATGGGTCCCTGAGTCTACAGGGTCCTTAAGAGGGCCTTTTTAAATAAACTTCCACATTTTTTGTTTTCTTTCCTCATCATCAGGGACTGCAGGATACCATACTTGATTGTCCTATACTCCAAAAGAAATATCTCCATCTGTGCATCCAGTGTGATAAGATTAGCTCAAGTGTTCAGCAAAAAACACTTTCAGACAAATCCAAGGCTGTAGCAAATCAAGCTCTAATAAACAGTGGTATCTTTTTTGAAATACTAATAATATGATTTCCTTTCTTTCAATGATTAAGTTGCTCTATGTGATGAGACAGATTGATTATGTTGACTTCACCCATAAAGATACTAAAATGTTAGAAAAATAAAGTTAACATTAATCTTTTAGAATTTGCTGATCATTTCACCTGTAGCTTTGTATTCTATTGTAGATGTTATCTAATGCATTAGATAGATAGATGTATGAATGATTAGCTATGATTTTTTCCTTTTCTTATAAAAATAAAAAGAAATAGCTTTCTTTCTCTTCTTATATTAAATTTTGTTTTGCCCAGATTAGAAGTAATTTTCACACTGTTGGGAACAGTAAACAGAAATAGAGCATCATGCTGGTGCTAGACAGTGTACTGTGAACTAAAAAATGCCTTGCATTGTTGCGAACCATCACAGTTGTGCCAGGTATACTTAAGCCATCTATTCTCATTTAGTGCTACTCCAAGGCACTGTGTTACATCTACATGTTCCCACTTAAACACATGAATGCTTTGGGGGGACACAGAAAATATATATTGCTCTTCAAGACATCCTTTAGAAATTATCCTTTTATTTTGCTAGGACAAGCATCCTAGTTGTATCTAAACTCAGAGAAGAGTGCAACCTTCAGTTTTTTTGTTCTCGGATAATCAGACTGAGGATTTTACTGAAGCACACCACTATCCCACTCCTCTCTACTCACACAGCTAGTCATGAGGAACAACAGGGCACAATGGCCAGGATGCAGATCCCATCCTAACATGCAGTCAGGATGTGGTCAGAATGCATTCCAAGTTCCTCCAGTTTAGCCATATTCACAAAAGACAATTTTGGTGGGGATTTCCCCTATTCACAAAGGTCTTGATTTAGCATTTAGCTTAGACATCTAACCTTTACTTTTCAATGATAATCCTGCCTTCCTACCCTTGTGAGATTCATTTCAGTATGCCATTAGGACTTCTGCTATACTTCACAGCATGCAGATCAGATCCACTGACATTAATAATGAGGTGAACTATGCTTAGATCTTAATGATAATGTTTCTCATTCAATTAAATCAGATGCTCTCATTAGGATATAAGGTTAAATTAAAAGATAATGCAAAAAGATATATCTCAAATATGAAATCTAAGAAAATAATGTTGACAATCAATATGAACACAAAAACAAGGCCATAGTGTTTTCCATTACTTCTTTACTTGTCCTTCAACCTTTAAAATAGAGAAAAGAAAGAGGATATAGGAAGAGATGGCACTGAAGCAATAAATAAGATCTCTACCTTCATCAGAGCTAAGGAATAATTGAGCTTTCTGAGGCTGATGCACACAAAAGGAACATAAGTACCATTAACTTATCTGTCAAAACTGAAATAAAGCAAATTATAGTTACTTTTAAATGTCAATTACTCTTTAAGTCTAGTTAGGCTTCAGTAGATTTGCAGGAAGAAATCATAATTAATGAATCCTAATGAAGAGCATTCCAATTAGGTAGAGTGGAATTTTATACTGAAAATTTACATCCTGAATGTCCAAGAAAATCAAAATATTCTGAATTACCATCAAGCATCTCTAAGCAATGATTAAACTCAAAGGGTAATGTTAGTGGAACTGGGTAAGCAGAGCTCCAAAGAAAAGACACCCTTTTTTAACATGTTGTTCTGGAAACAATAAAAAAGTACATTTTTTCCCCATGTTTTCTTTTATTTCAAAATATACAGGTGGCATCTATCATCTTCTTAGGCTGCTCTTCATTCTTGATCACATTACAAATTAATGAGGAAAAAAATGGGAGATTACGCATAAAACTGAGTCTCTCTAAAAAAAAAGGTGGGCCAACTGATTTCTGATATCCAGAAGACATATTATATTCTTCTCTCCTCAGAGCAGCACTTCCCTATTTTTTCCATCTTCTACCTAAAAACATATTTTTAATCCTATAACCTTGAAAAGTTCTTCAGAACATCTTGCAGCATAAGTACAGAACCTGTATGTTCTCAAGCATGATGGTTGAGTTCAAAACAAACACACATCAGCTGAACAATAGGAGAAGAAAAATCATGGATGGCCAGCAGGTTTTGAAATGTTTTTCTATATACACATATTTCCTCTGCTCCCTCTCAGTGATTTCTGTACCAGTGCTTCTATCATCCCACTGTAGAAACCATTAGCTTACAACTGAATGGCCTTTAAATCACTGACTTTCATAACTAACTCACAAGGTACATTAGGTTCAGTATGGTTGATCATTTCAACTAGAAACAATTTTTCCTCTGGTGAAGAGCCAGGAAGTTGCATATGTCAGAAGCAGCTAAAATCTATACCTAGGATGTAACACATAGTTCATAATCTTACTGTAAAAACCAGAGATATCAAATATCCTAATCATATTCTGTTTCCTGGCACAAGATTTCACACTGTAATAAATGAGGAATAATAAAGCTGTAAAGATTTAAAACAATATATCTTCAGAAAATGTTAGCAGCATTTTATGCTGTAAACAGATTTTTCTTGTTACAATTCTCAGCTTACTCCTGTTTATAGGTGATATCCTACCTTAAAAATGCCATAAGTAATAGAAATATTTTTTATTCTTTCTGAATAAAGACACAAACAATTATTCCTGTAGTCACTTCACCCTAATCCCTTTTATATATTAGAGTGCTTATCATTGAACAATTTTTTTTCAGAAAAATATATACTTCCATACTATTATGTCCTCCCAAGAGTGGCTGAAAATTACTTAGATGACTGTAAAGCATCATTAGTTAAGGTCAATCTGCCAGCATGACAAGGCAGTTAAATTTACCACTGCCTAAGTATCTGGGCCCAAATTTGTTATTTGTGTCCTTCTTTAGAATTTACTTTTTTGTGAACCTGACCTCATGGAAGTTCCACATCCTTGAAGAACATAGCCTTCAACCTCCTTCCCTTCTGTGGGAAATCAAAGCACATTATCTTTGGTATAACACTATTAAACTTCATCTCATAAAGAGTTGAAAAAAATCTCATAGAAAAGTTTTCTAACTGTGGAAATTTATGCATGAACAATTACAAAGCAGGAAGCCTTCTAGGTTTGGGGGTTTTTTG
>JAVJGG010000054.1:258646-273649 GCA_035590195.1 Aviceda cuculoides | reverse complement strand
CGGGATCTGCACAGGGGTTCCTCTCCCATCCCAATCCCCGACTCACTGGGGGTTTCCCCTCGGAAATCTGTTCTCCCCGAGGCGCTGCCGCCGTCGCTGAGGGGCTCTGCCTGGGCCAGAGGCGGGTCCAGCTGGGAGCCGGGGAAGCTTCCAGCAGCTTCTCACAGGAGCCTGTGCCCCCTTGCTACCAAAACCCCACCACACAAACCCAAAACAAATAGCACGGGAAAACTATCTGAGAAGGGGGGAATTAAACCTGGTTCAGTCCTATCTTGACATAGAGAATGGCCCTGGTGTGTTGCACTCTTCACAGGTATTGCTTGGAGAAGAGCTTATTCAGTTTGGACCAAAACCACGCCAAGAAGCATGCTAACAATTTAGCTCTGTAGATAGTCATCAGCACAGTGCTTACTCCAAGGTCCTATTTTATTTAGCAGGCATAAAGAGAGCCAGTTTAATATGGATTTTGGTCTTCCCTGAAAAGTTCTTACCTCTGTTATATAGACATGCCCATTTGGGTGCAGTAATAGTACTATAAAGCTTCTTGGTATCAGCAGAGTCTTGTGTACCAAGGGGAAGAGATCTGATCTAACTGTGTCTGTATTAGGGGCACTGTACTGCTTTAACTGCTTTAGCAGTATATTTTAAGAGACATCACAATGTTTCCACTAAGGGTTGTAGCAAGGTAACTTTAACGGCAAAAAAAGCCAAATGTTTACTAGAAAACAGTACAATTTTCCTAGCGCTGTGCACACTTGCTGCTTGTGAAGTCCTGTGCACTAAGCTATTCCATGATGCAGCAGCAGTCTTTGGCTTATTAAGTCTGGCTTTTTGGTCCATCAGGCTTCTCTCTGGTGGGCAGAATCTTACCTGGAGCTTTGTTATCCACCTGGTTTCCACAGTGGCCTCCTGACAAAGAAATAGGTGCTTCACCTTACTTAAGGGGATAGTGGCACAAAATATTTGTCTTCAAATTTGCTAAAGCCAAATGTATCTCTCCACTTCACATGGAGAGAAGTCTCTGTTACAGGCCTGTGAATCTTTTCTCCTTGATCTCAGGGCCTCTGCATGTTTTCACCTCAGGAGAAAGCATGTATTCACAAGCTCGAACAACACAGCACATCATGCCACTTTCATTTATGTCCATAGCAAAGGTTGAAGCACATACCAGAACAAGCCTACATTTCAGACCCAAGCCTACTTTTCAGACCCCTCTCCCTTGCCTTAAAGAAAGTTTTAATGGTCAACGTTAATATATTAGACTGTTTTAAAGAACTGTAAATAGAATTTGGTAAGATTTTTTCCATGTGAGAATCTGTGAAAGATTGTATTGATTTTAAAAATATTTTCTGACCTCAGAGGAAACTCCCTCAGGTTATTACAGAGTCTCTTCTCAGTCAGAAGCTGGGAGTTAGTTCAAGCTTTAACCAATTTTAAGACACGTTTCATGCAAACATGCTCTCAAAAGTAAGATTTAATGCTTCTCTTTTTTTGTCAACAAAAAACTGCAGATGCCTGAAAGAAATCAGAGCTCTAAACAAGACTTTATCATGTCAAAAACAGTCACCCCAGATATAAAATGACAATTTTTTATTGCTCCTTATGAAAAGAACCTTTTCTCTGGGACTAGTGGGTGCTCCATGAAGCAGCAGGAGCTTCAAGGGAGAATGACAGATACTTTGATTTGAACAAGAAAAATGAAAGATCTTAATGACTCCAGACACTGTAGGGTCCTTACCTCATAAATATGTCTGATTCATATTCATTGCTTTCAGCAGGGCTGAATCATTTGAAGCAAAATGATAGCAGGAAAAAAAATCTGCTTTTTCTCTTGACTGTTGAGTGGCATCGCTCATTCTTGAAATAATTTTTGTGTGAGTAGAAAAATTGTCCAGGAAACCTGTGAAGTTGTGGGCATGGTTCTTAAAATCATTCCCTGCTGATGTTAGGGCTCTGCACATGGACTATAACTGCAGAGTTGAGATCTAAGGAGTTTTAGTAAATCCTTAACTTCCACTAATATCATTGAAGGTATGTCATTTCCTGGGGAAGGATTTGTTGGGTCCCATATAAACCCTGCCTACCTGACATTGTTCTGAGATTTTCAGAAGACTTTTTTCCTCTGTCCATCTCCTCCAGCACCATGGAATTATCCACAATACTTATTTTAAAAGTTATTCTAATGGTTGTTCTTTCGATATACGTCAGATGCACATTCGTGCTTAGTTTGTAAGAAATCATTTTTTTGAGAGGAAAATGCTTATTTCATTCAGAATTTTGTGGCTGACAATTGCATTAAGGCTCACATCTTTGATCAGGAAATCCTCATAACATTTTGTCTCTCTGACAACAATTCTTTTTTTTTTCCTTTTATAGTTGAATCAGAAAGTCTTGGAAATGCTGTTTTCCAAAAAATATCCAGAATTTGGGGATGCTGAGTTGTTTTAAAATCATTGTATTTAATTACTTTGTGTGAAGTCTTTGTTAAGCAATGCTTCTCTGAATTGGTCTCATCATTTGGACTTTAAAAAGGTCCAAATAGACCCTTTAGGATTGCTGAGCCTCCCTCCACTAACAATTCCAAACCATGAGAAGTTAATAGCTATTATAATAAAATCAGTTATCTAGTTCTCTTTGGTGCTAGCTCTTTGACATACCCCTTTTTCTTCCTTCATGTTTGGAGATTTTTTGGAGAGATACATATTACTTGAGCAGAAATAAATATTTAATAGATATTAAGGTTGCTTTTCTCAAACATTATTGATCCCACAGTAGAATCCATTACAGCTTAAGGCAATAATTCATATATCCACACTTAAAGCTCTGGGCCTGCTTAAAACCCATGTGGCCTTACTGGATTGCATTTTATTCTTAATTATATCCATGCTAAATTAGAGCAAGTCTGCTTCAGTCAGCTGAGAATAGAATCTGGATTTCTATCATCTATATTCAGGAAGTTTCCTCATTAATTTTTGTCTTTTTCCTTAATGTCAGAGTTCCTTCCCCCCTCCCCCCCATCCTTATTTAAGAAATGATCGTTTTATCTGTTTCTCAGGATTGTTCATTGGAACAATGTTTGTCAAAGTGTCACTTTGCAACTTGGATTACTATTCATCTGTTGCCAATTCTGCATTTTTTTTAATTGTTGGTTGTAACATTTTAAAATAATGAAGGAGAATGTGCTGCCAGCCAGAAATGTAAAGAACCTTCTTTGGCCATAAAGGATCTTTTCCCATTCCATTCAGAAAAGTGATGCAAAGATAATTTTTCCAGGTCACTAATAAGATCACCCCTTCATTTTTCCTGCCTTCATGGCTTCCTAGTTTACACTGCAGCAAAAATGAAAAAAAATTCTCTCTGCTCTAAAGAGCAGACATGACCTAGCTCCACTCACCTTGCTGCTTCTGTCTGCTTCACTACTGTGAAATCATCTACACCTGCTAATCAGCCAAGTTTGCTAGACTTCGTCATTTGGTTGTTCTCTTTTTCTGAAATACCCTAAGAAAACCCTCCATGCTTAGACTGCTATCATGTTAGGAAAGGGATTGGTAAAACTGCCCAGATTTGTCTCTTTGGTTCCTTAAACCCCCTTTGTATGTTATTGTTTTCTCTCATCTATGCTTAGATGATAAGCTGTTTGAAACATAGGTGTTGCTGAAGGAAAGACTCTGGTACCTGGCTAGATCCATCAATAAGTAATAATAACTCCAGCAGAACCAAGAAGTTGAATAATATAGTATAGATAAAATGTAGTAAAACCTACTGTTTCCATTTAAAAATAGGTCCTTTTCCAGTGTATTCTTTTGATTTCTCTATTAACAATTGTAGAGAAAAATAACAGAAGTCTCCGTTTTCCTAAGCAATTTTCTCATACTGACTGGTTACCACTGTGTTTCATGCTGACCATTTATATAATGTATGCTCAAGAACAGTTGCTCACATCACTACATCACTTGTAATTGCTTAGCATTCCATTTAGTTTTAGCAAAGCTTCCAAGAGACTGCAGAGAAGCAATGCCAAGGAATTTCAGAAGAGCCAGGCGGAAATGCATCAAGATCTGATCTGGCTAATCTGAGCACCAAACTGAATGGACAAATAAGTTAACAAGGGGTGAAGGATGTCTAGCTCAAGGTGGAATCAGTCCAGTAAGAAATGAAGTCCAGCAGATCCAAACAAAAGATGAAAGACTTCCTAAAGGCAACAAAGCTCAAATGGATCAAGCCAAAACCAATATACAGATCTTCAAATAAGAGATGACAGAGCTACCTCACAAAGTCTGGCAAGAAGGGAACTGTGTGATTCTTTGGAAGAAGTGAAAAGTGCCCATAATAAGTAGAGCATAAGGGAAGAGAGTCAGCAGAGGTCCTGTGTTCATAATGAACTACTGGAGCAGTCAGCTGTACTCGAAACTGTGTGGGGACTCATCAACAATGATATTGGGATGAGAAATGTTAATTACAACTGAACAGCGTCCTGGTTTGGCAGAAATCCCAGGACAAAGCGGTGGCACTTGGGCTGCAGATGCAATATTTTATAAAATCCCTGCTGTTAAAAATGCTATGGTTTCCTCATTTTCATATATTGGTTACAGAGGAAGTGAAAACAGATTTTGTTTCTTTCAGATAGAATCTCATGTTTTTATAGTGATTACAGTAGCAGCAGGCTGATGGTCAAAAATATGTTTTTTTTCTTCTCTGGAGCTTCAAAAGTTTTGCTGCTGTAGACCAAGTGTACTACCAAGGTGAAAGTCAATTCAGTGATTATCATACTGGGACCATGGTAGATACAAATGGCTTCATTAATTTATTGGAGAAAACTCATTACTGTACAGAATTTGTAAGTAGCTTCTAAAGGCAATTATGCCCTGAGCAAGCAAGTTACGCACCAGTAGTCCTGAGACACAGACCTATGCCTATGCCCCAGGAGCACACTCAGAGTTCCCATGGAGACCTGATGACTTGCAAGGGGGACAGGCTGCCACCATGGTTTCAGTGGCAATTGCATTGCTCCATGACTTATGTCACATTTTGTACAGGACACACTGGAACACTTTCCTTGTTGAATTTGAACATATTTGGCAAAGTGCCTGCAGAAATATCAGCTAGGTGGGAAGTACCTATCCTCTGTGAAGTTCATCAAGCTTTTTTTTCAGGTTCCCCATCAGGATATAACAAAACTTTGAGAACTGAGGAGACCTGTTTGCTAGAACCGCCAGAGTCCTTGGGAAGTGCATATTCACAATGGTGACTTTGATGAATTTAAACCACGGAAGTTTTTGCTTGATTGTTTTGTGGGGTTTTGTGTTTGGGTTTTTTTTGTTTTGTTTTGTTTTTTAAATTTAGATCTGTGTTCCCTGTCTTATCAAGTGGGCATACCCTACCACATTCTCACCCTCTACCTTGTTTTCTCAGTATGTTCTGTTTGTAAAGATGAAAATTCCTTAAATAGGTTGGTGATGAAATCAAGAACTTGCTTGAGTATGTCATATGGAGCTATTGTGGACTGTCGTGGTTTAATCCCAGCCAGCAACTAAGCATCACGCAGCCTCTCACTCCCCCCCCCGCCCCCGCAGTGGGATGGGAGAGAGAATCGGAAGGAAAAAGGTAAAACTCGTGGGTTGAGACAACAACAGTTTAATAGAACAGAAAGGAAGAAACTAATAATGATAATAATAACAATAATAAAATGACAATCATAATAAAAGGATTGTAATATACAAAACAAGTGATGCAAAATGCAGTTGCTCACCCCTCACCGACTGATGCCCAGTTAGTCCCCAAGCAGTGATACTCCCAGGCCAACTCCCCCCAGTTTATACACTGGACATGATGTCACATGGTATGGAATACCCCTTTGGCCAGTTTGGGTCAGCTGCCCTGGCTGTGTCCCGTGCCAACTTCTTGTGCCCCTCCAGCCTTTCTGCTGGCTGGGCATGAGAAGCTGAAAAAAATCACTGCCTTAGTCTAAACACTACTCGGAAACAGCTGAAAACAGCAGTGTGTTATCAACATTCTTCTCATACTGAACCCAAAATATAACATTATACCAGCTACTAGAAAGAAAATTAACTCTATCCCAGCCGCAACCAGGACATATATCCTGCTCTCAAACATATCCTGCTCTATTTCAAATGTTGAAAGTAGTTTAGGATTGTTAAAGAATAAGAAATAGGGCATGAGTCACCCATATAAACTTTTGAATACATATCTGAGAGCATTAGGAGGCCAGAATTTTCTGATTAAATACAGAGATATGGGAGAACACATAAATGCCAAGATGTTTTCATAAATATCACTTTTGGTGAACTTTAATTAAGCTAGTCTTTTGTTTCCAGTCAGTGTACCTGATGTGCTAATTACAGTTCTCATATTTATCCTTCTAAATGAGACCTATACACAGATTGCCAGGCAGTCCTGGAAGTTCAGTCTCTGATCAGGGCTTGGTCCTCATCTTTGCAGCAGGAAGACTGAAAATCTTAATTCTTGCAGACTTAGCTGGATCTCCTGTGGCCTGTATATACCAAGGATTTATTCATGCTATGAACTAAGAGCATTAAATTCTTCTCTCTTCAGCAGAGACAGTGTTGGAAATCCTAAAAATCACAGCTTAAGTCAGAGGGAAAAAACTCAGATATCTCTAACTCCTTGTGAAAGGGGTCAGAAAAAAATCTACTGTTTCAAAATATTTCACAGAATGGAAATGCCAAGGCTCTACCAGCTCAGTTTGTATTTTAAAGTTTTTCTTTAGAGTCAGATGTGTAGAAAACGTCCCTTAAGAAATTAAAGCTGCAATTCTAGATGTTCTTAGTTTTGGGAGTTAGGATTTCACTGCAAGATAAGATCAAACTACAATATTGATTTGTATTTAAGTAATAACAAACCTGTACATTCCAAGAATGCAGCAGATATGATAATGGGCAGCATTCAGATTTGAGTGCTAAGTAAAACAGGAAGAGAATTTAAATTTCTCTTTAACATTAAAAAAAAGAAGAAAAAAAAATTTAAAAAAATCAGGTTTACTTCATAAAAATTACCAAAACCCAAAGTCTTTCCTTAATTTTTTAATTTTTTTAACTTTAAAATGTCCCCAAAAACTGAAACAGCATTTTTCCAATGAAAAATAATTTTGACTGAAAAGTAAAGTTCCAGTAATTCTGATAGTAAGAGCAATACTACTCAATATAACAAAAGTAGTTCTGCTGTAGCACAAAGACAGATGATTATGAAGGGGAAATGTATTCAAGCCATAAGCAAAAACTTCCTGATACTTATATACATTATTCATAGCACTGAAAGGAGCATTCAGTGTAGCCTCGCTTTTCGTATGACTCAGGGTATCAACTTTCCACCAGTTATCTCATTATTGATCCAAATAACTTCTGTTTTGCTGAAATGCATCTTTGAAAAGCCAGAAAGTCATCTACCTTTTTTAACAAAAGACAGAAAAATCTTCATTTCCTTTTGTTGTTTCTACAGTGAGTAATCTCCCTCACTGTTGAAATTAATGCCTAATTTATACCTCAGATTTAGGAGACTGCTTCTGTAGTATAGCATTTTTCCCTAATAAAAAGTATTCATTATCAAGTTACCTCTTAGGTTTATTCTAATAAAACAATCAGATGTAGATCTTTAAGTGCAAAATTTTATCCCTTGTTAAGAAATACTAACAAAGGTATTGGAAAGCCAAAAAACCCACAACATTTGGGCATAAGGTATTTTCAAAAGTCAAAAGAAGTGACAGCTCCTTTGAAATGCAATAGACAGAGTTAAGGTGATCAAAGAGTTTTACAGGAAAATTCCATGTTTCCAGAGGTCACCACTAATCCTCCACCAGTTCACAATGACTTTTACAAATTAAGTCTCTTCAGAGTGCTACAGGGTTAAGTAGCTTGTAAAGCCCCTGGATGGGGGCACTTCTTTTCCCTTCCCCTTTCAGCCACACTGTTTCTATACACAATTCTGTCTGAAAAAGGGCCCCATACCACTTTCTTATCCTCTTTGCTGCCCATCAGAATCCTGCTTTTTGGTACGGGAAACCCACTGAACTTCTTTCTCAGCTTCCTGGAGCCTCCTGTGTATCTGAAGTGCCGAGGAGGAGGGTACAAAGCAGTAGAAGTGAATCCAAAAGGAAGCTTCAAAAGAGAAGAGTTGCATGCATTGCACTGACTTTTATTCCACGTATTATGCATTGCATTATTATTGCATTGAATATTATTTTATAAGAGCTATGGATGTCATCTATCTGGATTTCTGTAAGGCCTTTGACACAGTCCCCCACAACATCTTTTTCTCTAAATTAGAGAGATATAGATTTGATGGGTATGCTGTTCAGTGGACAAGGAATTGGTTGGATGGTCACATCCAGAGGGTAGTGGTCAATGGTTCAATGTCCAGATGGAGATCGGTGACAAGTGGTGTCCCTGTGGGGTCTATATTGGGACCAGTACTGTTAAATATATTCATCAGTGACATAGACAGTGGGACCAAGTGCCCCCTCAGCAAGTTTGCAGATGACACCAAGCTGAGTGGTGCAGCTGACACTCCTGAGGAACGGGATGCCATCCAGAGGGACCTGAACAAGCTTGGGAAGTGGGCCCATGTGAACCTCATGAGGTTCAACAAGGCCAAGTGCAAGGTCCTGCACCTGGGTCAGGACAACCCCTGGTTTCAATACAGGCTGGGGGGATGAAGGGATTGAGAGCAGCCCTGCCGAGAAGGACTTGGGGGTACTGAGGATGAAAAGCTGGACATGAGCTGGCAATGTGCGCTCACAGCCCAGAAGGCCAACCCTATCCTGGACTGCATCAAAACAAATGTGGCCAGCAGGTCAAGGGAGGTGATTCTGCCCCTCTACTTCACGCTCGTGAGACCCCTGGAGTACTGTGTCAGAGGAGGAGGGCCACAAAAGTGATCAGAGGGATGGAACACTTCTCCTATGAAGACAGGGTGAGAGAGTTGGGGTTGTTCAGCCTGGAGAAGAGAAGGCTCTGGGGAGACCTTATTGCTGCCTTTCAGTACTTAAAGGGGGCCTATAAGAAAGGTGGGACAAACATTTTAGCAGGGCCTGTTCCAATAGGACAAGGGGTAATGGTTTTAAACTAAAAGAGGGTAGATTTAGACTAGGTATAAGGAAGAAATTTTTTACGATGAGGGTGGTGAAACACTGGAATATGTTGCCCAGAGATGTGGTAGATGCCCTGTCCTTGGAAACATTCAAGGTCAGGTTGGACGGGGCTCTGAGCAACCTGATCTAGTTGAAGATGCCCCTGCTCAATGTAGCAGGGGTTGCAACTAGATGACCTTTAAAAGTCCCTTCCAACCCAAACTACTCTATAATTCTATGATTCCAAAGTTTGGAAACATATCATTTTAGTTTAAGCCTGTACTTTAACATCCTCATGAGTGCCATGTTCACTATACAAACTCTCAGTAATTCATGCTGGTCTTGACAACTTAATCATTTTCATAACCATTACATTTCTAGTTAGCTCACTTGTTTATATATGTACCATTCTGATTTCTTCTAATCCCATTTCTCAAAATTTATATCTTCTTCTACAAGATACCTTAAACTGCAAATTTGATTATTAGATATATTTAGGCACCTACACATTATGAATTATGAACCATTCAAAAGAATTTTGCAGCAATTATCTATGAGAATTGACTCTTAAGAATGCAATTGGACATCACATTTTTTTCCAACAGCAAAACTAATCTAAGATATTAAAAACTTCTCATCTCCAAAATACTTGTTTCTGCTCTTCAGTTATGGCACTGCTGTAAACAGATTACCAAGATAAAAAAGTGTTTTCTTCTAAAATTTATTATTTCAAGTTTTTTCCTAATATTAATCTTTTTTCACCAGCTACTGTATTTATTAGCTGCGAAGAAAATGACAGGATAATAAATGGTATCCATATAGGCATGTCATTTTAAATAAACCCTTCGTTACTTTATGGGTGCTTGTATGTTTTGTAAAACACCAGTAACATTGATAAAATGCATATCTTCACAGGCAATATTCAGTTAAGACACCACTTCTGTGAAGGATTCACTTCTGGCCTGGCACTGATTCCCCAAATCCTTCGTAACCAAGCCAATGTCTTAATACAGTAAAAAATTAGTATTTGAATAGGCAGTATAGGGAATGCTTCTTCATACTTTGTTGGTTTATCTCCTAGAACTTAAAACATAGATTAAAACATTAATCTAGGGACAAATATGTAGACAAAACATCTCTTTTCTTATTCCAGATAACACACAAGCTTCTGTAATCTTGTTTAAAAATATACTGCATGACAAACCCATACTTAATACACCTCTGTTATAGACTTTATATGATACTGAGGATTAATTTAGCTTAGTGTTACCACTTTATTTGTACATTACCTGTAAATAATTATGAATATAAACACAGGCTTAAGAGAAACAGGCAGCAAAAATGAATGATTTTAGCAGACTCCTTCAAAATATTTCATTTACTGCAACAACAACAAAATAACCCTGAGAAAGACAAGACTTTCTAAAACTGCAGATCAAAAGGTTGAGTACTAAGAGAACAAGTGGCAAAGTAGCCAAGTGGTTAAATAATCCAATGAAAGTTTCTGATTAAGTTAGCTTGGTTTGTTATTTAAATTCATTCATAAGCGAACTAAAACTTTTACATATTCTGTGCAACTAATCTATATTCTATACAGAGGACATGACAATTTTAGAATTAAGGTTGCTTAAGTACATTTTACCTTAAGATAATCACACACAGACACAAAAATCAAGAAAATAGTCATTTACACCACTCCCATTTTCAGTGCTTCCCTGCCTCACCATTCAAAATATTCAGCCATGGCTGTTCCATAATTTTTTTTCACTTCTTGGATGTAATCCTAGTATTTATTGCTTACAGTCATGATCAAACATACTATTTCATAACTGATCTAGATTAAGATTAATTTTCTGCTAATTCACTAATTCTACATAACACAGTATGAAGCCAAATTACTCATTTGAAGACAGTCCTTGGAGAACTTGGCGCACTACGATAAATACTTTGCCAGTGGAGAATGTTCTAAGGAGCAGGGAAGTTAATGAGTGAATTTGTCATAGTATTTGATGTAATAAGACACATCCAAATGAGATTGGCATGATATTAATATTCTCTTAACCAGAAATTTTCTATATTGCAATTTATTACACTGACAGATATTACACCTGAGCAATTTTCATAACAAGTCAATTACGTGGGAATTGTACGGGAAAAGGTTTGCTTTGGTTTGTTTTTTCCCCCTCCAACAGGTTTTTCTCCTCTGTCTGTGTTTTCTTTCCTGTTTTTCTCTGTGTTTTCTTGGTATCCTTAAAATGAATCCGTTGTTTTCCATCTTTTATTCCTTATTCCACTGCTGAAATTGGACTGCTTATTTTGAATCTATTAATTTAGTGATCTTGGTCTTACCTTGGTCTACATTTCTTAGCCATCATCCAACTAAAAGCAGAGCCAGGGAGTTCTCAATTTTGCAGTTATCTGTTTGGATCATGCAGTACTATATACTTCATCCAAATCATCAGTACAGGAAAAATTTCTTAACTGACTTAGCGTCTCAGCTGACCTGTGCTCCTCTCCCTCAACTGCATTCACTGACAGAAACCAGTTTACAAAAGTCAGATACCAGGAGGCTCTTTATGTTATATATTATCATAACATTTTTCTTTGAATCCTTCATTGTAACTATAGTTTATTGTGGAATGGAATCAGCGAGTTGGCTGGGTTTTAGTCCCATTAGTTGTTAGCACAGATTAAAGACCTTATGGAAATAGGCTATTACTGAACAGACATTCCTGTCCCCAAGGGTAGCAGACCACATTTGATTAATTCCAATGTGTTTTAGAAACATGAATAGCCCAAATATGTGTGATGCCTCAACCACAGAGCATTTCTACAGTCATTGCTTAATTAAGAAGAGCACCTTCACATTCAGTGCGAGAGTATGAGTGATTTACTTTTGGGGATCTAACCACACTTGGAGTTAATGCTGACTCAGCTGAAGGATTTACAGTCTAGAACCTTTAATGAAACTTTGGGGTCTTTGTGCTTCCTGCCACCATAAAACACAATATTCATTCCCACACCCCATTGAAGCTCACATGCAAAGTCAAAGTTAACAAACAAAGTTGAGAAGTGGCAGAACAGAGCCATCTTCTTCACAATCTGTATTGCTCATCTCCCTGTTGCCAAGATCTGTGTCATGGTATAATATAAGCAGCTGCCCAACTGCAAGATTTCCACTGTGAACAGCACAGTCACATTTTCTAAAGTGCAGACAGATATAGGGAGCTTGTTACTACCCCACATGCTCATGATAATGTACTTTCTCTGTCATTCGCTTAATAAATATGTAATAGCCAAAAAGATGCAAGTGATTAGTGGCAACTTAGGAAAAAAAATATTGGTTAAGAATTGAGATTCCTCTTCAACACAGCCCCTAATGCTCTATTACAGCCCATTAAAGCACACAGATTACTCGGGTTGTGGAGTTTTTTGGTTTCTTTTTCCAGGAGTTTTGGGAGATGTTTTTTTAGATGCCCATGTGAACAGTTTTCTTCAGCACCGGCCATTTTTCACAGTGTGTAGGCTGTGACAGTGGCTTTTAAAATAGTCCAATGAATCAAAGCAGTGCCAAGATAAATTGGTACCAGTAGTAACAATATCCTGTAAATAATGACATGTAAGAAATGAACCCCACTGTTTGAATATGTCCACTGCAATAGAGGACAAGATTATTCTGCTTCTCAGATATAAGAGTGATGAGCATTCATTCAGAATATTCAGTGATGCTGTGAATGCTTAGTCATTGTTGAACCTTTTGACAAATTAGGCTAAGCTTAATTTTTAAAGACTATAATGGCAAACAGCAGAGAAAATATATCTGGTAATATCTTCAGCTACTAAGGTTTTTGGGTTAGTAGTTTGTGTACTGTACCATACCAGAGACTTTGAAGGTAAGATAAATGAATGGTGCAATAGTATTTCAACTTCAACTCCAACTGGCATTTTTCTGCAGCCAGAACATCATCACACAAGCACTATGGCTGTTGAGGCTATTTAGACATTTCCTGAAAAGCATTACAAAATTTAGATGCATCTTCAATATGATGACATTACATTTATCCTTCCATGATATTTGTACAAAAAGGGTAAAAAGAAAGAAATTAAGTCAAAGCAATATCCTTTTCTTAAACTAAGTTTTATATTAAAACCCAGGTTTTGATATACTTAGAAGCAGCCATAATTAAATTGCCATAGTCCATGTCAGCCAGACACAAGCCAGCTCCAGTCCAAAAGCTGTATAGCTACAAGCTATACATTGTAAACCATAATGAAAAGCAGGGCATATTAACCCAAGTAAAATCAGTATGCAAGTATACATATGCAGGTTTCCAAAGAGATCATACCTATCCAAAGTAATTCCATTTTTTTTCCATTCATCTGAGGAGAAAGTCCATGATAAATGGGGCTCTCTTGAAACTTCAATACTTTATGAAGCACAGCAAGAACAATATGTCTTACGTAGTGTAGTGTAGCATGTTACAGATTTTTTTCCATTAACTTTTTTCCAGAATCTAAGTTCTCAATGAATGGGGGCATATCTTGACATTACCTAGTATCTCATCAAACAACAGCTACTTGTTTCTTCTTCCTGAGTGGTTTTGATCTCAACGCTATTCACAAAAATTGAGTCACATGATCATAATTAATTTATAATAAGGCTGAGCTCTGTAACAGCTGCAAAAATGTAAAGCAGAACACGGGGGGAGGGGTTGTGGGTTTGGTTTGGTTTGCTTTGTTCAAAATTGTGGTTACTTATGCAGTCATACCAACATATTCTGAAACTATAGTCCCTTCTTTACACTGTCAAGCTTTATTCTAGAGTTCATTTATACAGAAAAAGGTATGTGATCATGCTTCTCCACAATGCTGTATCTTATCCTCACACAATGCTGCTGCTTATATTTTAGAATTAATTATATAACTAGGTAGAAAGGATGGTGAATTTTTTTTTTTTGGTGGGGGGGCGTTCTTTCTACATATTTATCTGTTTCTCTGTGAAAAAGAAGAATTTCAGGAAATCGGAAGCCAACATTCCACATGCACATACACACACACGCACACACATTATGCTCACAAATACCCTTTAGAGTATCAATCAGTTCTGCTCCTGTTGTATGGAACATAGTCTCTGTGAGGTGGGAGCCCTTATTCCCTCCCCACTTCTCACCCCTAAATGGAAGTTGAAGGTTGCTGCAGTTCACTATTTCATACATATAGACCCACTGCTTGTGCCTTACACATGCACTTGCAAGCAAGGAAGCTGTGCATATAACACTAAGTGACTGTGTGGTTGTAAGTGATTGGGGACAAATGAGGTTATCTAGTTGTACAAATCTCTTTCTACATTATCTACCATTATATAGTATCATGGTTTAATCGCAGCCAGCAACTAAGCACCATGCAGCCACTCACTCACTTCTTCCCCACCCAGTGGGTTGGGGGAGACAATCGGAAGGAAAAAGGTAAAACTTGTGGGTTGAGATAAGAACAGTTTAATAGGACAGAAAGAAAGAAACTAATAATGATGATAATAATAATAAAATTACAATACTAATAAAAGGACTGGAATATACAAAAGTGATGCACGATGCAACTGCTCACCGCTCACTGACCAGTGCCCGGTTAGTCCCTGAGCAGCGATTCCCCCAGGCCAAGTCCCCCCATTTTATATGCTGGACATGACGTCCCATGATACTGAATACCCCTTTGGCCAGTTTGGGTCAGCTGCCCTGGCTGTGTCCCCTCCAACTTCTTGTGCCCCTCCAGCCTTTCTGCTGGCTGGGCGTGAGAAGCTGAAAAGTCCTTGTTTTGGTATAAACACTACTTAGCAACAACTGAAAACATCAGTGTGTTATCAACATTCTTCTCATACTGAACCCAAAACATAACACTATACC
>JAVJGG010000054.1:229950-250860 GCA_035590195.1 Aviceda cuculoides | reverse complement strand
AGGGGGGTTGCATCTGCCATTCCAGGGGGGGCTCCTGCCTTCCTTGGCAGACACCTGTCTTTCAAACCAAGACAGTATGTCAGCTAACATAGGCAGCACCTGGGAGACTGATGGGAAAGAACACTAACCCTGAGATCCAGCTCTGCTTCATTTTCCTGGTGTGGTAGATAACAGTGTAAATCAGGCCTTTGCCATCATACTGGTGGGGGGATGGAAGGGACAATAGGGAGGAAGGGGAAGACACAGGGAGGAACTGGAATCAGTGGAACAACATGTGAGTAGAAAAAGACAATGAGGTCGGTCACATGCCCATAGAGGCTCTGCAATGTGCACATACATAAGAAGGAACAGCCCCATAGTGTCTACATAAATAACAAAATGTTGTCAGTGCAGTCCTCGTAGGTATCATTGATATCTGACTTCCTTCTATTTAAAAAATGTAATTTTATACAAAGTTAATGTTCTTGGAATCAAAAGCAACTATTTTGCCTCATTGCTATAGGTATATTTCATGTATTCCATTAGACTTTAAGCCAAAGGAAAAAAACCAACACCAAAAGCAGACAAACAAAACCTTTGTACATTTCAAACTGTATAATAGACAGTAAAAGATTACTGATTCACAGGGAGATGTATGCTGTTTGAACTATATCTAGGTTAAACAGACAAATACTAATTTAGATTGTAGAAATTATAAATTTTAAATTAATTGATGTTGTATTAATCTAGTAGTTTTCTCTGCACGAAGCCATTGTGTTACAGTTAAGTTGATCTTGCTCTCATGGGAAATCTTTGTTTTCCCTGACAGAAGCCTCCCACACAATCCCCTCTCACCCCACCTTCCCCGAGTAAACATCTGTACAGAGCTGCTAAATTATTCTAGAAAATTTGTTTTTCTTCATGCAGCCTCCAGGCTTATTATTCATAAAAACTTCTAAACCTTATTAGAGATAAGGTTTATTTAGAAGATACAAGCACTCCCTTGACAACATGTATAGCAATCTATAAAAGTTTAGGAATTTGTAACAATGATCACATAACTGCTCTGCAAAAACCAGGTAAGGAAACAGTGCAGTCTGAATGTGCTCACTTGTACATTGTGTGAACAAAAATGAAATATGTGCGCTTTTTTAACAAATTCATTAGTAATAACACATCCACACATTAGTATAAGCCCTTTCTGCCCTCTCTCACTCTTCTGCACAGCACAGAGAAATCAAGCAAGCAGGTATAAGCAACTCTGGGAGCTAAGTGAGAGGAGAGGAATGGAAATATGAGTTTAACTATTGAGGACCTAAGCTTTACTAGGCCCAAAAATTCATGGCAATCGGAAGGATGCAATGAATATTCCCTTCCCCTCTAATCTCCCACCCCATGTCCCTGCTTCGCTGAACAAGGCTACAGCAGGCACACTGCTCAGTTCTGATGGACCCCCTCTCTTTCTGGATGTCATGTCCTCAGGCCACAGGGCAGATTTTACAGTTATTTCCTATTGTATCCTTGTTCCAGCTCAGGTGAGTCTTGAAGGTTGAAGTGTGCAATGAATACCAAAAGCCAGGCTCAGATGGATCAAGTTTGAACATTTAGAGTAACAGTCATTAACAACATGCTATATCCAAACAATTGATCAGATTCCCAAGTTATTAGTACTCTTGCCTCCAAAAATACAATGTCAGCTTTTTGTTTGAAAATCCATTCTTCTGTGTTAAGTTGCAAATCTTAGTTATTTCCATATATATATATATATATAACATCACTTGCATAGTCTCCCAAGTTAATAGCTTCTGTTTCATCTTATAGTTTCCGAACTTTGGTGTACTACTGTTCAAAACCTTCTAAATCAATTTGTGATTTATATAGAAAAAATTAATCATCAGTTACTTATAAAAATAGTGTTTAATATGATGCTGCAGTATTACCTCAACCAAGCTTCCAGTACAAAAACAAAAAAACAAAAAAAAAAAAAAAAGGAGAAAAAAACCAAACAAACATTGTTTTCTTTAAAAACTTTTTTATGGAAGAAGAGGAAAAGAAATTATAGAAGTAAATTAGAATGACAAAATTTAACCTTGAAAAAAAGGCATTTGCTGTATTAAAAAGAAAATTATGAGCTACTATTGTCATTATAAGAACCAGAAACAGTGGTTCTCTAAGCTTCTGATAAGCTCATTTTTTAACTCACATGTCAGGGTAAATGATTGTTTAAAGAACCAAATCTAGCATCAAAGTAATAAGTTGTCCAACTGATGAATTAGAATCTTTCTTCTTTATCATCTCCTGTAAAATTTTCAAAATATCCTTAAGCTACAAGCAGACCCATAGCCCTTTGGAACTATTCAAAGGTCAGTTCAGCTACATACAATAGCATGCATATTACTGCACTATCCAAGGGATAAGACCCATTTTAATCCAGAAGTGAAGTACATGTAATGAGACATGGCCATGGGGCCTGCACACTGAACAAAGAGTTTACATGCATTCAGTCAGAAACAGCTGTATTTGCCTACTCAAGAAAAAAAGAGCAAAAAAAATCCACCACAGATTCCAAAGTAAAATGGGTAGGGATTCATAATTTCATATTATTTTTCATTACACATATTGCATTTTTCTAAATGCTTTCTTTTAACCAGAATATTTATTTTTTACTGAGGACCTAAATCTTTATCAAGCATGCCAGTCTGAGGAGCAAGGCCAACAAAAAGGCAAGTAGGAAAATATGTGTTAAATACACAAAAATAAAGATGTGTAAAGTATTTCACTGTATGGGAAGTGAAAGACATGGAAATTTAAGACACTAAGGTGAGATTTTATTTGTTAAATTTAAATGAGTTAGAGATTAGAACTATGAAATAAAGCTTTTTTTTGCTTTTGATACATTAAGCTAATAATAATTTAGTTAAAAATTAGAGACAAATTGTTTAGCCAAAGTGTCCCTTACCGCATAATACTTGACACTTCAAACAGTGACTACAATAACTGTCACAACAAGGTATTCAAAGCAGCCTTGTCAAACATGAAGACTCATGGTAGTCTTCAACTTCCACAGTTGGTAAAATAGATACTTTAGTTAAAAGGATTACTTCCCTTAGTCTTGAAAGAAAGCAACATCTTTCAAAAAGGAATAAAATAATAATAAATAATAAATAGTTTTATAATAAAAATAAAGCCATAATTATGAAATGCTTGTAAGATTAAAAAGCATATCAAGTTTTAGTTAAAATCCTATTTCTACTGGATACTTGGATTCCATGCAAAATAAGAAGGGTTGTTCAAATCTAGCTGCTTAATAAATTTTCCCTTTCCTCATTTTATTATGAAGATTGAAGCTCAGGTTGTGTTTCAGGGAATAAAACAGTGCCTTGCAATGATACCCAAGCTAGTTTTGGTCTCATAAGCAGCAAGCATTTGAGAACCACACCCCCCACAGGCTAATTAGCAGCCCTGTTGTAGCAGTTACATAGCATTTCAGTTAGGCTAGTTAACCTTGCTTCTGGGCATTAATCACTATTACATTAACGCAACTATATAGATGCTGTACTAGCTAGTCTGTCCAGACATTGCAATGCTCAGAGCTGCAAGTTCAACAACTTTAGAACAGATTTAGTTGGATGTGAGAAAACCATTCACTGGCACCAGGAGGGTTTGTCTTTGTTTTGTTACATGAAGGAGAATATGTTCAGCAACAATAACTGAGACTTAAACACCCATGAATTCAACAAGACAGCACAACAGTTTTGAGACTAGAGGAAAGGTAAACTGCACTTAAATGATTCCCAGACAGAGGGAAGAAACAAACCAGAATTTCTTACACTCTGCCACACTAACTACTGAATATTCAAATCAGATTTATATGGCTATCCTTTCTTCCTGGACTCTTCAGCTCACATCTCTGTGATTCAAGGCTGAGAAACACGGTCAGATACTCAGATCTACAAAAGGAGTGTCCCTTAAAGCCACTATCTATTCAGAAGTTCCTACACAATTCTGCAGTTGTTGTGTGGGCAATAAAAATACTTGGTTAAGAATTGCAGTGTCCAGAAGGTACACAAATATTTAGCACTACTATTAGTCTAGCTCACTTTCCTTTCTTTTCAGGAGAATGCTACTGCCAAAAAATTAATCTGCTAAAACAAGTGATTTTTGTTACTGACTCAAACAGCAGTGTTCTCCCTGGGTCCCCTACGCCTTCCTTAAGTTTCAGAACAAAATAATCTTTGTCCAGTATTTAATTTGTCACAACTTAGATTAGTTAACGTAAGACACTTTTTTTTCCATCCTTTTCTTAACATAAAGTGTTCCTTGCAGGTAAAGTCAAGAAAGCATGGTCATTTTCAAGCATGCATTGTTTTAATGCAAAAATGCTATCAGCTTTACAAAATCATTTAGCTTTTCATAAAGAAGATTTTTTGTGGAGGATAAATCTATAATTTACAAATTAAGGTGACAAAACTCAAAAATAGCAAGGCAAATCAGAAATTATTGGCCTTTGCATTTTCAGCAGAGGTCTACTTTAATTAAATACATGTTGAGGCATTTGTTATTATTACTGATACGACTGGCAAGTTCTGCAGCTGGAATGGTAACAATCCAAGCTATCGATATAACTGAAACAACCATCCTGCAGGGCAGACCTATTAAAAATACCCGTTTCTCCTATACTTCACATATTCTTGATGTCATAAGCTGAAATATGTGCTCAGAGTACACAGGAAAAATGAGGGTTTATTTTAGAAGCTTATATACCATTGTCAGCATTTACTTAGGACCAATTTTAATTTCTTTTCCTGATATTTGCTGTAGTTCAAGTTGCATGGAAAGCAAACACTCAAGGCCATGCCAAACTAAACACCACTGATTATTCTTGCCAGGATAAGCACTATGGGTGCATCTTCTAGTTCCAGAAAAGTCTGATGCTCTTCTCCCTTCATTTGACATTCTGCATAAAGTTCTGTTCATACTGCTTTCCACTGAAGACACACAAAGACTATAACAGAAACTAACATGATAGAATTTCTTCCAAAACCAGCTGGAATCCGCTCTTTCTTACTATCTTGAGAGGGAAGGTTTGTTATGGTTTCTTACTGTGCTGAACCTGTATGACAATTTGGCCTGCATAGAGTCTTCAGGGATTTACTGATGACAGGATCACATATTGGCCATACCAATATGATTTATCTACAAGTTTACTGGCATAAAAATACCTCATGAGTAAAATATACAGAATCAGACTATGATACAAAAATCTACATTTACAAAATTCTACAGGGCAGAAAGTGGAGCTTATTCCATATCCAGCTCATCAGAAGAACAACAACAACAAAAAAATACAACAAAAAAAGTTCCATTAGAAATAAGTTGAATGTCTACCAATTAATAAACACCTTAACTCTAAAAAAATTTAATAATGCACTTTATTAAAATTAAATTACTCATATTTGTGCCTATAGTTAAACCTAATTTAAATATTTTTACTTAAAATACTTGTGCTACAACAGTTGCACCAATAGCAAGGATTATTTAAAAACTCAGATTAGTCTGGTCTAACGCATATAACTATTTCCACAAGCCATTGTTGAGTGATTTGGAACTTATAATTGCATGCAAGTTGTATTTTCTAAAGGTTTTCCATTTAAATGGCAATCCCCAAAGAAACTTTTAAAAATCTTTGAGAATTTGCTCCTAGCGTATACCCAAGGCAAACAATTTGTGGTTTAAAACTGATTTTTCCCCACGTAAATAATTTGCAAGATATACTCAGCCTCATTGCCATTAGTGTAATAAAGCAGGGAACTGATACAAATCCAGATGAAATTTTAAATAGGTGCATAGAAACCTTAAGGAAGATGAGTAAGATGAATTTCCCAAGCAGGTATGGGATGTTTAGGTTTATCTCAAGGACAATAAATGTGATTTACACTGTTTTCATTGAGCTTGCATCAGCCTTGTGATAATTTATATCAGCTACATAACATTAATCACCTTGAGAGTTTGTTTACCTTCTCTATTTTATGAAAAAATGTCAGTTTATTGGTGCTTGTTAGTGAAACAGTATATTTACCTATATATTATACTTTGTTTTATCAGTGGATAAATCGATATACTGTAGTATTAGAGGGATGCTGCTTTACAGGTTGCTTTCTGTCAAAATCCTACAAGACAGTTAAAAAGCAATATACTGTGAAGTGAAGGCCTCAGCCATCATGAATATCAATACCTCAACATTCTAATATTCTGTGAATTCTTCTCTGCACTAGAGGCTAATTTTGTATTAATGAGTACCTGTCTGTTTCTCTCATTTTACTACAAACAACATGGGGAAAACAGGATAAATAAAAAGGGGAAACAAAGCAATTTCATTTTAAAAAGTAGTATTTATACGCAGTTACATTATACACAGAAGAAATATTAATTGCATCAGCACTGATGAAAAAAGAAAGAAAATTTATCAATTAAAACAGGTTAAAAGGAAGGTCATTCTCCATGAAATTTAAGGAAATTAAATAAACTTTTTCATTTGTTCCCAACAACATTATCAGCATAGCAAAAAATGGAAGGGAGTTAAAAGCATAACAGTATGCTTTACCATTTTCTCCAGTAGTATGGTAACTTCCCAGGGAGACTTGCAGTTGGGCTATAACTCCATATTAAACAATGAATAACTACCTCGCTTAGGCACAAGTGAAAATCCTCACAAGAACATTCAAAGAATATTCACATCTAATAACAGCACAAGAATGAGGGTTAAGAGGTAGGTCATTGACAGCAGCATTAGCTTTTAATGAAAAATAGTAAATCTGGACTCTTTCAGCTTCTTTCTCTCCTTACTACAGGACCAATAAAAGAGAGGAAATAGGCCATGAAGCAAGATCCTTTGAAGCATTCCACTTAGTCTAAAAATGGCAATGTGAAAGTCTTGAATGAGCCTGGTTCTACAAATTTAGCAACAGTTTTGGAAGGTCTAAATCTACTCTCTTACAGCCACCAGCCAGAAAAGGTGCAGCTTGACCCTCTCTGTACAGATTCCCATTTTAGACAAGAACAGAAACATCAAGTGATTTGCTTAATTAACCAGGGAAGTCAGACTTTGCAAAGGGTAATCCTAATAAGTTTACACAATTGATCTACAGTGCAAGAATTATTTGCTGGAGAAACCAATGAATTTTTATTAGTGAATAAATTTAAGGTTATTGTATTTCAGACAATTTCCAGGTGGTGAAAGGGGAATATATTTATTGAACAAATTATTCATCATTCCCTAGCTACAGAGCATAACATCAGTCCTTGGATATGATACTTAGCAGCCTAATGTTAAGAAAAGCTGCTGAAATATTCTGATAAGAGGTCAGTGTAGTTCTTTGTCCCCCAGAAAAACCACAATCTTGTTATTATTCAATCTGTAGACAGCTCTTTATTTTTTTCCTGGAGGAGCATTAGGAAAAAACTTGAGAGACATTCTGTTCTTTCATACTGCTTGGTTTTCAGGCAAAAGGCATTTTTTTTTTTCCTTTAAAGCATTATTCTGAATCATATTAGATACAATTGGAAAGAAACAAGTTTTCTTCCTTATTGTGACATACAGAGTCTGAAAACTGCTTAGATACACACATACACGACAATTAATGCAGGAAGGAGTGTGTGTTTATGCATATTTATATAATCAAGCTGTTCAAAGGCTAAATTGCTTCTTGCACTTCTACCCCACATCTCAAACATTTAATTTTTCTTTCCTTTGTTTTTAAAAAATATCACTCCTTTAAGTCTTTTGATAATTCTATTCCAGATGTCTGTATTGCTATGAAGTTAAGCTGTTATTATTAGTTAGGCTAATACTACAGTGTAGTATTAGAATCACCTCTGCTAAAGTTTTCCATCAAAAACGAATTAATTGAACACTGCATGACTGGTCTACATGGACTGGAAGTTATCCATGACTGTCTTAGCACCAGGGAAATCATGAGCATAGCAGCAGGTTTTTATCTGCTGTTTGTTTCCTGAACAAAATAATAACAGCAGTGATTTCAAATACTGCTCCTAAGTGACTATATATAAACATGTATTTTTTGTTTTCTTAGCAGTGTAACACCAACCAGCAGGTAGCATTCACTGACGAGTTAATAACCAGAAAATGCATTTTTCTTTGGTATTGGAATGGACAACACTGGACATTATGTTAAGAAGGGAAGAGGACTCTTCATCCTTCTCCTATCATCTGGCAGCTAACCAGCCTCTAAACTGAATTTCCAATTTGAACCTCAGTCTGGTGGAATACCACACCAATACTGGAAACTATTGCAGGGAAATATGTAAAATGAGAATATATTCCTTCCTGCAGGTTAGAAGGGAAAAACATAAATGCATACCAGAAATGAGGGAACAGAAAAAGGACACAGCAGGAAGGTGTGTCATTTCCCTGGCATCAGGAGCTGTAGGGTAAATGGCTTTGGAAGCAGCCAGAACACTTCTGTTATGGTGTGAGGTTGGAGTGTTAGGAAGAACTGAAAACATTTTCAAAGATGAGGGATTTGGGGCAAACTAATCTTTTTTCCCAAGTGAGGATTTTACTTCATGACAATTTCATTTGACCTCCAAAGTATAAAAGTCAAACTGTTCTGTACATCATTCGATGCACTAGAATGCTCATTGTCATTTCAGTAACCGAAATGGTTTCAGTTCCTGGAAATCCATCCTTCTGAAGAGTCTTGTATACTGCTGGCATTACTGTTGAGGTCTAGGTGCAGGATTTGTAAGGATAGGCAATACATATTAGATAGCGGGTACAGGTGAAAAAGCAGACAGGTTCTCAAGTGCTATATCGCTTCCTCAGATCTGTTGAGATATTACTTTTCCTTACAAATATGTTTTGATGAATGCTGAAGGATTACATGCTGCTTCTAAATGCCTGTTTTCTAGCGCATAAATGAAAGCAGACAGGAAGGTCACTATGTAGATTTTGTACCAGTGAAAGGTCCTCTCATCCCACAGAATTTTCTTGAAGCAGAAAAGGTTACTTTGTATATAAAAATAGAACAAGACATAGGATGGAAAAATGAGTTCTTTTTCAAATTAAAAGAATGTTATGAAGTTCAAAGCATACTTTCTCCTGTTCATGTCTATCTTTCTCATATTTGCCTGCAGCTGATTTCTGGTATATGCTTTCTACAGTTAAAATTTTGCTTTCTGCTTAAACTACCTCTTCCGCATTTCTCCCCAAAAGTGTTTTGTTTTCAACTGTGTTCATGTAATAAAAGCCAAATTTTCAGCTACAGAAGTTACTAAATATCTCAAAAGAACAGCAGCCATCACTAACATACAAAGCTATTAGATTTGTGACTGTTGAACTTTGAATGACTGGACTCAGCAACCTTAAAGCACTTAAAGATTGTATGCTTTCTAGGGTAGCAGAGACAGCTGTGGATATAATTCAGTGGTTCGCAGTTGCAGTACGTACTGTAAAAGTCAGCATAAGTAAAATATTCAGTCACAGAACAAAAATGCCTATGCTGGTTTTTAATAAAGGTGTATATGCAAATTGTGCAAGATGCCAAAAAGATCTGCTATTCCTGAGGTAAAATAACCACTTCAATGGAGTGATTAAGAGATACTTTCAAGTGGAAAGAAGTTGTGGGTTTTGTTGTTGGCTTTTGTTGGACTTCTTCCACTGTCTGAAGAGATTAAAGATACCATAAGGACATTTTTATTCAATTTCATAACTAGCTTATGATATCAAAAAAGCTGTGTGTGTTTCTCATTTTCCAGTACTCATTTTAAACCAACTTGGCTGTCATGTTTACTATTATAGAAATTCAGAAGGTACTGGGGCAATGATCTAACTCTGCACCTTTCAAAAGCATTTCATCATTACCTTCCTATTTCTCCAAAACTCATTCAAAACTTCAGAGGCTGGAAAGACAGTAAATATGATGAAATAATATTAAAGTTTTATTTGTTTCCTTTTACATTAGTAAGAGTTTCAGTTAACATCTGGTGAACTGTGAAACAAATAGATTTAAGCACAGTTTCACAACTTCAGTATTTCACAGTACCACTTTGAATTCTACTAGCAAAACACAGAATCTGGAAAGATTTGGCCAACAGAACTGTCCCCGACACTGATGATAGTCTTATTTAATATTTAATTTACAAAATGTGTGTTTATAACTAAATTCCAGAGTGTTTCTGTCACTTTTACCATAGATGTCTCATGGTAATTACCTCAGAAATTTGCAGAGCACTACTTTAAATAGACTATCTGTTCCAAAGTATGAGGTTGGAACTCTACTTTTTGACTACCAACAGGAAAGGAAAGTGAAGGGTTGTATTTTTTTCTTCCTGAATTGAACGGATTTGGGTTGGAACAGAAAGTGAGGATTATTTCATGCTGAAATTAAAATGATTGGGAAGAAAAAAGAAAAGTAAAATATGAGGAAACAGTAGGAGAAGTCTAAGAGGAATCTGAACTGAAAAGTCATTTCAAAACAGAAAAGATATCAAAAGATTAATTTAAAAAATACCAATATGTTTTTACTATTTTTGCTTTGTTTCTTTTTAGTTTTCAAAGTGTTTTCACAAAGGTGGTACCTGACACTAATTCACAGCCTAGTTTGTTGCTGCTGAAAATCCTTCTCCTCTAGGAATGAATTTTCATAAAAAGATTTTCACCAGTTCTAGTTAGTTTGTGAGGCAGCTAGCATCTTCAGGATATTTAAACACATCCCAAGGTAAAACCTTTTCATACTGAATTGATTTTACAGACTAAACACATCACAGACCATTTGTTCCCTGCTTCTGAGGAAATAAGCAGAGGCAACTTCAATCATTAAGGAATTTCTCTGAAAAAAATAAAAAAGAAAATGGACTCAGATTACTACCAGTTCTGTGATAATTAATCTGCTGTAAACAAGCACGCAAGACATTCTGCTGGCAACGTGAAACATTTTTAGTAGCTAATGCACCTGAGAATATATAAACACTACAAATCTTTTTAAAGCTTACTTACTGCCCATTCCTGCAGTTATTGTCATTCTGTACCAGACTTGGTGAAATCTTAAACACATCAACCTAAGTCAAGACAGCATCCATATTCTCCTGCTGCCTCTAGCTTACCCCAATTAGTTTGAAAAGCTTGGCCAAAACTCATCCCTTGACATTTTGGAATCAAAAGCTGCTGCCATCATCACTGTGTATGTACTCAGGAAGGCTGTTTGTTTTAAGACTCCAAACTGCCAAGGTAAGCAGTTGTCCTGCCATTTTCTCCTCCTTCAGGGAAACTGAAGACAGAAGACAGTACAGTAGATGTACTGTCTACATGACAGAATACGATTAACTTGCTAGTTTATAGGCCTAGGGCTTGTTTAGACAGAATACAGCTCTATAAATCCTTAATCTTTTCGACTATATCATTTGAAAATGTTTGCATATTTGAAGGAACAATGAAGGTGGCCATCCAGCCTCAAATAGCAGAGAAGGGAGATGACAGCTGCAAGAAGACAAACAAAAGGAACAGCAGTCCAGAATAAAATTTGTGCAGAACAAGATCTCATTTTCTGGAAGTTTTCATGAAACAGTGCAGTTAAAAATGTATCTTAATTATGTGGAATATTTGCAAGACTATATGCAAACATAGCATGTAAACACTATTTTCCTTTCACCAGTACTTCATAACAAAGTTCATCTCCACTTATGTCCTATATTTTCTTTCTATGTCCTGTCTTTCTCCTAAAGCTTCCCACAATTTACATTATAGGAATTGTATTTTGCTGGAAGGCTGGGACAGAGACACTGATGTTACAGGTGTTAGGATTTACTTCTTCAGTGTCACAGAACACTGACAGAAAATGTTAATAGTAGCCACATAAACAATTTGTCCCAAAATGTTCTGATGTAGTTATTTTCAGCTACATGATTTACCATTTGGGAAAGGGTTTTGAGGGAAAGGAGAGATGGTCTACTTAGACTTTTTCTTTAATGTTTGCTGGTTTTCCTTAGTGGGCTCTCCCTCCTCCCTCACCCCCTGCCTTTTGGAGCTACACTGACATCTTATCAAAAAGCAACAGCAGTTAAGTAACTGCTCAATGCACCCACCAATAAATAGTACATATTTCACATTTTGTAGAACTTTGTCTTATCAGCTGCTTCTAAGTTTTCAGTAAGTGATTTTAGAATTGTGTCAGGTTATAAATAATATGGTAAATTGAACATTTTGCCTATCTAGTGCATGAAGAGAACAGAAATGTCCCTCAATTCTGCTACTTCTCAATGCACTATTTCATTTTGGCACAGACGGAAGAGAACCTGCTAAGTCAGTCTAAACAATGTCTGTTTTAAAACAATGAAGAGATATCCTACTTCAATTAACTCCTGTATATAAACAAGTACAAAGATTGTCAAACACTTTGTAAACCAAGAAGACAATTCCTCATAAGTTGAAAGAGATCAAGAATCAACCTTCCCCCAGAAAAACTAAACACAGCAGGAAGAATCTGCTGAGACACCAGACAAATAAATCACCTATCTCTTCTCAGTAAATACAAGGAAAAATCCATGGCAACACTGATTGCAGAGGAACCTCTTTTATAAACTGCAACAGCAAACAGTACAACTGCAAGTAATGGAATTAAAGTCAGATTCTCTCCTGGGGTGCCCACTTAAGCCATGCTGATATTAACCAGAAAGATATATGATTAGTCAAAAAAAGATCCCTGTGGCACACAGTGACTCCTGAAATGCATTAACTTGGGAAATAAAACACATACCATTGCTAAGGGAAAAGCCGTTTTACTAATTGGTTTATCCCTCAGAACGATTGATTTACAGCATTGCTTTTTTCGAAATCTACCTGGGTTACAGAAGAAGCAGACCCTCCTATCATCCGATAAAGAAATATGCAGGATCATAGCCAGAGCCTGTTGAAAACAGGTGAGAAGAACTCCTCAACTCTGAATTAACCACCAGTCTTCAGTGCTGCCCAAAACAAAACACACACCCTTTCCCCACTCTTAGACTTGCAGTTTATATGAGCTGGACTGGGATGATGCTTTGCTTTTGTACATGCCACAACATGGGAACAATGGTTTTAGCTATGTCTAAGTCCTAAAACCAAGCCTCTCTGCTAATACTGAGATAGGACCCTTTGGGGTCAATATGGCTTTGGGGGTCAAATGCCACCCAAAGAAAACGGAGAATATAATCTAAGAAAACCACAGGTCACCCTGCAATAATCTCACTCTCCATATCCCTGAAGACTTCAGTATTTTCAGGAGTTTGATAGAAACATTTTAAATTGCCAAGCAGCCAGAGCTGTGGAAGCAAAATATTGGATATCACTTATTATCATGTTACTGTAAATAACATTTATTATTGTAAATAAATCATTATTTCACCTTCCACCAAAACTGTGAATCTGCTTAAATCCACTTTAAGGTTGAAATACCAGGAATTCTTGACCAGCTGAACTCCATGAACAGGGAAAAAAACATCATTACATATTTCTACCCCTCCAGGTCTCTCTCTCTAATATGAGCACAGACTTGCTAAAAGTTACAGGTTCAATCTGTGTAGAGATTGCAGAATATGTATATTTTTTAAATGAAGCTAATATACTGATATGGATAATATGAAAGTACCTGTCTAAATATAGATACTGCCCAAGTTTAAGAGAGCTTAATACTTCAGTTAACAAAATTAATGTTTTCTGGATAAACTGAACTAAGAGTAGCAAGAAGATCTAGATGAATTCTGAGGAATGAGTTTGTGGTAAGAAAGAGATGATCAATAAATGTATACACATGTATGTATATATATAGGTAGGCAGATGATCTGTATATTCATGTAATATATACATTAAACATGGACACACACCATCAAGATACTTTCTACCAAAAACAATGGCAACTAACACAGCTACGGGACACAAATATGTAAATGTCAGATAAAAGGAAAGATATGAAAAATTTAGCTTTCCTTTTTAAGATATAATTTGCTCTCAACAGACAGCAACTTTAACAGGTGTAGCTTTTTTGACTTTGCTTAAACCTGTGCTTTAGAAACTCAACTCTTTCTTTTCTGAAGCTTTTGAAAGGCTTATCCTTTTCCATTTTCTACAAAGAAATGTGTTATGAAGGAATTACACAGGCACAACATAATCCAAATTATTATATGCATGTTGTATAAAACATGTACACATTTCTGTTTCGGAAGTTTAAAACAACAACAAAAAAACCACACAGGATTGTTCCTTGCTTTGAAAAACAACTGGAAGAGGCTTAAAAGGATACTATTCGATTCTCAGATGTCTGGTTAGGTTACACAAAAATGGGTTAAATTGGTCAAACCAGGTTCGTATTAACTCTAGAATGACTACATTCAGGAAGCTCAGATAAGATGTAGATATTTCAATAACTATATCAGAATCTAAAATTATTCACTAAAATTCAGCAAAATGAACTGGATTTGAGCATTTGCGGCTGACAGCTGCCATGGAAGACACCTTCCATGCTAAGAAGACTGACACCCTCCTGAAATAGTAGAGGTGCTGTCCTTTGCTTGCTCAGTTTTACTTAGTTAAGATCGGTTTAGTCAGAATTAAAAAAAAAAGAAAGAAAAAAAAAAGAAAAGAAAAAAAAGAAATCCTATTGTCCAACTTAAAATTCTTTATGACCAGGCATACAGGAACTGCAGGGGCAAAATGATTGCCAAGTAAAACTTCAGAACCTAGTATACACATCTGAATATAACAAATTAGTTAATAACTCAATAATCCATGAATGTGACTCCCTTCCCCTAGCTCTGCCCAAACATAAAAGCCCTGAGAACAATAGAAAACATTAACCCTGACATCAGCTGCAATAAGGTCCCACTCACCTGTGAAATTACTCTTAGCTGAACTGGTGGCCCGGAGGCAGCGGGTGAGGGATGCAGCCTGTCCCAGCCCTCAAGGCCTGCACAGTCACTCACACCACCGGTGTCCAGCTCCTGTGGGCTGAGATACCCAAATTCACCGTGCAGTGCCTTGCTGGCATGTTCACGACAGCTGTGGCCTGCAGTAGGGTCAGGTGTTCTCCTTAGCTGCTTTTTGGTTTTAAACCTTTCAGCTGAGGGAATTGTCTGGACCAAAATAGACAAAAAGAGTGCCTTTTCTGGGTAGGTGGGAGGAAGAAAGTCAAAGGCTTTTGCTTACGCGAAGCTTCGCCATCCACCCAAAGCCCATGGGTTCCTGCCAGGACAGAACATGGAGAGCAGCCATTTCTATGTGCAGTACTGGGATGGGGGGTGACAAATCTTTTAGTCCTCCACAGGCTCACACCCTTGGGCAAGAACAACTACTGGAGTCGTACTCGATAACTTTAAGAGTTAATAAGGAACTTGGGTCCTAGTTTTTTTTCCAATTCAGGTGTCAAATGGTACCCAGCTCCCCATCCACTCCCAGAGAAGTGCCTTCACTACGTGTGGCTCAAGGTCCAATCTAGGCCAGAGCACACCAGGAGAGACATAGGATGCGGCAAGACAGGGAGGGAAATGGGGAGGGGAGAAAGCTAGAAGCAGGGCAAGGAAACTCCTGACGTGAAGAAGGACCGGAGACCTGGGAGCTTACTGAGGAGAAAAGGGAGATGACCAAGGGAGTGAGGGAGCAGGCATGGGCCCTTTCCCCACTTCTCGTTCCCCCGTGGCTGCCCCCTGGGGAGGCATCTTCCCCCGCTTTCCCTCTGGCCTAAACCAGGACCCTGCGTAACCCACACTCCCCTTTAGCAGGCAGCTGGGGCTTGCCTGAAAGGCAGGCCTAAACCTCACACCTGGCAGTCCTTGCTCCTGCCCTACTGCCTTCTGCCTGCCCCATTCCTCTGGTGAGGGCCCACAGCCAACACAGCTGCCACCCTGACATCCCCTCTGGGGGAACCAGGGCTGAGGAGACGGACAAGACTGAAGGGAAAAGAAAGATCCAGAGAGCCCCAAAATGCAGACGAAAAGAAGCTGCTAGAAATACCTGGGGTACTCCAGGGGAAGGAGCAGCTGGCAGGGAGGTGGGACAAGGGGGGCTGCAAGAGGAAGCCCCATGGGAGCCAGGGAGGTCCCATGGCTCTGCTGTGTGCTCACCCAAATACCCACCCCTACTTCACACAACCCACCCACACAGAAACCTTACTGCCCTTAGATCATTCATTCCCCTGAACCCCACCAAATCTTATTAACTTGTTGCTCTACACATATCGGAAAGAAGGGGCAGAGAAAAGGTGAGACCTCTAAAATGCATTTCCTTCCGCTTCCTTCTTCCCAGCTGCCTTTGAAGCCAGGAATAAAATTATTTAGTTGTTTTGAAGGAAAACAAATAAAAATGGTTTCCTAGCAACAGGACTTGTGGTACTGGTCTCTGAGGAATCTCTCCTTGGTGTTTTCAAGGCTTTGCCCATTTACTAATATTGGAATAAAAGCACTCACATCATATTAGTGTGATTTGTTTAAACAAGGACAAGCCTATATTGCTTTTCAGCAATGTAGACGTGGCAAAGCATGATGCTAAAAGAACTCATATTCATGAAAAAAGCAAGGAATTTCAAAACCGAAAAGCAAACAGTTAGAATACCTTCAGCAGGTGCAAATAGCTATATTTCATTGAATCATACAGATACAGTGTATTATACCCCACCTACAAACCTATCAAGTTTCAAAACACAAACCTAGCACTACCTGGAATTGCAGAACAGTTAATTTTTCTAATATATGAAACTGCATTCCACAGGTTTCAATCCAGACATACCATTCGAGTTATTTGGCAGAAAAAAATGAGGTGCTATCAGACGGCTGATAACATATTAAGTAGGAGAAGGAAAGTGAATTAAATACCAATATTTGACCTGTTTGAGATGCTTTAGGGCCTTCTGGATACAACAGATGTAAACACATCAAGGGGATATATAATTCTTATTTTTGAAAATAGTACTGTCTTGAGGAATTAACTGCTAGGAAATGCCACCAAAATCAAGTGCTTAGTATTAAAATAAGAGAACATGTACAGTTACATCAATCAAACTAATAGAAAGAGATATGGTCCTAGACCACTTTCTATCAGAAGTGGCAAAGAACATTTCAGAAATGGCCATTGCAGGACTTGGTTGCACATCCTACCGAAAAGCCTATCAATTGTAGGAGCAGGTTAACAAAGTATAGTGACCATTAATTTTCTCCAGCATGGAAATACCTGTGGTTTTATTTATTGGAACTAACTCACAGTCTGAGAATAGCTGTATTATTTTGGAAAAGTAATTTCTTTTGATATTCTGATATTACTCTGAGAATGATGTTTAATGTTTGCAAAAGTGTCAAGAAGAATAATGAAACATAACATGTGCACAAAGAAATAACTATTTATACATCTGCCATTTTAAGGTCATCTTTGTTTCTCCAGGTTTTGATTATTTAATATCAAGATAAAGCAAACAAGTGCATAACTTTCATAGATGGGAAGCAACTGGTTTTATGCTAATGCCATTTCTATTGGCTCTATATGAAAAAATAAGTACAAACTGATGAAGTTATCTGTAAAAAAATGCATTACCAAAATAAAATAATTGTACAAGCAAATATGGGGGATAAGAAGAAAAAACAGATGCATGCTTTCTGCTGGTGCAAATCAGTCTTAAAATAGCTGAGAATTAAAATGTGCAGGGATTAAATAACAACTAAAGTGGGAATAGGGCAGATGAGGAAACCATAACCTTCTATCTGCCCCAGCTCCCCTCCACAAGCTGCTGTTCTGGCTCATATTAAAGCAAAGGTTTGCCTGGCTGTGCTAAGAATCAGGTTGGGGAACTGATCTAAGTCCAAACAGAGGAAAGGGTTTGCTTTTCCCCTTCTCTTTTTTGGGGGAGTGTGGAGGGAGGGAGATCCAATGAAATAGATTTGGTCACCCAAACTCAAGAGCACACCTAGAAAAGGAGTGGGAACAAGGAACATATACTGTTTGTTGCCAAATATATTTTTATTGTGAAATTATCATGTGAGACACTAACCTATTTAGGAGACATTCCCAAAAGTCCCTCTGCAAATTTCAGGTTTCTTCTAACAAGCACATCTACCAGCCAGCTTATTTTATAAGGCTTCTCTTGATATCAGAACACCTTTGTACATGGCAATAAAAGCATTCCAAGCAGACATGAATTCTTGTGTTGACCAAACTAAAAATATAGAAATCAGCCCCTGTTAAAAAAAAAAATAGGGTAGAGCTATCTGAGGAAGTGGCAGTTTATAATTTTCTTCTTAAAATCTGCCTAGATTTATAAAAAGCCATTATTTCTTGGTAGTAAAAGTGAAACAAACTATCAAAAAAGGATAGAAATACTGCTTAGAAGGGTGATTGATTTTTTTCTTCATTCTATGTTTTCAAAGAAAAAGAAAGGAAAAAAAAAAAGAGATAGTAACGTTTCCCTTTGGATGATGTATTTTATTATCCAGATATAGCGCCAGTTCAGACCCTGAGCACTCTAGTTCTCTTCCTTAGACCCATGGCTAAACGTGAAGCTGAATGACCTGGTAGAGGTCATTCCTTCTGAGATTGCAGAAGTTGGTGCATGCAGCTGGATAATGCAGTGAACATGCAGGATATTGGTCTCTTGGGTCAAAGGCACAATAGTAAAATAAAGGAAAAAATAGATCAAGAATCAAAGGGGGAAATAAATGTTTTGATACAGGAGGACAGTGCTTACCTGTTTTTAAGCAATTCTTGTTGCCATGAGCTTTGAGTAATGTAAACTTTACTTAAAGAACACCAGGGAACATAAGCTATCTTCTTCTTCATCAATAGAATATCTTAATACTGAACAGCATAGCAATGTCTCTGCTTAAGAAAGCAGCCCTGATACTTCTTATGGGTAATCTACTTCAGAAAAAACGTAATATATCATGAGTGTGATGAGACTAAAAGCCATCATCTATTTTGGAATTGTAGTTGTGTAATTGTGACTTAGATCAAAGGAGTAATTCTGTTTGCTTGGATTTTCATGTGATGTGAAATTAAGCAGCTTGCTCTTCAGTATTGAAGTAGACAGATGCACCATGTACTGACTGGATTCTGGGGAAGAAGGTACAAGCACCACTGATACAGCAAAAAGAAGAGAAGGGAAAAGAAATAAAAGATACTAAATACAGCTGGGAGACACTGATGGAAAAGCGTGACCTTGTCTAGATTTCTAATAGGAAATATTAAATGACATTTCATCATTTAACCTATACAAAACTTTCTGAGGGTGTGCATCAGTCCCAAGCTCTTCTAAAACTAATTTCATATGCTTTTCCGAGACAAACAGTGACTTCAGCTGCAGTTGTGGCGAAAGGGGAAATCCAGGGCCAGGCAAACATACTGCATGAGTGCTGCATGTACTTCTGTTAGTGATGAGAGAGACATACAGTAGTACCATAGATTTTATTTTTTCCACAAAAGCTGGCATACTGCAGTTTTTTATTAGCCTGTCTAATTTGTTATCTTGTGGTTAGTAGTATCTGACTCTTAGCCCAACATCATGACTTCAATCCTCCTGTGATACTCTGCACATGTAGAAGTTTTTCGTGATGTAGAAGCGTGTCACATTACCCATATCACTATCTGCTTTTTGTAAAAAGTCCAAATCCTGAAAGTCTTTACAGTATTTTCTAATCCTTAAAAAAAGGCACAATATTTCACTTGAAAATCTCCTGTGGCAACAAACTCTGCAAAAACACTACATATTGCATTTAAAATGTTGGCTTATTAGTAAATGCAGTAGTCCAAACCATTTGTATTGTACAGGAGCAGGAACTCTGACGGGAATAAAATAATGTGACATAAAGCTTCTTCTCATATAAACAAATACACTGAAATGGCATGCTTTCTGGTTTATGTGCATCCATTGAAAACCTCCAATGTTATTTGGATGTTATAAAGAATATAAATAATACAACTAACAAACAGTATATTACTACTATTATTTATATTTCTTGTTAACAGTAGCAATGTCAGCAGCAGCAGCATACAATTTAATAAAACAGAGATATCAAAGCACTGTCACTCCAAAAATAAAATATTCCCACATCATCCAGAACGAATTTGCTGTAGTATGAGCTGAAATACTACAATAGTCAATTCTTTACATAACTCTTGAAAATCTGGTGCTGCTAAACCATTTTAGTGTGGGCATTGTGGTCAAAACTCAAATGGGTTATAAATTAGACATATCTTTTTATATTAGAAGAGAAGAGACTACACAAAACCTTGTTTGACTTCTTCAGCATTCAAACAGCAAGAAAATAAAATCTTAGGAATCATAGGGAAAGAAACAGAGAACAGAAGAAAAAAAAAACTGTGCAAAAGTATAAATCCCTGGCACAATTGCATGTTGAGTGTGAAGGTTTGGTCCCCTATTTCAAGGGAAGATGTTACAGGAATAGAATCATAGAATCATTTAGGTTGGAAAAGACCTTTAAAATCATCGAGTCCAACCATAAATCTAGTACTGCCAAGTCCACCACTAAACCATGTCTGTAAGTGCTACATTTACACATCTTTAAAATACCTCCAGGGATGGTGACCCCACCTCTTCCCCAGACAGCTTGTTCCAATGTTGATAATCCTTTCGGTGAAGAAATTTTTTCTAATATCTAGTCTAAACCTCCCCTGGTGCAACTTGAGACCATTTCCTCTTGTCCTATCGCTTGTTATTTGGGAGATTATTTGGGAGAAGAGACGACACTCACTTCGCTACAACCTTATTTCAGGTAGTTGTAGAGAGTGATAAGGTCTCCCCTCCGCCTCCTTTTCTTCAGGCTAAACAACCCCAGTTTCCTCAGCCGCTCCTCATAAGACTTGTTTTCTAGATCCTTCACCAACTTGGTTGCCCTTCTCTGGACACGCTCCAGCACCTCCATGTCTTTCCTGTAGTGAGGGGC
>JAVJGG010000054.1:193907-219873 GCA_035590195.1 Aviceda cuculoides | reverse complement strand
CACTACTTAGCAACAACTGAAAACATCACTGTGATATCAACGTTCTTCTCATACTAAATCCAAAACACAGCACTGTACCAGCTACTAGGAAGAAAATTAACTCTATCCCAGCTGAAACCAGGACAACAGGGTACGCGCATTACCGCTCATTCCTCAAATTTGGATCATCAGGTTGAGAACGTGCCAGGAGAAGCATGAGGAATAACTGTGGCAGGGACTTAACCGGGTAGAGCTTCACATTTGCTCAGAGTCAGGTAAGATTAACCCCAAAGCCATTCTCAGCTGCTGGCAGCCGGAGCAGACCTGACTTGCAGGGGTGCAGGTGGACGCCGGGCCCAGCAATGGTTTGCCCAGGGGCAGCGAGCTGCTGGTGAAGGCAGTACCAGGAAAAGGGCTAGGGCAAAGCAAGCGTGAAGTTACAGCACCTGAGGTTACACTCCAGAGACTGTACAGGAAAGAACAGTATTTAGCTAGTTTAAGAACAACAGGGGGGGGAAATCTGCTCATGCATGTACTTGCACTTGTTAAATTCTGAGAGAAATCCTATAGTACTATTATGCTTAACATTTCTATCAGGATGTTTGGAAGATCTAAAGGGAAAAAAAATAACACCATGAAGGCCCAGAGGCCTGCTATTAGCAGAAATAAAAAAAAAGCTGAATAGGGTCATAAAGAAGAGTAAAAGCTGCTATCATGCTGCTATTATGTTCATAGATTATCTTACCATTTGCACAAGTATCTGATGAATGTGGCAGAGTAAAATAAATGCCCTTTCTTGCAAGGAAAGAAAAGTTCACCTTAATCATTAAATTTCCTATTTTCCTTTAAAGGTGGCATTAATATTAGTGTAGCATGGAGATTTACTCTCTGACTTTACAGCTGTTACAAACTTCTAAGGAGGAGGGGATGCATATGGGTGTGTTCAGTATAGAGGATGCCAACTAGCTGAAGAGAAGTATTGGGGCAATAGAAGTGGCAGCTCTTCAGTGAGAAAACTGGTTGCTACTCACCTACAGCAGAAACATTTTCCCCTGGGTCAAGAATGACTAAGATAAGCTGAATTCTTACTAGGAATGAGGAAAAGAGAGCTGTGTGCCCCAAAAGACAGAGAAGTCCAAAACAACCATCCTCATAAAACACAGAAATGACCAGATACTCCACCTGAGAGTGATGGAGGTGTCCATACAGAATCAGGACCAACCATCCTCAAAGATGAGCTAGTCTGGAATCCAGAGTCCAAAAATTACCTTCCTCCAATGTAAGAACTGTCCTATTTATTATCTGTTAAGCAATCACTTACCCATACAAGGACTTACATATGGCTGATTAGTCTTAAAATACTTTGACAAGAAACTATGTCAAAAGCCTTTTGGATGTCTAAATAAATTGGAAATGAAAGAGACTGCTGATAACCACATGGCTGCTGACACCCTCAAAAGACTCCAGTAGGTTTGTTAATAGACTTCCGTTTATAAAAGTCATGCTGTGTCTTCTCAAGTGTATTTGATTTATCCAGGTACCCATTAATTGTATTTTTTGCTGGAGGTTCTAAAAAAAACCCTGTTGAATAAAGATAATGGGCTTACAGGCCCACAGGACATCAGAATACTATAAAAGTCTGCAGGATCTCAGCTGACTCTTCTATAAGTGGAATAGTACAATTTCAGACAACAGAGCACTGATTAACTGTATATTTAAAAAAAATCTATTTTATCAGACTACATATTGTATGCAATTATGTGTATATATAAAATACATGAAAAATGCAATCGCTTAACTTTATTACATTGCAAAAAATCCTAACATCTCACTTGGTTTCAAACAGATACAAACAATGGATTTTCCAGACTGTGTAACCTCAAACCCTGACTTTGTTCCCTTCTGTTAGTGAAATACGACCTTGCTTCAGTGGGGCCAGAACTATGTCTACATCCATGGTCCTCTTCTGCATCATCCTGTGAGCTGCTTTAAACGACACAAACTCTACCTGATTGTTCCATGCAGCTGCGTATGTGACATGTCTGCTTTGCCATCAAGTCACACGTGCTGGGAAGGGAAACTGAGAACACATGGCCAGGCCACCAGCAACTTGGTCCTGCTGTGACAATTAAAGGTAACTTGCAGCTACAGGTTTCTCTCAGCCATCTGCTCCTTTAAGAAGAAACAGGCTTCGTACTGCCCAAAATCAGTATGTTCCAGGCAGTATTTGCCCTTTGTACCTCGTCAGAAGCTCTCACTACTCCTTGAGCCCATGAGGCCTATGAGGTATACGTGTACGTAGTTCTTTAATTGAGGCACAGGTCCTGAGCCTAGCATATTACCTTGCAGATAGGGCTTACTAGGAAGGTAGAATCTTACATTTACTTGTTCGTGTCTTGCTCTTTTTCACTGTCCTCATCCCTGTTTCCAGCCATGTGGTATACCACTCACTTGCATTGGTGAGATTGCCCCTTCTCAGTTGCAGCAAGTTGTATGTTGTCTCCGTTCCACTTAAAATTATGGTACAAGGAACAGAATGTCAATGAGAAAAAGCAAATCATGAAAGGAGAACACAGACATGAATTAAATACCTTAATAAGGTATTCCTGCCTAACACGTTATTCCATGTTTCAAAAGATGGCATCGATATGAGGGATTCAACACTGCCTTCTTGAGAAAGGTTTCAGTCTGCTTAATTGGCTCAAACCAGCCAGCTGACAATTTGCTTCTGTGTCTAACCATGTGATTTAGCTTATTATTCCAAAAGACGGAATTTGTGAGGGTGAGATTGTACATGCAAACTAAGCTGACTAAATTATAAAATTCCAGGAATCAATTTGCATGTTTTAACTGGGACATGAACTTGTTGAGGATAAATTTGTTCCCCGATGAGAATTGTTCTTAAATTAATATTTATCCTTAAGGAGAAATACAGGTGACTAAACCTCTTTAAAAAACCCACAGGACTTACAGTCTCAGAGACTAAAATATTCTCTATTAATGGTAGGAAAGTGTTTCATGCATAAGTATCATTTTTCCTGGACAGCTGAGAAGAAAAAAATATTTAGACACAGCAGAAAACCTAGCTCTTATCATCACTTTTCTCGCCTACGCAGCATTTCTGGCTTGAGTAACTCAACATGCAGAACCATAGGATACTCATGCAAGCCACTTTTTTTTCTCTTTTTTTTTTCAGTATAATTGGGAACTAGTGGCAAAATTTCAGTTGTTACTGTGTTATTGCTATAGCTGTGGCAGCTGCTGTGAAAAGAGCTTCTGTTTGACGTTACCTCACCACTTCTAGAGAAAATATACATGACCCAAATCATCCCTTTCAGCCATGGGAAGTTCAGCAATGCCAATTCAAAGAGCAACTAAAATGATCTTCTCTGGGGCTCGCATTTAGCTGGCCAGACTCCACTTGACATGGGGAAAGAGTCCACAGCAGCTTGTACAACGTGGGCAGCACCATTTTCTCAGGACAAATTTCTTCCTGCAGAATAGCTGCAAAAGTCCTGGCTGATGCTTAGACTATTGTAAGCCAAAGATGATCCACTTTTCTACTCGTCACCAGCTCTCTCACTGTCCCAGCAGAATCACTTACCTGTCACCATCATTGCTAGTAACTGTCAAATATGATGTAACCCTCTGAAGTGTTGGAATCCTCCACAGATATCTGAAAGAACAAGAAACTATAGTTGAAAACCTCAAATTTCAGAAACTGTGGGAGTTCCTCCCTTATAGAAAATACAAGTCAGAAGAATTCATGTGGGACAGAAAGAGCTGTTAAGTATATTAAGTGCTTTGAGCTTGTTCTCTTCAATTGGTATCTACTCAAAATGGATGCAGTGCTGAAATGTGATATCACCTGGAGACATAAATTGGTTTGCTGCCTAACAATATCTATTTGCAGGATTTCTGTGCAACCCAATGTAAATAGAACGTTGCTTTTTTTAAGAGAGAGCTTGTATAAACACCACCTTTCCCCTCCTGGGATGAAATGCATTATAGTCTGCTCTTTTATGGCTTAGCTGAATTGAGCTGTGTTCTTCAGAAAAACAGCTATATTAATACTTGTGGCAACCCAGAACTGAATAATTGAAAAGCATATTGGATCTTAATGATGGAAAGAAGCCTATAAACTTTTGCCATTGATTATTATAGGAAGTACAGTACAGAAATGTTCTGCCCTAAAATTTACTGTATCAACTGAAGGTGAATTGCAGCCACGGTCATGTTCAAAAAATACTTATGATCAATGCATACATATTACAACTTAAGTAACTGCACTAAGTCAAGATTAATAATTGCATATATTATTAAAACCAATGAATTTATAGATATATTTCCAATTATAGTAGAAATCCTCATTTTATTTCAGCTCCTGTGACCAAAAAAAAATATCGTTATTTAGAAACATGAAATTAGCAAGTCATTTCAGTGCCTCCTGCTTTTAACTATACCACCCAACTATATGATACACTGGCCTCAGGAATGAGGCTGACTCAAAAATTCCCTTTCTCTCCACCCCTGCTGTAGGCACTCATCCTCACATCTGGGGTGTCCTTCACTATTGCCTAAATCATGCTGATTGAATGGGTTGTGTGTTTGTGCTGAAAACAGAAATGCTGATACGATCTTGTTAAGGGATAAAACAACCTTGTGCAAAAAAAAAAAAAAAGAGGTGATGTGGGTAGGGGAAAATGGGAGGGGGGGATTTCTAACTCAAGCAATTTTTTGATCTGTTTTGCAACATGCTATTAGAACTATTGTTGGGGCATAGTAAACTGCGAAGAAAATGCAAAACTGAGGACGTAGGGCCGGAAACATCTTAAATTGGAATTTTCAATCCAACTGCACCAGATGGATTGATTTACAATTGGGGTTTTTTGTTTCTGAAAAGCACAATAGTCACAGGTTTAGACTAAGCAGAGAAGAGTCTATAGAAATCAAGATCTATGCAGCCTACCTCAGGAACAATCAGCTTAGGCTGTCAACAGAGAAGAGTCTGGAATAAACCAAATATGCACAGACTTTGAAGTGAATCAGTTATGACTGATGTGCTGTGCTGTGGGAAGCTCCTCTACTCCCTTGGCTTGTGCTGCTGCTGAAAAATTGTTTGCCATTATGGCACGTGTTCTCATCAAGAGCACACAAAGAGCTATAGAACAGCTAGTTAACTGAGAAACAAACCCATTGCAAAATGGTACTTTAATTAATCTTGCTTAGTGATATCATGTTAATTGACACAGCTATAGATTTCTCTCGACCATTTAAATTACTCTACATGCATATAAGTAATGCAATATCACTATCAAGGTTTTTAAGCATTAGCTACTGGAATATCTAGGTATTAGTATCCTCAGCAACATTCAAACTGATGTCAGACCAGCTTCTGTTGAGCTGTTCCAAATGACACTGCAGTAATGTGAATCTTGCCCAGTTGTTCTCTTGACTGATATGTTAAAAATGTAACAAGTATGGCTCATGCTACCCGGCTCTTCCCAGACCATGAAATTCTGCTCTTAGAAATTATTTTACTCTCTTGTTCTTAGGTTATATAATTTCTGACACTAAATGCTGATTGAGAGACATATTTGAAGCAATCTGCACATGGGCAATGAGCGGGAGTTTTAATTCAATGCAACAAACTACCCAAAACTGAGGGACAATTTCTAGCCATGGAAAGGCTGCACACTGTACTTTTACCTATGTGTGATTTGTAAAGGTACAGGTCAGAGGGAAATGTGTTAAGAAAGGGGATAAGAATATCACTCTTTAGAGTTTGGATTATATTTTTTTAATTATTCATCACAATAAGAATTATTTGTCACAGACTTGATAAAGACATATTTTCTAATTAATGTAACATCTCCAGATTATTATTTTTTAAATTTTACTCTTTGTTCTCATAATTTCTGCTAAAGGAACTATCTCCTTGAGCATCTAAAAGGAGGTTGTACAAAAAATGCATGATACTGAGAACAGTCCTCCAATAGCAAGGACAATAGAAGGAACAAGCTTCTTCCATTTCTGGTTACAATGATTTGTCCAGTATAGGCAAAGAAAAAACTACACGACACAAACAGTTAATAAGTACACAAAGTACACAAGTGTGTTTATTACATTTTTGCAAGCACTTTGTTCTACATTTCAAAAACGCCACCATCAAGCTGTTGGCACATTTATGTACAAAACAGATTAATTGTAATGCCTGCTACAAAGCATTCTTTGTGAAAATACAAACTCTAATACCAGAGAAGAGCCAAAAGCATTAACATCATTACATGAGTTTAAAAGACATAGTTTTAAAAATCAGCACAAACGTTTTAAGACACTAAACTGAAACACTACAATATAGAATCCAAAAGAGGTTCCTAATACTTTTTGCAGAACTGTAATACCGGTACTGCACATTATCAGAAAACTGTTGACCCCATAAGACAGCCTAAGTGTAAAAAAAACCAAACAAAAAAAAAAAACCAAAAAACCCCCAAACCCCAAACCAAAACCCCAAATCAAAAACACAACCAAAAAAACCCCCAAACAAGCAAAAAAAAAGAAAAAATAAAAAGAATTCAATCAACTAATACTACTTAATGCATTATCATGCCACAAGTAACTATAGTATTACCCTCTACTTACTACAAGAATTGTTAAAAATTACTGATGATGCATGACTAGTAATAGTACAAAGAAGAGTTTTACTCAAGAAGTTTTATTAGAAATGCACTTACACTGAGAGAGAATTCACAATGGTCCAATAAGTGCACAAAACTACCTAAGATTTTTAACACTGACAAAAATGTCTTGTCAGGCTACATCACTTTAAAAGACACTTTACAGCATTCTTGTAGCATTAGAAATAGGCAAGAAAAAAAAATCCACCAAATTTGGTCCAATAATACTGACTTTTCTTAAATAGGGTTTTTTGTTTTGTTTTTGATACAGGCAATTCTTTCAAATTAAGATGACCTATCTTTCTGATAACATTTTCCTATCAAAATAAAGGTTCAAATATATTACTACACTTTCAAATAATAAGCTCTGTAGTGGTCTTTCACCTTACTTTAACATAATACAGGTAAACCAGTATGTGTAGGAAAGCTAGAAGCCAAGCTATAACATTTATGGAAGTCTCCTTTAATATATCTTTTACAGTTCAGACAGGTGCAATCCATTTAAATTTTTAAAGCAGGTAAAAAGACATCTGACTCCTATGGTCACTGTATTTTTGATATATTACTTTCATAAATGTAGCTAAGCAGTAATTTCTTACATCATCACGTGAACAGCTCCAATTTAGCATAACCATCATTGAATTGAAGAGAGATAATTCTGTAAAAAACTATGGATAACTATATCACTTAATTAACAATTGTCTATATACCATAACTCTTTAACAGGTAGCTGTAGTATTGAATTCCTTCAAAAGGCAAGTGGCCATGCATTGTTAGCACCACGGTCTGCATGCTCACAATACAAACAGGAATTATCACCCATGGAACTTGGAACAAGAGAATATTCTTTAAAAACATCAATAATAATACAATGTTAACAAAGATAAGAAGCACTTTTTTCTTTTTTTTTTTTACTTTTTTTCTTTTTTCTCTTTTTTTTTTTCTTTATTTTACCCACTATTACAAATTTAGAAATTGCACCTTTGATTGTTTAAAACGTTCTTAGGACCTTCATTCAAGTTGATCAGGGTCCATCTGGCAAGTTTTCCAAATATAAAGGAAAGTCATCAGAATGTTTTCTTTATATATTGTACATCACGTACAATGGTCCCTTTGAAGTATACCTGTAGTTAAAGTAGTTAATTGAACTCAAAACTAAAAAGTATAAAAAGCTACTTTTTTTCCAAAAACATATAAGAAACAATGCAAAAGGTGTTATGCATAACACATACAAAGTGATTAAAAAAATCAAACACATATCTGTATTTGACAATAGTTTAGTATCCTTGATCTAGCAGAACTAATTAGCTCAAAAGGATTCAGGAAAGGCTATTTAGGAGCTTTGTGGTAGATAATGGTCACACAAAGTAAGAACTAATTAAGAAACCAAGTGCTAGACAACCAAGAATTGTACATGGGTGATATGTAAGTCACCCAAACTATCTTTTGCGAGAAGCACTTTCAATTGTTTTTAAAATGGTTGGATGGCCTTTAGTTAAACAACAAAGCATTCACATGTTAGAAAGTAAGACAAGGTTTCTTTTATGTGTAAGCATTGAGCCGCTCTTTAGAGCGAGTCGAATGAATATCATGAAGCTCTTGTTCCTCCTTTGATTTAATATCCTCATATTTTTGCATTCTGCAAGCATCTTTCACATAGGCCCAGTTGGCAGACAAGACCATGAGATAATGGACCTGTAAGAGAAGTAACATGGAGTTAGGAACCAACAGAGCTAGTCAGAATAGAGCAAGTTGAAACTTGAAAGCTACAGGACAGAGGCTGCGTTTTCATCAGAAGGAGCTAAGCATTAAGTCAAGAAGTAGTAGAGCAACACGATGTGAAGTGCAAGCTTGAGCTTCATGAATCCTCAGATTACTCAGCTCACAGCTGTTACTATTACAGTGACTAGGAGTTGGTAGCAATGGTTACAAAAAAATTAAAAGAACTGAAAAATAAACAAATTATGCCTGCTTTACTATTTTAGCTAGCCTGCAAAACTACATGGAAAAATGTCTTCTGGTTACTTCTTGCAGAGTTTTCCCCATTGAATCAGTTTGCTAAAGCAGTTGCTTAAGCTAGAAATATGCCATAGACACATCTGTAGTTTTATGATTACATATCTAATACAATTACATAAAGATTTGCTTTTTCTTCCTTATTAAGGTTAGCATTAGCTTTCCATTTAGCCTTGATTTTTTCTTTCACTTACAACTCTAGCTATTTAGTCAAAACTAGCTAATTTAGGATAAATTTGACAAAAATTGAAAAATATGTTCAGCTAGGCAAAATGTGACAAAATTTAGTTACAATGAACTTGAGGTCTTAAAAGGGCACGCACTTGTCACCATTTAATTTAGTAACTTTATTTCACTGTTATATTAGTTATACCACAATTTATTTATGTAACTCTTTTAAATGTATAGAAAACAAAAAAAGTGATTTGTACAATTTTAGAAGACAACTTCTGTATACATCTTGAATGGAGCAAAAACAAAGTTCATGTTCCATGTAAATTTTTGAATGTGTAAAAATACATTTATTTTTTTTTTTAAGAAAACAAAATTAAGAGCTTTCCAAGCATTCCATCCAAAAACAAAATTAAAAATTATCTGAAAAGAAGAGGGAAAAAAGCCACAGCCTGTGATTATTATACAACTTATTGGTGAGTATTGGAGATTGGACCTGACTCACTTGCAGCCAACACAAATCACTGGATGAGCTATGATGACAGACTCCCAAAGAGCTTGGTTTGTTTATGTTAGCAAATGGGGAGAACAGAATGCCTATGAATACATCTGAGGATTAAACACCAAAGGATACTGGCAATATTGTCACATGAACAAATGTTTTTCACATGGCTTTGAATAAATTTAATCTGAAAGTCAGTGAAAGGTATCTTACCAGTAGAAAAATTATGTTCTGCAATTGTTTTCCATTATAAATAGAGGATGTAAAACACCCTAATTGCCTTTGAGATGGAGCTTAGTAGTTTATAAAAATCACATGGTATGGCTGCCAGTGACTGAGTTTAACAACCGGCAGATGTCCAGTCTTCTGAACGGTGGCAATGAATGGTCAAACAACTGATAAATTTTAACATAACGACAATACAAGGAAAGAAGCTGAGGCCTCCAAAGAACTGCTGCCACAAATACTTTATTCAAAACTCCTCCTTCAGGGGCAGGCAGTCACGTGCTATCTGCCATCAGTCCCTTTTGGAGTTAGTTTGCGTAGTTGTCACGCTTGTGGCCATCTACAGTGTAAAGGCTACTTCGGCTGCCTGTTGGAGCAATAAACTGCTCTCCGATCCACTTCACCTTCCCAAGCCTGGGCCTTTCAGGACATTTGCAGACTTTGAAAGCTTTCCTTCTGAAGGTGGACCTCAAATGTCCTACCTTCAGTCTGCTGAATCTGCTTGCAAGGAGCCTCTGACCTTCTCTAAAACTTGTCTCCCTCTCACCGTACAATGTGCTCTGTTGGCTCTGTATTCAGCCAGAAAATAAAAATGTTCAGTACCAGTATTCAACTGGTTTATTCTAGGACTCTCTGGAAATTTATTGTTCCCCTAGCAGGCTTTCAGATACTTTCTGATGAAAGCATCTCTTAAACTTGTGTTAATCAACTGCCCCAGAGGCCACAGATAATTTCCTGAAATCAGAAAAATTCCACCCCTCCCTAAGAAATCAAGAAACTAAACTAGGACTCAATTACTGGAAAATCAAATAGAGTAATCATAAAAACACCCTGAGATTATGCAAATTCTCCTATTCATATTGGACTGTTGTAGATACATGAGTATCTTAGATTCATACCAAATGAACAGAACCAATTTAGTATGTTCTTTCTTTTTTGGAAATGCCAGTGTTGGCTTTTTCCACAAATGTTTGGTGGCAACTGTTGCTGATTAGTTCAGGCTAATGTACATTTCTTAATCTGGGTAATTAAGATCAAGGAAAGCATTCTGAAACGCTTCAAAGGACCAAATATTTTTGGTGTCTTTTTTGTCCTGGTGCTTTATGGCAAGATTTCACCCAGTTAATCCCTATCTGAGGAATACAGACTGAGTTGAGGAGCCATAAAAGAGGAAGAAGTCTTTAGAGAATCTGTCCTCTAGGAAGAAAACTACAGATAGTAGTATTTTGATGTATATTTAGGAGTTTCTTAATATCTACAGTACAACACTTGCAGCACAACCTGTGATGACACTGCAAGTGCTGGAGATTGCAGCATGTACTGTGTTACTCTGGGACACATTCTGGTCATAATTTAGTGCATAGGAAAAAGAAACACCTTGTATCTAACTCAGCTGTTCCAAAAGCTTTCATCATGAGTAGTCTCTGGATCAGGCATTTCTATTTCAGATGAAAGACACTAATGCCAAATCCCCATTCCACTGAATGAAATGCCTTAAATTTCCTCCACAGTAAAACTCTTGAGAAAAATAAAAAGAAACAGGCTGGTAATCCTAATAATTCTGTCATCTCAGACAATTACAATTTACATCCAATGAAAACACCAGTGCTGGTCTTTTAAGAGTAAGACTTCAATTAAAAAATACAATCTGATCCTCAAATAGATTGTACACATTAGAATCCAAGAAGTGGGGGTAGTTGAGCAGAGTACTCACATCTTCCTGACCTTTTAAAACACAACTGGCAGAAAATCTGGCAACAGAAGAATACATGACAAAAACGGGACCATGCAGGCACATTTATCCTCACAAAATATTTGGTAACAACCCAGTAAGAGACAAATTTAAACCTAATGTCTTGCAGTTTCACTTGGCATTTTTCTTCTACTAAAAAAAAAAAAATAGACAAACTCTTCTGAAGGTACGTTGGCCACAGCCCAACCTTCATTAAACTCCCATTCTTTGCCCATCCCTTCCTTAAAAAGTTACAGAAGCAAACTTCTGGAATAACTGTTGAAAACTCTTGGAGTTCACATTCACTATAAGTAGGATGACTTTCTTGGGAACAACTACTTTAGCTTATATAATGAGTATAATCTCAAATACATATCCATGTTATATAATGATATATACATTTAACAGTCCCACCACCTTTGTTTTTTTGATTAACACCAAGTTCCTAGATAACATTGGCACACTAAGGAGGTCATCTCTAAGTGGCTGTCTAATTGCATTTCACACTTCCGTGACCTGAATAGCCTGAAGCCGATGGGGCCCTGTCAAGGCTTATTCAAATTGAAGCAGGGCAGCTTCCACAGTCTGCCTCGGGATGTTTCAATTACAGACATATGCAAGACAGTGCAGGGTCTTTCCACACCTATGAAACATCCCTGCTTAGATTTCTTCATAAGGTGAAAGCATGCTTCAACCTTTCAAAACCGTAGAATTGCATGTAAGCTAGGAAAGGGTTTGGTTTGGTTTTGGTTTTCCTTTCCTTTGGGACACATCATTATCTCATCAGGGCAGAAGTCTAAGTAATTTTTTTCCTCACCTTACATGCATCTAATATCCTGCAGAAGAGCACATTCATATTGGGGAAGAGGGACTGCACCACTTACTTATATATTTCCCTTGTTCTTGTTTCAGGAGAATTGATTGCATCTCCATCTTACAGAACATAACTTCTGCAGAAGTTCAGGTGGAAGAGTACTGCTCACATCATAACTTTTGAGAAGGGAAACTGTCTCTCGTAATTCAGTTTTGCTATAGTGGTTTTGGGAAAACATCACAGGCAGGATGAGTTTACATTTAAACAACTTCATGTCTTCTGTTGCTATCTGACACAACACTGACAGCAGTAAAACTAATATGTATTACTTCAGTGATAATTTCTGTATCCATTTATTCTTCTATAAGAAAGAACAGTAATTTTCAGAATCATACATAGTCCAAACTAATTATGATTCAAAATCATGGCTATTTTTTCTATGCTTAAGACTCACAAAAAGCCTCTACAATGTAAATAATTCTATCAGTTTTTTTTCATCTTGGGCTCAAGTCTAAGAATCATAAATTTTCAAAATGAACAATTTGATGTTTTCCTTCTCTGCAAAATTAAGCTTCCCTGACATATACTGCAAAAAAATATGAGTTTTTCTATACATCAATCCTAACTCGTAGGCCAATTCTCTTTTTGAACCCCAAACCAGCATTCTCCTTTGGAGACTAAAGAAGCAGCTAGTGAATTGTGAAAAAATGCTAACATTCATATACAATCTGAGACCAAGAGAGAGATTAAAGTAATAGATATGGGAAAATTGTGTCTTGTGACCAAATGGCTTTGCAAGTATTGACAATTTTTTGTTGTTTTTGCAATAAATTACTACATATTTTTAAAATACAGTTTCATGAAAACTATCCCAGTAACAGATGGTCTTAATATTTATGAACAAGCTGATTTCTTTGGTGAATTTCATGAAAAATATTGATATTAAAAAAGTTAAAGAAATCTGCACATATTAAATAATCTGGCACTTGCAAATGTTCACAAATCCAGAAGCAAGTATATACTGGAGTATATCAATGTCATGACTTAAAATGTCATTTAAAAGAGCAGATTTTACCAATTCAATTATTCAGCAGTTTCATTGATGATGCATTACTATTACTGGCTGGTAGTAAATGCAAAATACTTACTACTTTACTCAGATGGACTATTCTATTTTAAAGTAACTGCCTGCAAGAAAAGTTTTAAAAGGGCAATAAATTCATAAGCTTTCTCTTTTGTAAAGAACTGGTATTTTAATCTCATTTTTCTGTTAAGAAGTCTTGTTAAATCTCACAGACATGGAGATCTGCTATTGTTGTGGATATATACAAAGACTAATTGTAATAAATCATATTTGTGATTATTCTTGCAACAGCACATATAGGGAAGGGCATTGGTTCTCCCGTGCCTTAAATGGCTTCTGCAGATTTTGTTCCTCGCCCTAGCCTGTTGCTGATAGCTTACCACCTTCTAATAATCTGAGCACAGGATCTGGGGAAAAAAAAGATGGTTTCTTCTTCCTATATGAGACACTTAGGACCCCAAATTCATTTTCCCTCCCCTAAATTACTTCCTCCTTGGGAAAGCAAACTTCCCTTAAAGAAAGAACCTGTTAATATCTGCATGTCCAACCACAAAATTCTGAACTTTCCCTCATGTCCTGTCCCAGTCTTTGGGCTACTGTGTCCATGTGAAGCACACTGCACAACCTATAAATGTGCTTTGGTATGCCAGTTTTAGAAATCACCACCATCAAAGAGAGGAATGTGCTAGTCTTCACCAGGTACCTAACAGATCACAATGGTAGGTTAAAAAGAATTTAATTACAAAATTGAAGTACATACAACACAGTCACAAACATTTCATAAAACACACATTTACCAGCATTTGGATGCTACACAATTTACTAGCACTTAGATCCTTAACTTATACTTCTGTTGAAACAGTGTCGTTATGCCTGCACTGTGCAGTCACAGCATTCAATAAAAAGCATATGTGGGTATGGGTAACCCTTCAAAAATATCTGAATAAATGTGAGCCATCAAAGTGAATTCCTAGTGGACTAGTGCTTGGTGTAACACATCTGTGTCATCTTTGATACGGTACTGTGAGCTTTGAAGTGGGTTTTCTTTAAACTTCATTGAAAGTATCATGTATCTAAACTACGTGGCTCAATGTACCTACTTAATTTGCTTCCACTGAAAATCTTTTGGTGGCTATTCTGATTCAAAACTCTTCTTTGAAATGCAGAATTGTTATCTGGACAAATTAGCATTTGATAATTACTACTGAGTATACTTCAAAACAATAATGCACTGGAGAACTAATGGTCTCTTGGATATACTTTCCTAACACTAATATATATATTATAATAATTACTATTTGCTCACCATTTTTTCAGCTAGAAGCAGAAGTCTGTTTGGAAAATCAATTAAATTATTAATATAAATTATATTCTAGTATTGTTATTTGTAGTCTTGAAACAAAAATTACATTGAAAATATATTTTTTTCATTTAGTTGTCTCTGCTGTGCTGGCAGGGTGTCATGTAATACTGAAAAAATGGCAGAGAAGAACAATTTAAAAAATCACTAATGCCACAGGAATACTAGCTTCATTGAATATTCTCTGATTGTCCTGTTTTATAAATGTAATTCTAAAGGAGGACAAAAAATGTATGGCCCTAGGATTCAATGAAAAATTACTAGTAGCAGTAGTAATAGTAATCACTAATACTTTTCTTATGGAATGCATCAGTACCAAATAACAGTCATTTTTTATTTCCCATTCCAGTGTGTATTATGCAAACCTACACTGGTACAGAATGCCTATTCTAAAAATATCTTTATGTTTAAGCAGACACAGCAGTCAAAAGACAGAAGAGTAGGGCACTAGCTCATACACTTTTTTTCTCAGTGGAACATTCTCATTGGCAAAATGTCATCAAATTGAAAGTAAACTTCATTATAAAAAAAAAAGCAAAAATCAGTCCTGACAGAAAAACTGACGCGTTCACATATACGCACAGAACTGACAAAAAGAGTCTACTCCTAAAATAGCAGCATAGCAAGCCTGTAAATACCCAGAAAGGCATAGATCATAAAAGTATATTACTATGGTCATGAGACAGGCATGTGAGTTCAGACACTTGGCTGAACACAGCAAGAGAATAGTAAAAATTCTTAGCGTGTACTTAAAGGGTTTTTTTTATTCAAAATAGTAATTATATTCTACTTCAAAGGGAATCCGTCAATATATTTAAAAAAAAAAAAAAAGATAAGAGAGAGTATTGAATTATTGAACTATATTTCAGTAATAGCATTGAGTGATAGTATGGAAATTGAATAACTGATACTAAGTAAAAACCAGAAGGTATTAGCAATTCAGATGATGACGGAAGTAGAGGGTGTTGGGTACCTTACCATAGCAATGACTGCTGCTCCAGCTCCAGCAAGTGCCACAATGAACAAGTGGAACGTCATGTTTAGCTGCAAAGGGGGACAAAGAAAGGGACTTTCATAGTGGTACACTAAACAGAAACTGAATGAAAAGTCAGAATAACGTAGAGCAAATAATTACCTTCCTGGTGCCACCTTTATACAGAAGTAATGATTACTAATACTTTTTCCAAAAGATTGACATCACTACATGACATTGTGCTTGTGCTTGTTTTGTTACAATACTCGTACCAGGGATGAAGCACAGTTCTATTTAAAAACATTGTATTTAAATCATAAAATATTAACAACGCTAATTATTTAAAAATAAACTATCCAGCACTTTTTTCTTTTTTTTTTCTTTTTTCTTTTTTTTTTTTTTTTTTTAGTTACAATACTACTTTATCAGATCTACAATTGTTTGTTGTCATTTCTCTAGTGGCAGAGACAGCCTAAGAAAACACTGTTTCCTTTCATTAGCTGTAGCTTTCCATCCTCATATATTGATTTACTTCCCTCCCAAATTTGCCAATAAAATTTGTCCATAGTGATATAATATAAAGCAGGTTACTTAAATAATCCAAATTAACCACCTTCCTCAACCCCCCCCAAACCAAATGATTACATTTTGTTTTAATTTCAGCAATCTGATTTACACAGCAGCTACTGAATGTTGACTGCACGGCAAGGGTTGCACTTTCTTAGATGGTTTTGGTATGAAGGCAGATTGTGTACCTTCACTCTAAGAGGATTTATTCAAACATAGTAAGAACCAGTGAAACATTTAGCAAAGCACCGTCTGACTTCAGAGGGATCAAAATTTTAGCCTCATTTCTTGTTAGATAGATGTAATTTTGTTCATCCTGTCTTCATCCCTGATTGTTTAAAAATAAAAACAGAAACCTCAGCTGCACTGAAATAGGTGGCCTTTGCCTAAGGGAAAAACTACAAAGAAAAATGTATTAGGAGTTATTATCCTAACACACTGCAAGATTTGGTCAAATCCATTTGAAGTCTTTACTCTCCTGTCACAACAGTAATCATAAAATCTTCAAACAGTGATTCGTTATATAGACCTATTCATTGTGCAGCAGGTGCATTAGCTTTCAAAAACATCTCAGTAAAAATACACAACAATGGAATTCTTGAAAAAATAAAATACTAGTGTATTTAGAAAACAAATGGCTGGAGAAATGGCACTGACTAAATTTGGTATGCAGTAAAAGACTAGGAAAGGTACTTGCTGACTGTATTTTCCACTGGGATTTTATTTTGTCACCATAGCTAGAATTAGAACATTAAGAGTAAGAAGAAAACACACATAATTTACTTCCTACTATAACATACATTACAGATTTGCCAAAAATATTAACACATTTATTCACCTCATTAGAGTCACACATCTTGATGAAACTTTCTGATGTGGTGCAAACCTTCTTTTCCTCTCCAATAGTTACAATACCTGGAGCAGAATAGATATTCACAGTATTTAGTATTCCTAGTACATAGCATATTACTTCATATGAGCCAGAAAAGCTAAGAAAGACACATTCTTGGCTTCTTTGCAGAACTGTTTTTAACAGGAAAATCATTTTTTTGTTGATGATCAAGGGGCTGGAGCCATATAAGGAGAGCTGAGAGAGTTGGGGTTGTTCAGCCTGGAGAAGAAAAGGCTCCGGGGAGACCTTAGAGCAGCCTTCCAGTACGTGAAGGGGACCTATAAGAAAGATGGGGAGGGACTTTTTGCAAGGACATGTATGGATGGGAAAAGGGGTAATGGCTTTAAACTGAAAGAGGGTAGATTTAGATTAGATATAAGGAAGAAATTCTTCACTGTGAGGGTGGTGAGGCATTGGAAGAGGTTGCCCAGAGAGGCTGTGGATGCCCCATCCCTGGAAGTGTTCAAGGCCAGGCTGGATGGGGCTTTGAGCAACCTGGTCTAGTGGAGGGTGTCCCTGCCCATGGCAGGGGGGTTGGAACTACATGATCTTTAAGGTCCCTTCCAACCCAAACCATTCTACGATTCTGTGATAATTTCAGCCATCACAGAACTAACACATCATCTATTTAGTAAAAGCCCTAGTAGAAAACATGCAGGTAATAATTTTTCAGCCATTTTTTAAAATACCTTCATTCCAGATTTTGACCAGTACCATCAAAACAGCAGAAAAATTCTTTGCAACCAGTATATCTCTCACCATGTTGTCCACAAACATTCCCTACCCTCATGTGGAGAAATGTGCTGTACATTGTTTCCAGATATGTTGATCTGCTACAAAGCTTCTTTCACAAGCTATATAAAAGCATTAACCAAATGTATACTTTATGGTAATAATAGTTTCTCTATCAGCAAGAATAACTAGAATCTGCTACATTGTTTCCTTTAGCTAATGTCAAGATACTAAATCAAGGCTAGCTTGAAGAAAACCGCTATAACTCAGTTGTCATGAAAAATGGCACTGTTCTTTCCTATTAGTAATCAGTGGGTTTTACAGTGAATTAACAGGAAACAGGTACATTCACAGAATACACATTTTATATGTTAGTGTTCTATGCACATTTTAAATAGAATTAATAACAAAAATAGGCATGGATGCTAGCAAAATAAAAGGTCATAGAAAGAAGAATTAATACTCTTAATGAAATCTGTACAGATAATTGCTTTCTCAACTCACCTGTCATGCTGGGGTGGGGAGGGGGAATCAATAAACTAAAAAAAGGGGCTTTTTTTCCCTTTTCATGAAAACAATAATGTGAAATATTTTGTTTCAGGTTAAGTGAAATGTTTAATATGAACCAACTGTTTCATTCCTAAGCAATACAGCATTATTTTATATCTCAAAATCACAATTAAAAATATACTGCTATTTTATATTAGGCCAAGGCAACAAAAGAAAGACCCAAGGAACTGCCTGATGAGAGTATGATTACCCAAAGCTCTGTGGGCTGAGAAACCACCAAGGCCAGGATATCTAGATTCAAATCAGTCTTGTGGCAGAAAGGAATTGGATTATCATCACCAAAGCAAGAATTCTCAAGCTTTTTAAGATTCCAAACCACCTTTTGTCCAAATTTCCCATCCCCTCAAAACACAGGTATGTGTATATCCCCACTTTATTAAAACCTCCACAGTTCAGGCTTTAGCCTTGCTCTCCCTATCCACCAGCCTCTTAGAGTGTTACCATTTGTATTGTTGTTCTTCATCAAAATTTTTGCAAGCAATGAATCTTATCCTGTCCCAATTCACCTCTGCAGAAACAGATGATAACCTAGGATCTCACATCTCCAAATCAGTGTCCTACCACAAGATTAAAGTCATTCTCCAAATAAAAGACTAATTAAGCATTTTAGACAAGTTGCAGCAATTCCAAAAGAAGAGGCGAAACAGAAGCTCCAAGCCAAATTCAGAAACAAAACTGAAGTGAAACAGTTCACTTCAGATACACAGAAGCAAAGCAAAGTGATGCTTTCTTTTGTGAAATTTTGCTTTATATTTAGTGCTTTTCATTCACATACCATACTGGCGAAGATCCAAGCAGAGATTAGCTCCATCCACTACGGTGGCATTTCGGCAAATAGTCCACAGATTGAAGTACATGTAAACAGGCAGAGAAGTGAAAGCTGTAACGCCAAGCCAGGCCAACATAAAGATGTATGTCAGCATAATGAACTGCAGTAAAAGAGGGAAAAAACAAAACCAGTGGTAAGTCAGAACTTAACTGATACTCTATTGCAAAAAAGGAACTACAGAGAAGTAACAAACATGTTTCTGACCAGTTTTGTCTGTTTCTGTCCTTATTTAAACTACAGTTTTGGTCTGGTAATCAATTCACGATCTGGTCAAAGTGAGTGACGGAGCACTAACGTGTTTCTGAAGAACAAGCAGTTATGCTTCCAGAAGTGCAAGCTTACTCCACATTCCTGTCACTCTTGGGCCTATGATTGATAGCAAAGCACCACATCTGAAGTACAGACAGCTGCGTGTTTTGTGAAGCCTGTCTCTCCCTTTCTCCCATCACCATTACTCCTCAGTTAAGGCAAAAGGCCACATGGTTGTTTTTTCCACTACCAATCATGATGTAAAAAATTAGAATTAAATACTGTAGGCTTTGCTTACTTTTTCTTTTAAAATCTGGGTCTTAATAAAAATTAGTCATTATTGATGGCTGCCACAGAATCTCACTGGCAAATCCATTTTTCATTGAACCAATGAACAATGTATTTGTCATTTTGATACTGCATTTAAACATATTTGGGGTCTACATACAAGGGAATTAGTCATTCAGAACAAACTAGGGTGCTTAGCTCCGTTAATAAGGAACACATTAAATTACATGCTTTGCAACATGTTTTCTCCAAAGGCTACATATTTTCTTTTTTTTAGCCATGAGCCTCAAGAGTATAGCAAGCTGCTTGTTGGAGGCATTGAACTCTACTTGCCTTTAGGGCTGGTAGTTATGCTGGCACACCCAGCTTCTGCAAACACATAAGCATGCTACATTACTACTCTGCTGCTAACCTGAGACAACTAGTAGACACGTTCATGAATAATAGATTACCTTTTCGTTTTATGCTATGCAAAGTATATGAAGATGCTACATGGTTAAATGTGGAAGATAAGTCAGCCTCTAAATGTTGAATCCAAATAGCCCCAAGATTTGATGGCTTCAGAAATGCTGAGGAATCTAAACACATTGCTGAAACAAAAAAAATTCAGCACACTAACATTTTTCTAGCTGCTTACCACAGAAAAACATTGAGAATAAGAAATAAGAGCTATTTGTGAAAGCTGAATAAGCTGGTCCACAATCTGCTTAAAATTAAACCTTAAAGAATAAATAAGGAGAAAATGGAAGACATTTTCTAGTTCTTTTTCAATGTAAGATCTCTCACATCGGGTGATAAAGGAAAAAAAGCCTAATATAAATACAGATTTTAGTTATGGAAATCAGGTAAGGTCAGACTCAAAAGGGTTGTAAATGGTAGTCAAAATTGTTAGAGGGGTGGCTTGTCCATGTGGACCTGATCAGGAAGAACAATCCAAAACAACAAAAGGTTTGAATTTAGGCGAGGTAGATTTATTACTTTGAAGTTATGGAACGGACATTCTTAAACAATATTAAAGAGACCTTAATTTGATTTACTTTAACTCACTTCCAAAGAATATTAAATAAAAGCCATTTTAATTCTGAGAAAGTGTATTTACACAGGGATTTAATGTAGTTTAATTAATCCAGTTTAAAATTCAATTCAGATTAATTTTCCTGATTGTCCCTAGGTAGATGAGTCTTTCAGCAGTAGTTTGAAAAGCTGGACAATTTATAGCACTAAAAAAAAAAATACCAGAATAATGTAGGAAAGTAAAAGATAAAGTGGAAAAAAGAATAGAATTATTCTGCTTAATACTTTAGGTATGTGCTTTCTATCCTTTTCTTTATTTAGTGGTCAACACTTCAGCTTTTCCTGCCAGTTTGTAAGTTATGAACCATTTTAACTTTTCCCGTAACATCAAACTAGTTTAAAGGGGAAATTGCTGTATCTAATTTATGTTTAAAGATTTTTTTGAAAATGTATTCATGCAGAGAATGGCTGTCTTCCTTTCCAAATTTTCCAAAAACCACACTTACTAGAAAACCAACTGATAAAATAGAGAAAGTGATAGCAAAGTCTATAATAAATATACAACCTTGAATGTTACAGTAGACTTATCTGTGTGTCAGTTGCTTTATATAATGGAAATTCTATGCCACCTATTGCAGAGAAAATAATCAATACAAGTAAATACTGTTCTGTACACACTCCATTTATTTTTTCATTATTGCTCCTTTATTGTTTTCCTTTTTTTTCCTCTCCATATTACAGTGTTAAAGCTAATGAGACAACATCTGGTTCAACCCCAGGCACTCATTTACAAATAATTACTTGGAAAATTACTTGGAAATGTGGATTCACTTCAGAGCTATGAATTCCCAACTAAAATGCTATGTCTGATCTTAATTTATTATCATGCTAAAGAGTTGTACTCAATTTTTCTAAAGCAGGAGCAAGAAATAAGAAAGAAGCCTCTCTGTGTGTTCTCAGAACAGGCTTTAAATTCTCAGTTTACTATATTCTAGAAGTATTTTAAAAGTAAAATGAGCCTCCTAGCTTATATTCTACGAGTTTGCCAAAACCAGGTAAGTCTGAGGCCTTATTTTTGAGCCTTTTTCTGGAATTTCTGAACTAAATAATATTTAATAAATTTACTACATCTCTCAGTGTAGTACATGCATAATAATTTAATGGAGAACTAAATCTTTTATATTAGTTCTATTACTGAACTGTCGTAACTGTTTTTAAGACTGGGCTCCACACAGATTCGAGTATCTTCCTATTCTGCGATTACCACCAAATGGAGGAAAAAGATCAGCCTTACTATGAGCATTACAATTCCTATTTAATATCTTTTTATTTTCTGATCTGTAGTAGGGATGAAACTCTCTGAAGCCTTGTTTGCTTAAGAAGTGTGCTTAAAAATCTGTACTGAGATAATACAAAGCATTGGTATAGCAAAGAGGGTTAAAACCAGAGCTTGTTAGCCTCTCAAAAAATCTGCCTTAGGCATAGACTAAGAGCAGGAGAAATCTGTCAGATGCTAGCTGCTGGGAGTCACAAGAGCTGCTTTCTTAGAGAGAATTGACTGCCTGTTTATGGACAGGATTCTCATTTAAAAATATGAATCTGTTTCATTGAGTATCTCAGAAAAAGTGAATCATGTCATTTTCATTTTAAAAATGAAATTTTTTTTACTGAAGAGCCAGTGGCCAATGATATGCCCAAATTCATGTCATAACACCAAGAAGACGAGGAGGGGGGGGGGAAATAGAGAAATTTCACTTGTTTCATGTAAGAATAACTAAAATGCAAAATCACTTGGTAGTTATGAGTTATCCCTGGAAGCTGCTATCACTGGTATCAGTGAAGCAAATCACAAAAATGTGATCTGGGCAATAATATACTTTCTGCTGTAGGGGCAGTAGAAAGCAAAAGGTTAACCTTGCACAAGAAGTGTTTAGTTTCTAGCAACAGGAGGTGTTAGCTTATAAATTCTTGTTATAATGGAATGAAATTGTGATTTTTTTTTTTTTTAAACCACAGGTGAAGGACTAAAGTATTTTTTTTAGATAATTTTCTCTGCTATTACAGTCTTCCCTCTTTGCTCTAGAGACCTTACAAGAAATGCTTAAGGAGCCTATTCACTCCAGGAATTAAATTCAGAACTCAGTCTCCTGAGATTCAAAGGGATCTTTCTCCTTTGAAGTACCATTCTGCTATGTGACAAGCCAAATATTTATGAAATAGCAGTACAGCATCTTCAAGAGTTATCACAGTTCGTGCTTTAGTATGCTATGTATTGCGTTGGTAGTGAAAATTACTTTCTCTGATCCGTTCAGTTTTCACTGTAAGAAGCCAAACGCATAAATCCAAACCAAACTGGAAGTGATAGTAAATTCATCTACCAAATTATGAAGATAAAAGTTCACTAATCAATACTCAGTTCACTGTAGGAAAGAATAGCTAAAGTAAATACTTATTTGAACAAAACAAATCTTTAACCTTTGTAGCAGTTAACTTCTTGTACCAATGCCATGGCTGGTAAAACCCTCTTGCCAGATTTTATAAGCTTTTCATTGCCAGTAATGGCTTTCCTGAATCATAAATCATCAAAGTAAGCAAACGATCAACGCTTGTGGAAAGATTTTTTTATAAAATCTGTTGCACAGATCAATGTCAGGAAGTAGAGACTTCAGAGCATGTTCTGAAATGGTATGTATACAGCACAACAGCTTTCGTAGTGGTGACAGCTGGTTGAAATCCTGTTTCCACTGAAAACATTACCCAAATCCTATCTATTTTAATAAGATCAAGATTACAGTTACTGCTTTCTTTTTAAAATTTATGGGTACTTGTCCCATGAAAGCACATTCATTGAATCTCAAACACTATTCTCGTTTTAGTTTTGTTATAAATATTTTATTACCCCTGAAGAAACATTGTATGATTGCTTCGGTGACCCTAGGGACAGAGGCAGTGAAATCATATCTGGAAGGTACTGTTGCTACTGAAAGATGGATTGAAATGGAAACAAAGTAAACTCCAGCCATTTTATTGTATGAGGGCACTGCTGCTTACTACAGAAAAATAATATCAAAAAATAGCACAAATTCAGAAGTGCCTGAACAAAATTTAAATCCAGAAACCTCATGTTGCCATGTAATTTTATCTATGTTCCAAACCATTCAGTACTTACATTTATACTTCCTCTCAATTTACTCATATACTTATTTTATATGAACTCCCTGACATGAGCTCTCAACGCAGAGAGTTATAAGAAGACACACACCTTGCTGTGTTTACATCTCATTTAGATTTATTATCCTGTGACACACACACAAAACTTCATTATTTACTTTCAGCTTTGATGATCAAAGATTTTCCTTCCAAACCTCTTCACAGTCTCAAAAACTCTCTTTGACAGTTTTTGCCAGAGATCAAAACTGCATCTACAGAGATCACATACCTCCATCCTGCCAAAAGCCTATTATCATTCACTAGGAAACCCTCCAAGGGCAGGACATCACCTGAAGATGAGCCCAGGGTTAGCCTGGCTGTCTCTAACTGGAATACTGGGAGGCACCTGACCCCCGCAGTGCATTGTGTAGTCCAGGTTCTGGGGGCAGTTTCCCAATTGCACGTCAGAACAGGACCCTGTGTGTCATTTGATGGCAAGTCAGAAGCATGAACAGGAAGATCTTTTCAATTTCTTCCTGAATTGCCCTGTCTCTCTAACGTCACATTCACTTTCAATTATCTATAGATTTGATTTCGATACTAATGAAACTTATTTTAGCTTTAGCACTTTGCCCAGCTTTGAGTTAATAAATGACCTTTGGCTTTTGGGCCTTCTGCCTCAGTCTTGTCCATTTTTCCTAGGAGAAATTCCTCTGAGTTAATGCTACCATCGCCTTACCCTGCGCACATTCTGCATAAACACATTTACATATTCCTTTTAAATTATTCATGGCGGTTGCCAATTATTTAAATCTAAATAAATCAGAAATTGAAAAAATTACACAGATGTCTTTAAACTCATTGATATATCAATGCTTAATATGTTACAGACCATCCTTTGCCACCCTGGCCAACCTCTCTTGGTATCCATACACCCTCTTCTTATACACAGTATGAAATCTAAATATGTTTATGAAGGACTGTTAAGTAGCTTACAACCAAATGCCCTCCTCTAATGTTCTTGTTTCTGGGCTAACGAGCATCTCCTACATTCATGCCTCATTCCTGAACAGAAGTAAAAGATAAAGCAAAAGTATTTCAACTTATCTCATTTTACATATAATGCTGCTGGAAGAAAGAGACTGATGTTCTGGTATTACCATCAAATGCACTATAAATCACAGAAAATACACACTTACAAAGTCTTTTCCACTTGGTCTAAAATATCACTCTTATTGCTAACAATCACTTGTTGGACATGTATTATTGCCTCTGCAAAACATGTTCATCCTCTCTCTCTCTCTGACATATTATATTGCCAGGCACAGCTCCAAGAGTCTTGTTGAAACATGAATACATGTCATGCTATTACTGTCATGTGGTTGATGCTTCTTGGCTTGCATTCAAGTCAACTGCTTCAAGAGGAAAAAAAAAAAAGCCAATATTGGTCCAAATTTCTCTTCATAGTGGGGCAGACTTCTCAGGTTTGCCTCATTGCAATTCATCCGTATACTAAATACTAGCTAATGTGATATTCCTTACATGGTTAAAAACTTTTACCAGAAAATTATTAAATCCCTGAAATTTTAAATTTTGAAGCATCCATTTTATGGAACTGTTTTGTTTGGGGTTTTTTTTACATTTTCTTCTACAGACATTTTAGATGGATGGAAAACTGATTTTGGAAAAATAAAAGCAGTTCTCACTGTTACTTTCTGCTTTTCATCCGCACATACATTTTTCTAAAATTTCCTTTACGTGTGTATTTCAAGGTGAAATATTCTATGCACGATGTCTATCGCTTTCTAACTATTTAGATACTTAAAAAAAGCTGATTTACTTTCTGATTTACTCTGAACTGAATTACTGGTAGCAGTGGGGGAGGAGATTTCCACAGCTGCATCAGAAACACAAAAAGGAGATTCTCTAACAAATTGATTCATATTTTGAAGCTGCTTTGTAACCAAATCCAGTATCAGAACATACTCTGTTTGAAGAAGATGGCTTTGCATTGACGCAAGACTAGGTTTTGCCTGAGGATTTGTCTTGGTTTCAGCTGGGCTAGAGTTAATTGTCTTCCTAGTAGCTGGTACAGTGCTGTGTTTTGAGTTCAGTATGTGAAGAATGTTGATAACACCC
>JAVJGG010000054.1:178591-193807 GCA_035590195.1 Aviceda cuculoides | reverse complement strand
TCATTATCGTTATTAGTTTCTTCTTTTCTGTTCTATTAAACTGTTCTTATCTCAACCCACGAGTTTTACTTATTTTTCCTTATTTCCTCCCCCATCCCACTGGCGGGGGGGGGGAGTGAGTGAGCGGCTGCATGGTGCTTAGTTGCTGGCTGGGGTTAAACCACGACAGGATTTTATAATTTATCTTTTTGGTACTTCCTTATAAACCAATTATACTAATTTTTTTAAAAAATTTTTGAATCCTCTTTGGGATGTGTATGGTTTTGTAGCACTGTGCTGCTTAAAGTTGTTAGCATTATTTTATATGTCCTTCAGGTGAGACTATCATTTTTGTAGTCCAACAGGCTTCTGAAGTCCTTCAGAGAGCATTGGATCTTATCTGCCATTTAACAGCAGCAGAATTTCCTATTTAATTTTATGATCTTCCAGACAGGAATTACTTTTTCTCAAAATGTATATTTTAAAATGTATATTTTCACATTCTCAAAGTTTTCCTCTTCCTTTTGTTTTTCTTTTTGGTGGTGTTTCTAACACTTTCAGGTACTCTCGGGGAATATAGCCAAGTTATTGGTTTTGTATGTAAACATGAGTACAGATAAATAATCTGGTTTTAAAACTGCTTTTTCAAAAAATTGACTGGCTATCTTCATTAAATACTGATGCTTCATAGGTTCTTCAGACTGTGCTCATGCCACGTAACTATTCAATTCAAAGACATAAAATATGAAAAAGAATCAGTTCCATCATGACCCACTCCCTGCCAAAGTAGGCAGGTTCCAGTAGTAAATTTTCCAGGTACTTTGCCTCCAAATTGCTGATAACCTATTTATAAAATCCTGATCCATACTTTAATTGTTTTCAGTGATGACAAGTTTTCTATACACAGAAAAAGATAACACCCATCTGGGAAAAGACTGCACTATACAGATTGTTTACATTTTTTGCATTGCCAAGAGTGCGATTTTTGTTCAGGAAGTTTGTATGGTCTATACTTGGGAACAAGACAGTGAAGCTTAAACTAGAAAGCAGAAATAATAATCTTATAACTTCTCTAAACAGATGTGCCAGTCAAAGTGAATGCTTGGCTATCAAAACCAAGAACATGTGTTCTTTCCTGATTTCTTCTTAATGGGGCTTGAGAAGCCTGTAAGAGAATCAAGGGGTAGGGACTTTCCTTTCTCGTTTGCTGTCTTGCCAGGGAGTGAAGGTCAATAACATGGCTTCTAATCAGCCAGGGGATTCTAAAAACGTGACCTTAAATGTTAAAGCTCTTCAGCTAAAAGAAGTATTGATACTCTGGTTTGCTAAATCTAACCAGCTTAACTTGAATGCTAATCATCATATGCAAATAAAAGGATACAAGCAGTGAAGGGATAAATTTACAAGTTTCCCTCCTTCTTCCTGGGCAAGCAATATCAAAAAACATTTACAATGGTAACTATGAAGATGTAAGACATCAATAGGAAGATGCAGTTGATAAGAAGAACAAAAAGCATTGTATGTGTATGGTTTCTGTGGGTTTGGGGGATAGCAACTTTAAGTGGGAGAACTGAAAAACAAGCAGGCTAGAAAGCACTGGCAGTTGGTAAATCACACATCTTTGACCATGAAATTGTGAATTTATGATAATGCCATTGACATTCACAGGTTTAAATAACTATAAAAAGAGTAAGATGTCTAGATGCAGTGAAAAAGAATATGGCAGCCAAGTGAGAACAAGGTTCAGGGAAAATGGTGATCATCTGATGAACCATTCAAGTTAAAACTGAGAAGGATTATTTGAACCTTTGAACCTAGGGAAAATAAAGCTATCATCTTGAACAATTTATGATGGTTCATAATAGAAAGGTAAAGCCCAAGGAGAAAGTGTAATGGCTACCACAGTCAAGTACACTTCAGAAACGTATGACAGCACATTTTCAGAAAATAGTTTCATTAAAAAACCTTCTTGTTGACTAAGCTTACATGCCAAGGAAAAAATCTGTCATCAATGTGAAAGACACACTTACAGCACAATCTGAAGCAAAAATATTTTGTCCAGTTTATCACTAATAATAAAAATTCTGTCAGTGAGCAGCAAGACCAAGAAAAGCTGAGAAGCTACTGGCAAGGCATATTATAATGTTTGGCACACTCCTCTATTAAAGGAAGCAATGAACACTGCAGTCAACAAAAGGGCTGTGTATATAACACATGGTAAGTTATGCGAGAAGAGGAATGATCAGTCGAAAGAATGATTTTTTAAGTGTGACATCCCTGAGCAAGAAAATCCGGAAGTATAAACTAAAGAAAAACAAAACAACCTGGAAAGATTAAAGAAATAAGACAGACCAAAAGTACAGTCAGCATCTAGAAATATATAACAAAATAATTTCTGAGTTCACTGCAAAAGATTTCTAAAGGTATAACAAATAGACCAAAAAAACCAACTTGCATTCCTCTTTCATTTCAAGAAACTGTGTGTATATTAACAATGTAGTTGGGAGAGTAATGGCATAAAAAGAAGAGATTCTCTTAAACACTCGGCTGTGTTCTGAAGTATTGCTAGGGCTTGTTCTTCCTATTTCAAGAACAAGCACAGAAGATTACAAGGAACTCAGTCCTCTCAAAAAATTCAAACGCTGGTTTAGTATCCAGAGATAAGATGACTTCCAGAAACTTATTTTATTTACTAACTCCAGCAGCGTTTAGATCACAAATGTTATTCACCTAAACTCCAATTAAAGGGGCCAAGCAGGATGCATCCTAAATTTAGACAGTTGACTGAAGTGCTTAATATAAAACACTTAACTTAAAAGACTTGAGGGTTATTCTCTTTGCAGAAAATAGGACGGTCACTTGCAGAAAAATTCAGCTCATCTGAGGAAGTCTCTCCAACCCTCTCTCTCCTTTAACTACTGAAGGAGCATAGGCCCTTCTCTTGGTAATCTTAGTGACATTCCTAGTTAGGTGGGATACATCTGTGTCACAATATAACACCTCTGAAATTAACTTCTCCATCAGCTTCTCGGTCATTTGTGGCAGTAATTCCTGATAGTGGTTTTTAACTATGCAGTCTGAAAGGTCAGACCACCATATGAATGTCACCTTCCCCACTTCCCATGTCAGTGTCTGAAACTAGTTATGGCATTCACTACTTAACATGTATGGGTACAAGAGTTCTGTTAGAGGCTTGCTTTATTTAAGATTGGATGAACAAATTCTAGACCCATAAGTACATCTGCTGTGTTGGAGAGAAGGTCCTTTACTTTTCATAAATGAAGACGCAGTGGCATGAAGCATTCTGCATTCCTCTGATACAGCAGTATTCAATCAGAAGGTAGGCCTTTCTGTCTGTCAGCTCAGCATTTTGCCACCAGAATATCCAGATATGGTATCTGATTTTCAGAAATGAGAGCTTCATTTCTAGCATTCGGAAATGATGCATCTGTTCTGGGTGGGAAAGCCAGCTGAGCCTGCAGTGAACTCCTGTTACACAAAGAATCAAATGTCAATATGATGCAGTTTCACTGCCTCTAGAATAACTGGTCTGGTAAGGGCAAGATGAATTGACAAGTTCATCCTTTACTGATGGTTTTTCAAAACATTTGTGAAGCTTCCCTGTTTTTTCTTGCAAAATAAAATCTGGTAATATTTTGGAAAGTTCAAGTTTTAGTTTAAGCACTCAAGAAGCATGGGTCAAATAGCACATAGGTATTCAGGTAGCCAAAATAATTTTCTAAGGCAGAAAAATTCCTTTTGCTCCCTAAAATAAAAGGTTTCTAAATACTAAAGATACAGAAGATATATACTAGTCAGTGCACCTTGGAATATAAAACATCTTTCTCTGGAGGCTTAACATGTTTCTTGTAAAAGGTAAGATAGGAAAAAATAGAAATACAACTGCCAGGATGAAATCTTTATCCAATGTTTTCTGATGAAATAAAAAGAACTGCTTTCCCATTTCATAGCATAAAGTGAGGAAAAAAGACTCGTTTGTGTTTGTTTCTTCATTTTTTTTTTGAATCTGTAAGCAGACGTTCTAAAACAAGGTATAAATGAGGCTTTCCATGATCAAGCTAGCTGAATATAAATTGGAAGGGTATTAAATCACAAATACACGTTGTCACGGTTGGCTTCAGGCCTGTCTCCCATTCTTCACTAATCATGCTGCAGCACAATTATATATAACTGTTTATTTAATTCTGTAAAAGCATGTTCAGGCATTGAAAAATGAAGGCAAAAAACACATCCATCCCTCCTCGAATGTGACTGGCATTGTTATATTGCTTTTGTTTTACTTTTCACAGTAAATTAATTCTGAAAACGCTGCCAATGAGACTCTTCACTGTCACTTTCACAGGCCTTCTCTCGGATCTGAGAGGGTACACTCCACAGCAGCATTGGCATGACTTGGATGCTAAGCCTCTGAATGCTCATGTAGGCTGATTAATCAACTATACAAGCACTGGAAAGGTTAGGTTGAGCTATTTCTTTTTCCATTACTTCAGGCAAAAAAAATTCCTTTTGCCCATGTAGAGCTAGAAAGTGAGACAGTCACAGCGAAGGAGGGAGGTCAGGACAGGCACATGAAAAGTTTCTGTAGATGTTGGCTTTCAGAGTTCGTGGAAGCCTGCTTTTCAAAGGACATTTTGACAAAAAAAAAGAAAAAAGGGATGTTACTTTTCAGATTTCCAGTAAGAAATATAGCTTGTCCATACAAAGTTAAAACAAGCTTTTCCTCGAAATTTTTTGTTGATTTTTTCCTCCTTTTTCCTAATAGGCTTAGTCAGACATAATAAATATGCTCATGCAAAATATTAATGAGAAGTAATTCTTCAAAACAACAAATATCCTGTGTGTACATTTCTGTTAGTATTAAGGTATTGCTAAAAGAAACCAACTGTTTAGTCTTTGACAGTTTAGATTTTAATATTTACAAAACTGCTATCTCAAAATTTTATACAAGGAAGCTTTCTTGCAATGTGTAGTATCTTCCAATCCTCTCCAATAACATTATCTCATTTTGGCAACTGTACATAACAAAAATTATTACAGAGAATTTGCATAGCAATAGAACAAACTGGACTTGACATACAAGGATACTGATTAGGTTTGATTTACCTCTCCAGTCATCTTTTTGTTGTACTTAGAACTTATTCCTTCATATCATTGCATGATTTAAAGAACTGAATAAATTATAAACATATCACTGTTGGACTGAAGTATTTTCTAATTCCAAATGGTTTTTTTAAATGTAATCTGTTATTCACCCCTTAAGAATTTTAAATATGAGATAATCAAAATAAAGCTAGTCAAAAAGTGTATCAAGTTTTAATTGACAAAAATGCTGTATATTCTGTCTTGGTCTCAAACCTCTAAAACACAGAAGCAAAAGCCAGAATAACCCAAAATAGCTCCAGACATTTGTATAGCAATCTTACTGATATATCATCAGAAAAAGACAAGCAATCAAACTGCAGATTTTTTTTGTTTCCAGGGAAAAGAAAAAACTTCCACTAACCTCAAGAATAACAACAGCAATATATTTAACTCAAAATAATTGATGGCTTATTTTAACTGTAATCATAAAAAATATACAGCCTTAACCTTAGCTGCACAATGTGTATCAATGCAAGGTTTCTTAAAGTAAAACACAAACATTACAAATTACTCATGACGAAAATAAAATGCTGAAGGAATTAATTTAATGAATCATTAATAATAACCATAGAACAGATGCTTAACTGTTCATTTCTTCTAGACACGTACTACAGCATTACAGTTTATACTGCAAGGGCATCAAAACTGTGGGAGGATGCAGCACTGCTTTCTGCAATACTGAGGACAGGCATTTATGGGAGCTGTAAATTAAAAACAATGTTCTGAAACATTTGCTATTCTGTACAGAATTTGAACTAGCTTAGTAGGTTCTCAGTGAATATAGATTAGAGATTTCTTTCCAGGAGATGAAAGCAGTGTTGGTTTAAGCAATGACTGCTCTTTATTTAAAATATTCCCAGTCTTTATTTATATATTTATTTAGAGGCTTTAAAACAATTCTTAGTTGAAGTGCCAAAATCATACAATGACATTTGACAGGAACAAAAGAAAAAAAGGATGAAAAAGCAGCATTACTGTGGAACATGTTACATCTATGTAGGGATGGCATACATGCTGTATTCTCCAATCTCCAATGTGTAGATTATCTGTGTTTAGTTTAGCCTTAAATGTCAGAATACCCAAAATACTAGTTCTGATTCTCTTTAGTGTTACTGGAATATGTCCTCTATTGCCTATATTTGTTCTTAGTCTGTATTCCAGTTTAATAAACATTGACATTTGTAGTAGGGTACAATGGGAAACCCTCCTCTGGCTATTATTTTATATATAATTTATTGTAAATATAGTATAATATTAAGTGTATCTTAACACCCAGATCTACTTGGCTGTATTTAATCATTTTCCATCAGAAAATATGATTTGTTGATACTGATCATGTTTGCAGAAATATCCAACTCCAACAGTACCAAGTGTCCAGACCTCTTACCTTAGATACAGAAGAGTCAAATACCAAAAAAATGAATTACTTACCTGATATTGAACAGGGATCTTAAAATAATCCCAGTTCAAGCAGTCAGCAATTTTAGTATGACAAATCTCCAGTTAAGGCCCAGTAGAAATCAGAATTTTTTGAATCTTGGTTTTCCAGTGTCATAAGTGAGTGGTCTCTCCACAGCAGAGATAACATAGGAGTAAGTAATGGACTGTTTGCCAATTAGAAACAAAACAAAACTTGATGACAGGTCTCAGCTTGTCCCAAAGAGGAACAGGCAAGATGTCTAAAATAACAGTGAAAATATTAGTAAGAAAAATATTTCTTGCCCTGCAGAACTGAAGGCATTGCACACTTTTAGTCCTGTCCCAAACAGCTTATGTTGCTGAGGGAATAACCTTTCTGATTCAGCTGGTAGAATTAATTGCTCCTAGTGATTAACCAATACAGAGAACACTTCTAACACTCTATTCTCCTTTGCTATGATTTCTAACCACTAAACTGAAGTATCAGAAAATATTAAAGAAACAGAAAACAAAAAATAAACATCACAAGGCACTACAAATATACAAAACATGTTGAAATTGTTGTAATACAAAAGCTTTCTTAACTACTTACCCAGGCACTGACACATCTGCCGCAAGTAGTGATTTTGAAATCCCCATAGAGATCCTTGATGGCACCAGTTGTAAAGAATCCCTCCACCATCAGCAAAATGCCATATACAAAGAATGCAGCTGCTACACCATATATCACATACTTGAAGATGTCAATCCTGTATAGGAACAGCAACGATTATTTATCTGCATAAATATTTAAAGCTGATTCTGAAATTTCAGGGTGAGATAATCAGACCCACTAAGCCTTAAAGTTTCTACACTGGAGTCAGCTTAAGTGCTGATGTGCTATAATGACAGCTGAAGCTGAGGACAGGAGTGAACTTTCAAATAAAATAACATTGATATAAGAAACACTGGGCCATTTAATTTAATAAAATGTAAAAATAGATCTATGTATGTAAGAGCACACCTTGTCAGAATAATTTAGAAGTCAGTTAATTTTCATTTTATTTTTCCTCTAAATAAAGTGGCAAAGAAAAAAGAAAAGAAAAAGGAAACAAGAATCTGACACATCTCCTGAGTAGCACATTGTATCCAGCATTTAGGTTATAGAAAAGATATTTTGTCACAATCTTCAATAAACCCCTCTACATGTACAAGTAGTTCTCAAGCTACAATGCCAATCTGTGCTGTCATCTCTTCATTATTATTTTTCCACTTATTCTCCAAAGTGTCTGAAACAGAATAATAAAGTCTTCAAGAGAGATCCCTAACTTCAAACCAGAAACACGTCAGATCATCTGGTGTTCTTCTATAATGGGGCTTTAAAAACATCATTTCACAGACCCAAAGCTCAAGAAATGGAAGGATGGCTTACAGCATAACATGCAGAGCTCTAGAAGGCTCAATTTATTACAGAGAAGATTACCTGGGTTGTCGTGTGGTTGTCCTGCCCAGCACTTCTAGAAGCTCCACAGTGGCTCAAGGAGACTCTGCCTCCTAAATGTTCTGTCATGACCAGGGTTTGTGAAAAGATGTTCGACAGAACCTTTCTGCTCTCAGTGTTTTGTCCAAACTTGGAAACATTCCTAGCGACCATTGCCTTGGATCAGCAGGTTTTAATGTTTCCTACTTGGACTTCTCTAAAATACCAGCCACAGTAAGCTTCCAGTTTATCAATATGACACAGCAGGAGTTGTGCAACTCTTTAGAAAATGGTAATATGCAGATTTAAGACATTAATAAGTTCCAGTCATATTGTCCAGGTCAAGATAGCAACAGCTCATAAGAAAGTAGGACAAAAAATAAGCCAGAGACCCATTAGGACCTGCAGGATGAATTTTGACATGCACCAAACAACTACCCAAACTGCATGTTTCTCAAGACTTCTATATCACTTTTTCTTTCATACTCAAGTGAAAACTAGGGTAAGTTGACATCTCTATGGAATAGATACACGAACTATTCAAAATGGTGAAATATATTTAATGCTATAGACAGTATTAGATGATGCAAAGCTGAAATTTATTTTAATACATATAATTGCTGATTACATTGTAAAAATCACATTTCCCCAATTCTATAGTAATTCAGCCAGTGGAACACTGTTTTAACAGGAAAATGATGTTTTGAACCTATGTTGTCATTATTGCTGAAAATAAACTTACAAGAAACAGGCAGCAACTTTGTGATTATTCTGTAAAGTCTCTTCCAATTCCTACGTTATACACCTTATAAAATTGTGACCTCCACCAGTGGCTGAAGTGTGGGAGTTCCACCAGCAGCAGCTCCTCACAGACCCCTGTGGGCTCAGTGCTGTAGAAATTACAAGCTATCATTGCCCTAAAGAGATTAAGACTTTTGGGAAGGTCAGAGACTATTTCAGCCCTTGCAACAGCCCTTTAAACCATCCATGCTGAGCCTCTCACTAAGCTGCTTGTATCAAACAGTGTACTAAAAGGTCTCTGCTTTTTCCTCAGCCTTATGTGTAACTAAAGGAATAACTTTCACTTAAGTCTTCCTTTCACAAAGAAAGAATATATATAGCTATACTCTATCGAAATGTAGAAATCAATTTCTTCCTCATACACTCTCTACAGGGAGAAGTACTAAAATCTCTAAAGATCAGACTACATGAGATGGAATAGCCAGACCTACTCCAAGGAGAAAAGATCTTGTATAATGCAAAGAGTAAAAATATAAACAAAAATTGTGAAACAATCATTCAACTACCTCTTTAAAAATCAAATAGAATTCTATTGCAATACAACTACATTTAGTGTGTGCTGTATTTAGAGAAAACATATTACAACAGTAACATTTAATACATATATATAGTTTTGAAGATAGCGTTGGTATTAAATTATTCTGCAGCATCTAATAAATTTCACATAAACTTTGATTTTCCAATGAAATTATAATAGAGAATAAAATATAGGCCTTGTAAAATGGGGATTGCCTTTCTTTAAAATAAAATTTGTTTCTTTGTGGATGAACTCAGGGAGATTAATTGCCATCTGTGTTTCAGCAAAGTCTCAAATGCTGCAGGCAGAGCATGACAATAACCAGGGAGTTAGAAGGGAATGGCAGAAGGGATGATGAACATGAGCCAATGGGCGAGATGGGCAAGGACAAAGAAAAAGGACAAGCAGGGCTTACACTTGTGTAGGCTGGAATGGAAGGAAAGAGGTGAGTAAGGAGCAAAGGAAGAAGTGACAAAACGATAAAGATAAATTTTGTACTCCTGACAGGATTGGAAAGATATACTTTAGGTGAAGACTAAAGCTACACTAAATAAGAAGAACAAAAAGAGACCTTGAATAACCATTCACTAAACGCACAAGTCCTGTCAATATTATATAATGATATACTTGAAGTCATGAGACATTTCTATTAAAAGGCAGTCAATGAAGATTGCTAAGATAAACCTGATTTTAACAAATTCATGTTGATCATGCAATCTTCACATATTAACCTATGTTGCTGCGTAGAATAAGTTGAATTATTATCTAAACATAAATTAATTGTGAAAAACAACTTGAAATTAGTAAAAGCCTTTTTTTTTAATAGAATAAGCTAAAACATGTTTTGCATACAGTCTTAATCTTGTAGACGGTCCACAGGTTCCAGATCTGCTTTTCCTCACAACACTATGCTCAGCAATATTAAAACCACAAACATCACTGTTTTCAATTTGTGATTTAAATCAAGCTGATCTTTCAATTTTTAGTTCTTTTTCTGCTGCTGGGTCATTAATTATTCCATATTAAGTGGAATTCCTAACTCATTGATCTGAATCTGGATTCTATCCAACAAGATGAATATTAAAATTGCTCTTGAGAAAACACTTTCTTCCTGTGACAGAATTTATTGATGGAAGCCACCGATGCTAACGTCTCAATGAACAGGTTGTAGCTGAGTATAGAATAGACAATGCCTGCAGAGGCAAGTCAGAGGTGAGTGAAAACATTCTCAGTGAGTCAGATCAACGTTGCAGGTTTCCTACTGTGTATTTTCATGGTGCTTTGGCAAATTCAAGAATTAAAAAATAAAATAGATCGGCAAGCAATAAGATTAATTGTTGAATGATCATATCCATGTGTAGCAGGCTTTTGTGAAAAGTGTGTTATAACAAATTATTTTTTGCTTGTTGAGACTGCTTCAAACAACTGAGCTCACAATTACTACATCCTGTTTCAAAAGTATTTCAATATTCATAATTAGCTTCTGTTAACTGTGTCTAGAAGTAATAATGTTTTGAACTTGTGGAACAAGTTGCTTCACTGGAGTAAATCAGTACTGCTCCACCATAATAAATAGATTTACTACCCCAACAGACAAGCCAAGAAGAACTGTTAAGACTGACCCTTTGTATTTTACTGTGTCCTAAAAGGAATTGCAAATTGTAGGAACCCTGAAGCATTTACACTATTCAGTCTAATCACGGTACACTTTCTACCCTCAATGTTGAAGGCTGGTACTCAGCTAATGCACACCAATATATATTTTTCTATCAAAATTACTTAATATTGCTTTGGAACAATCTACATACTAGCTAGGGATGTTTTTCTTTAATTTGGTTAATATAGGAATGCATTGCAGACATTTATTTGCAGTTAACAGCAACAAAACAAACAAATTAGTTTGCCCTATGACACATGATTCTCATGCCATCCAGAAAACCTTTTTAGTCAAATAAAGTGTACACTTCAGCCTGAATAAGCAATTAATGCCTAATATTACAGAGGTTTTGATTGGCCTAGCCCACCAATGTACTAGGTATTACTGTGGAACTAGTTTTCCAGCATTTATAATTCTGCCTCACATTTCTCTTCCTGAATTTATAAATTCTCCAATATAGATAATGACATTCAGATACTACAGGTGCTGAATAGCACATAATTGCCAGCAAACTGACCTATACTCCCTGAATGCAGGTAGATTCAGGCAATTATACCTATTTCCAAGCTAAAACAAACACAATAAGGAAAATAAAATACTATCTAAAAAGCTATCAAAGTACTAAAAAGTTACTTCGATTATCATAGTACAATCCCTAATTTTAAAAATACCTTTTTTATAGCTGGCATAGGCAATTTAGAAAGATGAGATATGCATGTAATCACTGCCATTAGGGTAGGTCAGTTTTGACAGTTTGGCTTTGTTTTGGGTTTTGGTTTTTTTTTCATTCACAAGGAACTATGACTAGTTGATCTTCACACCTAGAATGCACAATAATCTGTTACTCTGTAAAACAGCAATGCTGGCCCTCATGCTGATTCTCTTGCCCCTTGAGGGACTGATCCCAAGAGGCTGTTACGAGACTGAGATAGCAGCCTGCCCCCTCAAGCTATCTCAAGCTTGCAGGAACACTTTTTGCAAATGTGTTTTCTGAAGAGAGACAAGACAGAATAGGATGTTTGCAAGCGAGAAGGTTTGTTTAGGGTATGCAGAAGCCATGCCCCATGGAACTTTTTTAAAAGAGGTGCTCAGGCTCTCTTGTAAACCAGCTGGGAACAATTTCTTGGTGTAAGTTCATGACATTATTCACTTAAACAAGTTTGAGCAAAGAAGATAGTTGGTACCATGAAGCATAGAGGAATTATTAGCAAAGGGAGGAGACAAGCAAAGGCAAACTTCAGAAGGAAAACATACAGACTGCAGGGAGAAAGAAGGATTTCTTAATAATCACGTACTACCTGCAAGGTAAGACATAAAAACTCCAGGTAACAATATAAATGAGGTAAAAGAAAAGGAAATATCCTCACTGTGGAGGACATAAAAAAGAAACTAGCAAGAAAATGTCAGGATAGATCCATGAGGGGTTTTTTCCGAGATTAGGTTAATACAGAGTCTAAACTTATAAATTTCAGGTGGAAAGAAAACAAAATTGGAGTAGAGAATGCTCAATTAAAGTTTGTCAGGAAATGGTAAAAGGAAAAAGGATTAACAGTAGACAAAGGATAAGAGCAAAAAAGACATAAAAAGGGTTTTTTATTAAAGTAGAAATAACACATAATAAAAATAAAGCAGAAACTTCTGTTTATGTATTTCTGGAAGAAATTTTGTATGTAATCATACATATAATTTCCTCAAAACTAAAGCCAGACTGTTAGGTTTATATAAAGAAGAGATCATCATATTATAATATGCAAGTTACATTCTGCAAGGGCCAGATTTTGTTATTCTACTCTGAACAGAAGTTGATGCGACATAAAAATCCATTGATTTTAACAGATTAATTTGTGGTGTACAACTCTCTACAGGCATGAAGAACACAACCCTAAATCTTCACCCTTTAAAAGTTCGATGGTTGCTTCCTTCCTAGGAATAGGACAGTTGAGATGAGATTTCGTGGAGCACCTCTAAAGGCAGTAGAGAATTCACAAGCTAATGGAAAAGCAGCAATAGCAGTGCAAACCACATCTCTGCCCTATGATTCTTATAACTTTCTTGGAACAGGAAAGGATCCAGCATAGGAATTTAAATAATCATGAAATGTTTGAGTCCAAACCACAAAATTCTGACTATGACATATGGATGAGGCTGCTTTTGAAAGTTGTTTCTGATAATCTAGGCTTCTTCTCTCTGCTCACCTGTAGAAAAACTACTGTCCTAGAAACACTTTTAAAGATGGCAATCACAGAAGAAATCTGGAGCCCTCTTTGCCTGAAGAAGGCCAAAAAAAAGACTGCAATTAGTGCAAAGTAACGTGCAGACTTCTGGCAGAATTACATGGTGCTGTTATGCACTATGGATACTGAATTCCCAGGCAACTTTATATAGCAATAAAGTGTAAAAATACATGGCAAAAGCATATCACAGGATTTGCGAGTATTTCATTATTACAAATGTAAACTTGGCGTCACACATAGTACATACTGATTGTGTAAGACTGACAACTTGATACTAGAACTCCAGATTGGGATGCTAATAGTTAATTTTAGCCTTTTCAGGTCTCCTGTGGAAAGACCAGTTATCTTAGTTTTGCACAGCACGTGAAGCAAGATTTAGCAATATGTTTATTACATAGGAGTATATGCTTTCCATTTTACATGTTTATAAAGTAAACTAAGACTAAAAGGAAATAAAGGCATTTAGAAGAGAAAAAGATATTTCCTATGAATATGATCCACCTACTGAGAAAGGTCTATTGCAAATGCTTCAAGTCACAGGCACATAGTGATTATAGCCAACCCAAAATTCCAGACAACCAAGAGAGCTGCTTAACACAGTAATACCGCTCTCTGCCTAGAGATAGTGGACTGTATTTGCACAGATGAAGACCAAAAAATTCATAGAACTATAGAATGGTTTGGGTTGGAAGGGACCTTAAAGATCATGTAGTTCCAACCCCCCTGCCACGGGCAGGGACACCTTCCACTAGACCAGGTTGCTCAAAGCCCCATCCAGCCTGGCCTTGAACACTTTCAGGGAGGGGGCATCCACAACTTCTCTGGGTAACCTGTGCCAGTGTCTCACCACCCTCACAGTGAAGAATTTCTTTAGATGAAATCTGTCTTCATGTGTTACTGCAAAGATAGCTTAATTTAACTGAAACTCTTAGCCTGAGAAATGAAAGCATTAAGGATGATTGTGTAGCTCTTACTGAGACCCAGGCCATACTTAGACTTTATGAGTTTTCCCCCCTTCTAATAACTATGGAGGAGAACTGCTTTTCAGCATTCTTCCTTCCATGGGAGAATTTTGTTGAAGATCAGACTTCAACATGTTATTTTGGCTAACGTGCCCTCTGGGGAAGGTTTGTATCTGTATCACTAGAACAATAATGTGTCATAGGAGCTAAGTATGTGTACAGAGTTGTTCAGGAAATAAGCCTCTGTGTATAAACTTGGAAGCTGTTTATGAATTTGTAGCTAACTGTTAATGCTTGGATATTGGTTAATTTGGGAATTCAGTATTCACCACTGTATAGTAATACATTTCGTATCGGCACAGGAAAGCTGTGTTTCTCCCTGTTTTTCCACTCTATTGTATTGATAACTAAAAATGTTCCTGAGTAGAGCTGTTACGTTTCTTGGAATTGTCATTTCATGATTAGTTGTTAATAAATCATACCTGTAAACGAGGTCTCAAAAATCTGTCTGAAGACTGACTTCACAGTTTATTAGAATCTTTTGTTTAATGGAAACATTTTGGACTCATTTAAGAGGATTTAACTATGCAAATGTTTTTAAGGCCAATGTACAAGTAATGAGAAGACTGTGGAGTACTTAGATTCATGCTTTATTAATAATGTTCAATAACCATTGCTGAACCTAGTATTCTTTACTGGTTTAGGTATAAAAGTTGGGGGAACAACACCTGATAAACTCTTCACGCTGACAGAAGTGGAATGTTTAGGTGCCTGTGTAAATGCACCGATGGTACAAATAAATGACAATTACTATGTAAGTATTACTACTACTATCATTACTATTACAGTATTACATTCAGTTCTGGGCCCCTCACTACAGGAAAGTCATTGAGTTGCTGGAGCGTGTCCAGAGAAGGGCAACCAAGTTGGTGAGGGGCCTGGAGCACGAGTCTTATGAGGAGCGGCTGAGGGAGCTGGGGCTGTTTAGTCTGGAGAAGAGGAGGCTGAGGGGAGACCTCATAACT
>JAVJGG010000054.1:119301-178491 GCA_035590195.1 Aviceda cuculoides | reverse complement strand
TCTTCTCTTCTCTTCTCTTCTCTTCCCTTCCCTTCCCTTCCCTTCCCTTCCCTTCCCTTCCCTTCCCTTCCCTTCCCAGCATATTCTGTAATAAGTTACCTTATCTTTTTTTTTTTCCTAAATTCTACTACCATTTTTTTTATGTGTATATCCAGAAAGTTTTTAGCATATACAGCCTAAAGAAAACCTAAAGAAAACTTTTCATCAGTGAAAAGGAACCAGGAGTTTCTTCCAGCAGAAAGTACCATGAAAGAGCTCTGTGCTATGCTCTCAGAACAAGCTGAGTGGTCAGAACAGGGTTAACTGAGGGAAGCGTTGACATGTTAATCGCTACTCCTGAGGCATGGCTCTAGATGTCCCTCTCAACACTTGGTACCCAACATGTGGAATTACACTGCTGTGAAAAAACATGCCACAGTCCCAGTAAACGCACAGAGCAAGACCGTGGGGAATGTTTTTCTCATCTCCTGACATAAAGTGTAGTTCTTTTGGAAATGCATGTTAAGCCTTCAGCTCTACGTCCAGTTCTTGCCTTTACAAGACACTGCTTGTATTGAAGTACTGGCACGTGGGAGAGCAAAACCTTTTGTGTTTAGGAAACCTTTAGGAAAATCTGTCTGCTTCATGTTGTCTTGCTTTTTTTCTGTTTTTTTTTTTTTTTTTTAATTCTCAGGTTACAATACTGAGATTGCAACTGCAGGCATCAGTGCGTGTGCTTGCCTTTCTGAGTAGCCCCTCTATATTACATCTCTTGTCACTGCATTAGATACCCTGGTCATAAACACTTTAAAAATGCTGCAGTAAATGGACTCTGCTTAAAGTCCCTCTGACAGTAAGATTTTTATAGCTTTGATTACATCTTGTAGACATCTTTTCATCCTGCCTGCATTGATCAATACATAACACTCAGCCTAAAGCTACCTCTAAAGATTCTGGATGATATGAATTGTAGCCTACAGATCTTAAAAGAATCAAGAAAAAGATCTTCTCAGGAACTGAATAATTTTTATACTGGAACTTCCATAAAACTCTAAATATTTGAAAATTCATGAGTTTAAAGTGCATTTAAATATTGTACTTTTCAAGCACGTTAATGCTGACTTGTAGGTGAAAAGGCTGTTAAGGGAATAGAAGGTATAATACGAGTAAAATATGAAAAGACAATTTCTTCAAACTCTAAAAAGAGTTGTTAAAATAATTCAAAATACATTAACAGCAAACAGCAAACCCTTGCTTTATAAAGTTCATTTTATAAGGATTTCTAGGAAAAATCTAGGTCTTTCCAAAACCACCTCTGTAGTACATCCTTCACACATTTTTTGCTTATCTCTTCTTTGAAAACTGTGCTGAGTGGAAATGACAGACCACCACTTTCTTCCTGTACAATAAAAAATACATTTAACCTGTGATGATGATGATGAAAAGGCCCAACTGTATTTCATTTGCAAATGATAATTAAGCCTATGATGATTATAACATGACCTATGTAACTGCATAACATCTATCAAAAGTGGTGATTTCCTTAGAATAAAGACAGTCAAGAAAACGCTATAATATTTGCAAAGTGTAATGATCTTATTCAAAATCCAATAAAACTGCTGTGGAAGAACTCACATTTGTGCTCAAGGACATTGAATTGTACCATCATAGATGCAAAAAAATAAGAAAAGTTATAAGATCATAGTGTGCTCTGTAGTTGCAGTATAGTGTAGATGCACCCAAACTCTCTTTAGAGTAACTTGCATGAGCAATCAGAGTGGTCTGGCAGCAGCAGCATAAAGCTCAATACAGCCTGAAAAATCTTTGAAGACACTGAAAAAATCTATTATTGTCCAGCTTATTGTCCAGCTAGGTGTATTGGATCTGGCTGAGATGGAGGTACTCTACACTGCAGCTGGGGAGCGTGGTCTCACCTGGAGCCTCTGGCAGAAAACACCAGGAGAAAACCGAGGTCGACCGTTAGGGTTTTGGAGCAGGGGGTACCAAGGATCAGAAGCCCACCACACCCCGACTGAAAAAGAGATACTAGCAGCTTATGAGGGGGTTCGAGCTGCTTCAGAAGTTGTTGGTACAGAAGCATATCTCCTTTTGGCACCACGATTGCCCGTACTACACTGGATGTTCAAAGAAAACATCCCCTCTACACATCATGCAACCAGTGCTACATGGAGTGAGTGGATAACGTTGATCACGCAATGAGCTCGACTGGGGAAATCCAACCGCCCAGGAATTCTGGAAGAGATCATGGTACCTTGCCACACAAAGCCAATACACTAGGTGAGTTAACTCATTTAAAATGGACTTAGATATATGCCTGTACTACTCTGCAGCCTATATATTAACTTGTGACTACTGGACAAGAAAGTTCTCGGGTGATAAGAATAATCAATAAAGGCATAGCCTAATTTTATTGTGCAACCACTGTCTTCGAGAACAGATTTGCTGAATAAAGAACAGTCTTTTAGTTGATATTCAAAACCAGTGAACACAGAACTAATTGCTGGATGACTGAGCAAGTTGCATAGAAAATGGAGAAACATTTTGACTAAGAAAATTTCATGGCTTTGGGTAGTCTATATAGGCACATAGGAATGTGTAAGTAAAATATAATCAAACAAAACTATGAAGAGTTGATTAAAATCTGAAACTGAATCAGGTTATAATTAATCTTTCTAGAGCTGTAAAAATAGTTATATATTAGCCATTAAAAATAAGTGAAAAGGAGTTTAATGGCTTAAATTGAGGTTTAAAATTTTCATTAGTGCCCAAATCTATTCCAGTAGAGGAGATGATAGCCTCAATTGATTCAACTCTAGAAGATTTACCAAAGTATCAGGAAGGTTTAATTACACTAGAAGCAGTCAAAGAGAAAAACTCTCAAATGACACAATATAATCTGAAGCAAAGTTAAATATTATTAAGAAGCTAGTCCTCAATAGACTTAAAAGTTATGGAACAGTTTAATCATATAAACTGTGGTATTTTTAAAAAATATTCCATCTGGTAAAAGTGTCAGTAGAAACATCAAGTCTGTTAGAAACGTTAAAGAATCTGACTAGGATTCAAAACTAACTTTACAAAGAACAGCATTTGTTGCTATTAAAGATGAATCTATTATGGCAGGACATAAAATAAACGTCCAATGGACAACCCACAATTCCAAAAGTGCAGTACAGTATCAATGCTATGTGTTAAGAAATGCTGTATAGTGGGTAAACATGGATAGTGGGTCAAAGTGAACTGAATACAATTCCTGTTGGGCTAACTGAAGTCAGTAGGAGTCTTTCAATTGACTTGATCAGGTTTTGAAACATATTCAGAATTATGGACCATGAAGCTTCTGTTAGGTTAAATACAGTTATAATGTACAGGTCCTGGCTTTAACCATCTTAAAATTAGACTATTTTTTGTTGTTGTTTAAAAGTAATAGTTTTTACTTCCTCAATATTCAACAGAGCTGGATAGACATAATTAGAATGTAATTCATCCCATCCTAAGGGAACTGTAATTGACCATAGACTGCATCCACATGACTCTGTTGGCACAGACCAGTAGTGAGGTTTTGAAGCAAGTTCCCCACTCATCTCTGCCTCCCGTGCACCAGCTCAGCTTGCAGAGCAGTTTGGTGAGCAAAAGCTTGATTCTCTTCTGAGAGGTCTAAATGCAGTGCTCCAGTCTGGGCATGCATGAAGGTGCTCCTACTTGGGAGCAAAGGGTCCAAACCGATGACTCATCTTTCAGGTAGGTTCAATATAAACGTGTGGCACAGACATGATCCATGGAGGTACACTCCAGACTAAATTTAATCTGAAGAAGAATCTCAAAACTTTTAAGTTTTGCTGAAACCATTAATTCTTACACCCAGATTAAGAGTAATGCTGGGAAAGGAGTGAGTTTCCTGTTACAGAACACATTTTTAATCTTACATGCAGAGCATTGGGAAAGAAAAAAGAAATAAGGATATCCCTGTTGCCCAATATATTCCATATTTGAAAGGGGTGAGTTAATCCATGTTTGAGATTTAAAGAAATGGGACAAAGCATGCTGGCTATGCTGAATGTTCTTCCCCTCATTCCAGTATTTCATAGGTCTTAGAAGCTGAAAGTATTTCTGCTGTGTTTAAATTTACACTAGCTTTAAAGAGTGCTGATATAATTTTTTTCCCATAAAAACTTTGCTAAAAAGAATTATCATTATAGCCTTTAAATTTTCTTGATATACTGTGGAAAATAAAAGTTTTGTTAGAAATTCAAAAGAACTGAGTTTCAGCTTTTAACTGAAATTTTCAGCTTTTCAGTTTTTACCTATAGCCATTTTCTTGCTTAATAAATCCTGTGCAGCAGCCCTTACTATCTAGACAAACATAAAGTTGCTTTTGATCAAGGTTGATTCAGTGGACGCAGCTGATTCAAAGGAGTCAGAAAACTTAGAAAACATTTTAATAAATTAATTAATACATTTTCTAGAAGACAAGATAATGTGAGAGGAAAGATGAAAACAGTTTATTTTTCTGATAGTGTGTTTATTTTTAAAGTCACAGAATCAGTAGTGTATATCCAACTAGAATACTAAGGTACATGCTTGGAAACATATACGTGTATTCACAGATGCAGAGTCTATTCCTGTAATGTAAAAATTTTCACTGTTTATACATATTTCAAAGGTCTTTTTTTAAAGATACATGTATTTTTAGATCCTCAGAATGCTTATATTTCAAAATTCTGAATTTAATCTTATTTGGAGTCATCTTTCTTCCACACATCTCTTTATCTTATACAACCAAAGAATTTCAGAATTGGAAAACTAATTTGATCATCCACTTCCACTCTCAACTTTTTTTTTTTTCCCCCAGCATGCTCTTCATGTATTTGTCCAGACCTAGTTGAAAAATTTCAACCAAAGGTGATTCCTCATCTTTAAATGACAATCTAATAATTATAATCACTATTGCCCTGTTTTAGTAAGACAGCTCACCATGTGCCAAATTTTAAGCATTCAAAAAGTGTCATTGACTTCAGTCAAACTGCTAGACTTAACATTATGACCGTGTTTAAATGCCTTGTCAACTCAGACTGCTACCATGATGAGAAACCCTGTCAGATCAGCCGAAGGAAAATAGATCCTGACCTACGTAATTTGATTATGTATTAAAATTGACAATGGTCTTTCCTGAAAGTATCATGCACAATGACTAATAGTTTCTAAATTTTTGTGGATGTGCAGACACAGTAAAAAAATTAGTGTCAACCTTAAATGAAAATTGTTGCTGATTATTACAGTTAAACTAAGGCTAAGGTTCTAACTAAGCATTCCAAATGAGGTCAGTGGATAACTAACTTGATTTTTAAAGAGAGTTAGCATACAATCACAAAATTCTTTCAGTAGTCATTTACTAAACCTGAAATGTGTAATCAAATTTTAAGTATGTGCTAGTATACCTGGGGATCTATATCAGTCTAGTAAAAAACCATGCCAACTGGTTGACATGATAAAAAGGAATATTTAGAGTGAATAATGAAAGCGGGAATAAGTAGACCAAGGATTAAAGGAATATTTTATTACATTTCTAATACTCCCAATTAGTGAAAAGTCTTTATGACTTATATCATATATTCACAAGGAAAAAGTTCCCGAGTTCTGTTTTTACTATCTTGAGTACCACATTTCTGTATATTTGTTGCAGATGTCTGTAGTTTTAATGTCTTCTGAAAAAACCCAACTCTATAAGGGGTTTTGTTCCTGAAAAAGGTAAGCTAATAAAAAGTCAGGCAATCTAAGTGGTCATTCCTTTAAAATTTGGAGGTCTGAGTTGAACTGGTGTGCTGGTGTCGTCCCCCTTCCCCGCTTAAGCCATAACCACCAGTGGCGTTTTTGACGGCTGCATCCATCTTACTCTGGACTTTGGGGGACTGATGGGACTTTGGGGGAACTGTGAGTCAGATGTCTTGCTGGTATGCAAATATAAGTCAATCATCTTACTCTGTCAATAGTGGACAGCTCACGGCCCATTGGGCTCTTCTGCACAGCAGCAGGCTGCACACCAAGATCTCCCCTTGAGTAGGGATGCTTCTCAGGGTTACTCCTGGAGGTTGAGAGACTCCTCGGTGCAACAGATTCTTGGTAAGTGATTAATAGCATGCTAAACTTTGAAATCTTAGCTAAGTGATACAAAAGATTGATTGTGCATATATAGTCCTTTAGGTATAAACTGTTGACCAAGTCTGGGACTTGGACTGGATCCAACCACATCTAGACCCCCTCTCTGAGAAGGAGTTCAGAAAGCAAGAGGGTCCTTTCTGAAACTTGTGACTCGATGGGAGGGTCTGCCTGACAGTTTTGGCTGACCCTGTCCTCTCTGCAGTAAATACTGAAGTGCAGCTTGCCATTGAAACCACTGTCGCATTTACCATTGAACTTTTACTCCCTACTCTATATCAATAAAGTATATTGTTGCATCTCTCTTATGAGTGAAGTGCATGACTCCATCCATGACAACTGGTGACTGAAATGTGGATTTTGTAGTCAAAGATTTTTGCAGTGTAATTTCCCTAAAAAAAAAGACAGAAAAGATTTTTTATTATGCATTCTGGGGAATTAAACAATGCTACTGATGAAGATACAAAGAGTCTCAATTTACCATTGAAGGCAGTCTGGCCATGCAATAGCAATTCATTCAGCTTGCACTCATCTACTGTTAGCTTGAATCCAGAGGCTGGCAGAAAATGGAGGGGAAAAAACGGTTCCTGCAATCTGCTTTTGTTAAGGGGCTTTATCCGGGGGAAATACAATTGAGTGAAGCAGAAAATTCATACAATAGTCAGACTATTTTCTAAAATTATCTGTTGAACAAGCATGTATTTGTTGCAGAGGTTCTTACAGTTGGTAACAGATGGGAAAAGTGATTGGGAAGGATAAAGCGGTTGGGTAAGAGAATGAGATTGTGGGACATGTGACAGGAGTAGGTGGCTGGGTAGCTGAGAGATGAAGTATAGGAGGAGGCTGGCAGACCTGCTCACCCCTGTGCAGCAGTGGCAGTCCCACTCTGGCTGAAGTGGCTTTCCTTGCTCTTGGATTTCCAGGGTCTTGCTCCTGAGGCCCCTTTTTAACAGGGTGCCTTGTGGAACTGCTTTGAGTGAAGTTAAATGCTATTTATAAAAAATATTGGCAGCTGCTTGACAGACCTTGCCTTCTAAACCGTACTTGAGGGAACTGTGCACAGTTCATACTGCTCTCAGTTTTACCAAAGCAGCTGAGACTTACTCACAACACTGGGATTTTTTTTTTTTTCTTCCCCCCAGAAATCCTGGAATTGTTACTGTCACTCTAGGAAAAGAATCTCCAAGGATATCCCAGTAAAAAATGGGATAGGATATTTGGCTATTTGAGAGTTGCACTTTCCTCATAGTCAGTATACTTTGCTGGCATTCCTTCAGGGAGACTTAAATGTGTCGCCATGGGAGAAAAACTCTGATGCAAGCATATATTCAGTAAGCAATGGTGTGGCAGCTCTCCAGGGAGAGTGTCCTCCTGCAGTGGAAGTGCAAGGTATATCCAGGTGTTAACTGTCAATAAAAAAAAAAAGGATAATCTCCTTTATCTGATGATCCACACACAAAAGTTTCTCAGAAAGGGATACATTTTATATTACCTGAATGAAATGTGGATAAATACTGTTACGCTTTTGCTTTTGATATTATTAGCACATCCTTTTGCCAAAAGGGAGGAAGGCTGCTTTGCATCAAGGATAAGGAAAGGGACTGCTTGTGGCTGTTCCTGCAGATGCCCTGTGTTGGTGTATGCTTTTGACTTACCTGGAAGTTGTAAGGCTATGCAACCAATGTGGCTACACAAATAAGTTATTGACAGAGGGAAAGAAAAGTCTTCAGAGAGCAACAGATCTAGTGAGAGAGGGCTGCTAGAATAAGGAAGATAATTAAGTTGGAAACAGTCAGGGCAATCATATAATGAGTACCAGTTAAGGCCATAAACCAGTCAATGGGGAAAGGGGAAACAGAAGAAGGTTGTTTATCTGGGAGGGTAAGAGAGTAGTGTTGGAGAAGATCAAGAAAAGAAAAAGGAAGAAGCAGATTCAACTGGGCCTGTTCAGAGGTGCCTGTTGGCAGCCCTGTGCTTGATCACTGCAGCTCAGCCCAGGCCAGTAAATTTGTTAGTTTGATCACAAGTCTGTCTAAATGCTGCAATCAGGGAACGCCTTGAGCACGCATCCTCACAGAAGTGATATTTTGTCTTGCCCATGTCTTAACACCATTGGCCTGCACTCATCTTGCCTAATCTTTAGCAGGGAAGACATCCAAGCTGATGAAAGTGACTTAAATCTTGCATAGGAGGAACCATCTTTTGGAAGTGCCCATTTCCCTCCCCAACTAAAAAGGAGCTGCAAATAACAAAGCTAGTAACAAAAGAGTCTCAGGTGCTTCAAGGTACATGAGATAAATGTGAATGAAAATATCTACAGGTGCCCTTATATTTATGGCTGAGCTGTGTTTTGAAAAGTGTTTAGCCTCCATTCACATCATTTTTTGGAATGTCTCAAAGTCTTCACTGTTAGCCTTGCTCCTTGCACATTTGCCATATCAAAGTCAGCAGAAGGTGATAATCCCTGCTGGTGTCTTGCCAGAACACGGAGGCTAACTTCACTTCATGTGGAAAAAGAGACAACTGGCAGCCAGACCTTCATGTGATGCTGGTCCTCTTGTGCGTAGAAATAAACAGATAAATGAATGAGATTACAATTACAATCACAAGGAACTGCAGATCAGGGTATGCACAAATACTACAGCAAATAATTTTCTACTGTAAGACTTTCAATCACTGTTGGAAACTCCATGACTGACTCAATCAGACTGTTTTATCTCTTCTATCCCATAGACATGGTGATCATTCATGGGGCTCCTACTCATTACTATCTGAGCACAGTTCACAGTTTATAAAACATTCCGTAGCTTTTGATATTGAAAAAATGGTTAAATCCAAGCTTGAGCTATTAACTTATTTTCACCAAATATCTGCTAAATAAGCAAAGCATAAAATTAATTACATTTTAATTAAAATTCTGAAGTTAATCACTGTAGAGAGTCACTGATAGTATAGCACATGGGGGGCACTAGATAACAGATTACAACACATTGTAATGAAATGGAAGTTTGAGAGGATTTTAATTGACTTAAAACTAGGGAAAACCTAACTTTTGTAGGTAAACTCTGATCAGATGTAGTCAACTTCTTCACAGTGTCACTGTGGTCAAATTACAAGATTTCATGTTGCTGAGTTTTCCTAATGTTTGTCAGAACATTAAAAAGTGATAGAAAATCTACAGCCCAGAGTTTTGATGTTCTGCCAATAGGATACATTTCTTTCTCATTATTTTGAATCATCTTTAGTGTTTACATGGAAAGTTGGATGTTTTTGCCAAGACTTTATCATTAGTCAGATATTAGCTCTATATTGAAAAAAGAAGGCAACTTTATAAATTTAAATGTAAGTCTCATCACTTAAACTAAAATAGCAGTAAATTGCTTACAGTAGAGTATAATAATGGTTGTCATAAAATATCTGTGGCAGTACACCCCTTCCCAACAGGAAAAGAAACTTCTCCAGGAATGGAGGAGAGGAAAAACAATCTAAACACTAGAGGCCACAGGTTGAAAATTGAACTGATAAATTGAGATGCGCCAGGTACACTGATGTGACCTTTTGGCCAATATAGATTAAAATGACCACACATCAGATTCGACAAGGGTATAAAGGGGGTCCTGCCGGAGGACATTTTGAATCAGTCATCCTCAGAGCAGCAGGTCTGCAGTCGGACAATCCCCCTTGGGTTGGGACTCCTCGAGGTTGAAAGCCCTCGTCTTTTACGTGAGTGATATACACATTTTGAGTCATCATTTTAAATCTTAAGAATTCTTAAGTCAGCTGTGTAGTACTAATTTGCCTTACATAATTGAACCTGTGGTTCACAAATGTTATTGGAGTTCTAACCAACTTCTTACTAAGAATAAATCTGAGTTTTAACACTTGTTGGATTTGATTGTGTGAGCCTCCATAACAACATGTCCTTTCATTTTTGTCTATGTATCTTGAAATGTCTATTCTGTTTTTAGTACATTCTGATCTCCACAGTAAAACTTTATTTCTTGACTGTATTTTTTTTTCTTTTTCTCTCCATACAGCTTTTCTTTTCCTGTCAGCAACCACAGTGACAGTTGCTATATCACAAGGATCTATACAGTTTACCGTTCTTACCATTGTCCAGCTTAGCTCCTTCCCCTAGTTCCTCCTCTAGTTTGTGGTCGTACTTCCCTTTCCTCAGTTTGGTCATATCTCTAGTTATTTTTCTATCATTCCTCCTATTACATATTTCAACTGTTTTTTCTCTTACAGTAAATGTAAAATGCCTTGGATTTGGGCTTTCCTCTGTACTCTAAGATCTTTTTTGAATCCTAAAGACGCCCCACGTGGTGACAAAAATTACAAAATTGGTTGCAGCATAATGTTAGTCTAAGTTATTGTCATCAGGTGTTGTAATATGTTAACATCAACAACAGATTGAATTTAAAGATGAACCCTACTTCTTTTCTGCAGCGTGTCAGAGTGGCCATGTTAGGTGATAAATTAATGCTAAAAGTTCCTGCTCATTTCATAGAATCATAGAATCATACAATGGTTTGGGTTGGAAGGGACCTTAAAGACCATCTAGTTCCAATCCCCCCTGCCATGGGCAGGGACACCTTCCACTAGACCAGGTTGCTCAAAGACCCGTCCAACCTGGCCTTGAACACTTCCAGGGATGGGGCATCCACAGCTTCTCTGGGCAACCTGTTCCAGTGCCTCACCACCCTCACAGTGAAGAATTTCTTCCTTATATCTAATCTAAATCTACCTTCTTTCAGTTTAAAGCCATTATCCCTTTTCCCATCACTACACGCCCCTGGAAAGTCCCTCCCCATCTTATTGACCTCCTTTAGGAACAGGAAGGCTGCTCTAAGGTATCCCTGGAGCCTTCTCTTCTCCAGGCTGAACAACCCCAACTCTCAGCCTGTCTTCAGGTGGAAATGCATTCTGTAATAAAATTTCTTTTGCTGATATTTGTAACTTTTTTCAGATACAGAACTTTTTTCAGATATTTTAGAGGTATTGAGTTGACCTAATACAACAATAAAATCTATTATCTAAACCCAAACATACTTCTAAGAAGGTATACTTTAAAAATAACTATTTTTTATATAAAACTATCATTTTATAATAACCTTTTCATGCTAATTTTACAGATATGAAGCTAAAAACTTTAGCTCATACTCCCTAGATAATATATTAATTAGTTATATAAAGGAAAAGTAAACTGTTGTTTAAATAACTACTTGGATACTATTACATAATCAGAAGTGTGAAAACAATCCTTACCAAAATGCAGTCTAAACCTCCAAAAAGGCAGTACACATCTCAAATGACTGTACAAGCCTGGACTTTAACCACAGGCAGTCATCCTACTAGTCTGATATACGCAAACCATGGCCACCTCCACTTCTTTCCCGTCTCTCCTTCCTGTTCACAGGCTCTGATAGCTGAATTGTTGCCCAGGTGAATCTTCTCCTTACAGAACCAGTGGGGTCATCTGCCAGGGCTCTTTAGGATGGTTGCTGTTTCCAGACACACTATGACACAGCCCTGAGTAAGTTAGCAATTGCTTGTCCTGATACAGAGTCTTACGTGTTTTGCTTCCCATAATACAAATAGTGTTTAAAACATAGGTTCAAATCTAAAAAACACCAAGCTTTTGTAACAGAACAAACATGTATAGGGAAAACCAGATTAGTACTATTGTGTACTAACTAGATGACTAAAACAGAACCACCACATCATCTAATGCAAATATTTATAAACATCGTATTTTGTATCAGCTTGCCTTTACTACTGGTCTCATTGTAATACCTCTCACAGTATTCCAGTAACATCAGTGCAATAATATTAATGATAACAGTAATATTTTTATTGGTAGCAATATTTAACTTGTGATAGCAGCAAAGCCAACAAAACCAAAGAATGGCAGAAGATCAGAATAACATCCATTCATCTACCTCTCAAAACACTGGTTTCAAACACTAAGAGGGGGGATATAAAAGCTTCTACATATACTCTTTTGTTTTTCCCTCAAAAGAAAACAGTTGCACATACATATGTATATTGCTAAAAAATATTCTTTTAATGAACAATGACTATACACTAACAGAAAGGTTATCAGCAAGGATCAAACTTAGACACAACAGTGTCTGAAACACAGGCTTTCACGTTTTGAAAGGAAGAAAATTTTTAGCTGTAAGAAGGTGGCTCCAGTAGACTGTCTGTGACACTCCCAACAGAGAAGATAGTGACAACAGATTTACAGATCGTAACTTCACTTAGTTTACTACTTGGTTTCGCACCTTTAAAAGGAAGTGAATTTACAACAACCTGAATTAGCTCTGACTGTAGTAGGAAAATGTTGTTAATGTTTCTATCAGGAAGGTTTCTTCATTTTCCACTCTAAGAGCGTGATTCCCTTGTTTCGTGGCCTATATATCACAAACATGTGACAGATGGCACTAACTGGCCTTGCATACTAAAGTGAAAGAACTGTGAAAAGATGCTGTTGGGAAATACACCCAATGTACCTTGTGCTGCTGATTTCCTAAAATTCATCTGGAATTTGTTCCAAAGACCAGAAAGAAATATAAAAATCCAGCTCATACAATACATGTTTGATAATCATACATCTATTTCTGCTGACTTTGGAATCTTGTCAAAATCGGTGAATAAGTAAGCAAATCTAGCTATACCCAGTACTTTGCAGACATAGTATTCACTGTGGTTTATTAAGTTATTAGAAGAATGACTGAATATCACATGTGCCTCAAGCAGATTACTCAGTTTCAGTGAAACCTACAGAGCTGTTAAACTGACAAAGTAAGCAACATAAATAGTTCACTTCTTACAGTTAAAATGCCGTATATGCAGGTTTTAGGATAATTTAAACCACCATATTTATTTTCTTAGGATCCCTTTGAATCACAAGAAACTAAAATAAATACTCTACCTCCACTGAAGGTATCCACATTGCAGACAACAGCTTATGACATCTGTACATTAAATCCCCAAATGGGCATTTCTTTACTTGGGGGGGCAGGGGGAAGCAGCTACTATTAGAGCAGTGATAATGTTGATAGTGAAGAAGTCTGGGACTATGGGGAATGAAGTTTCACAAAAATTATTCAGAAAGCAATACAATTAGCGGTTAGTCCCAATGAAAAGGTCATTCATTGATAATTCCAAATGTTTTTTATAACCATTCGATTTATTAAAGGTTCACGGATTTAGAAATGACTGTGTAAAGAGAGAAGAGTCTACCTCATTCAGCTTTGTGATTTTTGAATATATGGTCTATCCATAAGGAATACCTGTCTGTACAGTATGTGTTCTCATGGATTTGAATACATTTGATTTATTTTAGTTTTCAAGTGTCTAGAGTATCTGTTTTACCTCTGTCACCCTGAAGCAATTCAAGTCAGGCTATAAACCAGTACTTTGAGACAAAATCCTTTTTAAAAAAATCATTGTTCCTTTTTAGAAACCATTGTTTTTAGCACCCTATTACAGGCCAAATTTGGTTTTGGTTTTTCCGCCCTCAAAGCAAGCAAGCAAAAGAGCATTCTTTACTGTAAACCTTTGCTATAAAAGCACTATCTCTACCCCACCCAGCATCTCTCCAGGATGTCTCCAATACCTTCAGAATTATTGACCGTGATCATTCCATATTTTGACTTGGAAAGAAAATCATAAATTTGAGAAAACTGATTTAACTGCCTGGCATTTAAGGAATTTTAAAACCAGCTGCAAAAGTTGCTCTTCTTTTTTAAAATTATGAATATCTGCTATTTACTGGTATTTCCAAAGCAGATAGGAACTGCAGCTGGTATATATTATTTGAACTCGGATAAGAGTCTGGGGGGAGCTGGAATCAGGGACCATGTCCACCCTGCAGGGCCAGCACTCAGACCACCTCTTCTGTTCCATGGGGCTGCTGATCTTGGCTGAACCCCCTCCAAGGGGACTTCAAGGCCTATTGCAGGTTCTTAATTCATTCGTCTCTCCCCAAGCACCAGGGCACCATGTGGGATGAGGGTTCCCCACAGGGCAGCCAGGGCCCATCCCAGCACCCCAGCCAGGGAGCAGGGCAGCCGGGGAGCAGCTGGGGCAGCCGGGGAGCAGCTGGGGCAGCCCCAGCCCCATGGCGAGGGACCAAGAGCCCCAGGCTGGGCTGAAATGGGGTCCTGGACCTTGGGCAGGTTGAAGGGAGGGCCCAGGAAAGGCCAGGAAGGGACGGTCAGGGGTGTTGATGCCCTCAGGGACATTGATATGGACATTTCTGAAAAGTTTTGTCAGATTTAGGTACTTTGGCTTTTGTTTTAGGCACTTAAAGAGTGTTTCAGATCTTGTTTATGCCCTCATCATGCCCTACTTTCTCTACGGGCCTCTGCTGCTGCTTTTAAATTGCAATGAGTAGCTGTATTGACAAAGATAAAAGATACAGGCTGGCTTGTGAGTTGTGTTATTTGAGTTCAGAACACACACAGTTGTGGGCACAGTTAAAAAAGCCCTTACCTCTTATCACCCACGTAAGTAGTTCTCAGTTAGGGATTGATTTTTATTCTGAATGACATTTGAAATGCACTGCGCTAATAAAAATACAGACAGAAACCATAAGCACGGTTAAACAGAATCTAACACACTTCACTCCACTGCAGCATCTGCCTAGCACATTTATCACAGAAGGACAAACTCCAGGTCAGCCTGAGACTCTTCACAGCGCTAGAAGCATTAAGAGCCAAAATGTCTTAAATAACCTTAAAAAAGTATAATTTAATATGGCACACCACTAGATGTATTTATTTTTAAATTATTTCTAATCAGAACAATAAACAACTAGGTTTTATTTCCATTTCAACATGTATAGTTTTAAGAAGGTAGGCACTGCACTGCTTATTTCTACTTACATATTTTTTATTTCTGCTTTTTGGCCTTTCAAAGCAATGTAATTACCATAGGGCTTTTGTACCTCCAACTGTTAATCAATAGTTGTGACAAAATATCAAGCATTTCTTCTCCCTACAAAATTATTTTAAAAAGCAGAGTAATCCTACTTAAGCAGGTAGAAAATTAGTGTGTGCAAATTTCTTTTAGAATCACACGGTTTATCCAGTCAAAAGCAATGGCTCATCTGCTTTCAGTCAAAATATTTGCTCCTTCTCCCTTTAAGACATGAGTTTAGAGACATCTTTCAAAACTGAATAAACTGAAATTTTGATTCCAGTAGGTCTGCCAAGGAAAGAATTTGGTTTAGTATATTGTTAAGTAAAGAAAAAACCCCAAACAAATAAAAAAGCTAACTAAGCCAAACAACAAATGCCAAGAAAAAAAAAAAATCACCTTTACAGTTCCTTAATAATTTCCAGTGAATTCTATGCATTTGAACTATATCTCCTGACTGATATTTTCACTTAAGTATTTGACAGAGGGAAGCTGGAAAACTTGCTATAAAGAGAAAGCATCGATTTGTGGCTGTTCTGCACTAATGGCTTCCTAGGGACTAATAAAATAAGTTAGAGTCTAATAAAATGACTGATCTTTCATTCAGGATAACAATGAACCTTAGCCGCCCAGTCAAGTCAGACCCATTATTCTAAATGACAAGCCAAAATGGCAAAGCAGAAGTCACATACTTCCCATCAACTCAATATATTATTATACAAGAACATCTGAATTCCTTGGTCCCAAGAAGAAACTTGGATATGGCATAGCAGTGACATACTTATTTGGTACATTCTCCCTTCTGGCTACTAATTCCACAAACAATACAGCCAACATTCACAGAGAAGCTTTGGAAAGGATGCTGGTAATATAGCACTGCACAAGTTAAGAGATTCAAGATTCTGTTTCCAGCTATCATGAAAACAGTGGTAGCAAGTCAGTTCAAATATATATCTTGCTCATTTTCTTACCTCAAACAATGAATATAATAACAATGTAAGAGCAGGCAAGTTGACAGGATAACCCCCAATGCTATTCTAGCTTCTGGGACTTCTGGAGCTCAATAAGTCTGTATGTTATTAGAAACCATCAATGGATTTGTTTTCCAAGATTATCCAGTCTTCCCTTGAACCCATATAAGCTTTTGGCATCCACAATTTGCAGCTAGCTTCACAGGTCTGCTATCCAACAACTGAAGAACCATCACTTTCTGAACCTGGTGCCTACTAGTTTCCTCTGATACTTGAAACTTCCTGTACTGGAAGGGAAAGACAACCTAACCTTGTGCACCTTATCACATCGTGAATTTACAGACCTCTAGCCCAACAGCTCTTAATCACCCTCTTTCTAGATTGAAGAGTCCTACTATACTCAATTTTTAACCATAATATATATAACTCTAACCATCCTTTTTTGCCTTCTTTGGGGCACCAATATTGATCACAGTATTAATGATATGGATGAAAGACTGATTTATACAATGGCATAAATATGTTCTTTGTTTCTCTATGATTTTCCCAGGTTTGCTGTTTGACATCTGCTAAGCACTGAGGTGTCATTATCATGGAACTATCCATGATAAGAGGTCAATGTTTTGATGAATAATCAAATCACTTCACTTCTCCAAAAAACATTGATGAAAGACAAGGTTTACAAAGTTGAGTATAGGATTCCTCAGCTTTGGTTATGACCATTAGCAGTCAGATAAGAATTTGGATCTCAAATATCTAAGAAAATCATTTTTTAAAGAGACAATTTTAAAGAGATTAGAAAATATGTCATTTAATTTCAGAGTACAGTAAACTACTTTGTTAAATGTAATTAATTTACCAAAGGGAAGGAGATGCTCATCAAAACAAAGGCCTTCCAGAAATAGGTTTTCAGGAATAGCAAAGCATGAAACCTTCAAAACAGGTGGATTCTAGGAAAACCGGAGGCAATAGAGTTTTGACATGTCAAGTTTCAGGGTTCTGCACAACTCTTCAGTTACTTCTTTATTGTGTTTATTCCCAGAACTAATCTGTTACTTGTTACACACTCCTGCTTTATCTATTTAGAGCATAGAGTTTGAGTTTTGGGTTTTTTTACACTTTTCAGCAAAGAAATTATGACAGGATAAAAAGGATAAAAGCAACCACACATGGAACAGATTCATCAATATTATATGAGGTAATATTTAGTAATAAATTAAATTATAAATATGGGATATTAAATAGTATTAACAATTGCTTGTAAATAGTAAAAATATTAGCTCTGTCAAAACCTCATCTGCTGAACTTATCCAAATCATTTTTTCCATAATTTTCTTCAGTCAAATTTATATCCTCTGAGGAATTTTTCAGCAGTTTTAAAAGGAAACAATTAAAAGAAACTAGTAACTTACATGGTAAAGACATCAATAACATCTCCTGCAGCTCTTGTCATCTCAAAGTAGGTTTGCAGAATGTTGACGGTTCCTGAAAGTGCTTCATGTCCACAACCACAGAACAGCGCGACTCCAGCATACAGCAGGATGGTAGCAATCAAAGATGCGTAGGGAATACCTCCCAGGCATTTGATGCAACACTCAAAGCACCCTACAAGAAAATAAAGTTGTATGTTAATATATTATGTCAAGAAAGCAAAAAGAAAGATTTTGGTCTTGAGAAACACTTTTTGAAATTGAAGACTTCAGGCCAAAGAGAGATTAAGTATAACAACCCATAATGTCAGAAAATCTGTGAAAGGACACAGGTTAATTCAACTTTTGACTTTTCTCAGTTGCTACTTGACCTATTAAATGTAGACATGCCACCTGATTAACATGAAATGTAAAACAGTTAATTCCTCATACAGCTTCATGTTTTTATTCAGAGCCGGTTACAATGTCAATCCTAGGTTATACCTATATTCACAACTCCTGTTGCTCACTTATTGGATTACTGAGGAGGATCCTCAATAACAGGAAAACCACAGAAAGAGGATATCCAGTTCATTTCCTTCCATCACCATAGGTTTATTCCATTTTTCCATCTGTATAGTGCTGATAACAGAATTGCTCCTGCCCACAGCACCAATTCTTTGTGCATCACTCAAATACCTCACAAGAAAAAGTGAAGATATCCACTAAAAAGGCAGAGAAGTAGAAACAACTATAGAAGTTGAATTTTCTCTCAATATAGTCTACCCTGTGCAATGTTTCTTAAGTGAGGGCAATTGCTCTTGAGTTGTACAAGGCCAATGTTTTGTGCAGCCATCAGAGTGTCTAAACAGATGCCCAGTTCCACAACAAACCCTTTCCCCAGCAAGAGTGCTCAAGTTTCTGGCACTACCTTGCCTAGTTTGTCAAGTAGTTTCATGACTGCAGCATCTCTGACTCCCAAATCTCATCACCTACATATGGATTTTTCCACCCCGTAGAGCCCTTCCTATTGCCTTCTGGAAGGACAGAGAAGGCAGGAACCACTGGCTGACGGAAGCCAAACACACATTGACTCAGTAGCCAGAAGTTTTATTTTCTCTTAAGCATTACCAGTTTATGCCAGAAAGGATTTGGATAGAAAACAAGGTGAGGCTTGTAAAGTTTAAATGATGATACAGACAATAGACAATTAAAAATTACTTACAAGATGTTCAACAGGTGTGAGTCAATATATTTTAACACGCTCCAAATGCTTTAAGCTATGCTAAATAACAGGAATACCAGAGATAAAGTAAAAAGGAAAAAAAAAAAAAAAAAAAAAAGGCATAAAAATGCCATTCTTTAAAGAAAGTATGTCTACTTTTCTTGAAGTACATATAGCCCCTACACATTAATTTCATATTCTGTCCTTTAAGTTAGTGAGTTCTTATTTCCTTTAGCCATGATAACCAAAGTAGTAATTTCCTCTGTCTGTTCAAACATTCATTTTCTGCTTTTAATGAACAAATACCAATCTGTCATATATATATATATATGTGTATAACAGCTATTTATATGCAAGATTCTCTGAAGAGAACAGTTTAAGCCATTTTCAAATATAAATGCATTTTAGTTAAACAGAAACCTCTATTAGTGTTTTGTAAATATAGGTACTACAAAAGGCAATATTTAAACTGCTGGATAACTCCCATCAGAAAAATATAAATGAATATACTACACATGTACAAGACAAACAGACTTCAAAAACTGGGGTAATTCCCAACCATGTATGCTAGTTGTATAAAAACTGAAAGATATAGGTTGAGACTACCTTTGCTTAAGGACAAATTACTGTATCACAGACAACTGTAAAATACCAAATGTAAAATGTACAAATGAACATACTTAAACTGCTGCCAAAGCCTTACTAAGTAACCTGTCATACAAGTCACCCACCTCCAGCAGCCATCACACACCTGTATGGGTGTAACACCTTCCACCCTTCCAATACTCTAGTAACAGCATTTTGTATTTTTCCTTCTCTGGGCCCATATGACACTGGTTGAAGGACATGTGCTTCTTCCAATTCAGGTCATCCTACTGTACTGACAGCAGGTAGCTTTCCTATTCAGCAGCACGGGGCTTTGAATGTCCAGTGATCGTTTTGTGTCTTTCTTCAGTGATTGTTAGACTATGGGGGTTAATACCCAGGAAGTTTGTGGGCTTTCTGTCAGTAGGAGGTCTTAGGAACAGACTAGGAAAATATATAAATGCTTTGGGAGTAACTAATTCTGTATGCATATAAATACAGGAAATCTCTTAAAATTCCTTCAGTCCTGTTTTCTAAGATTACCCTTAACAATCACTGTAGTTAATTTTTCAGTGTTTAAAAGCCTACACAAATACTAGAAAAGGATCCTTCACTGGATAATCTACTGTCTAAAAGGCATAAAAATAAGAAATACCTATTGAAAATATATATATTGAGCAAGGACTGCAGGGAAGTATATAGCTGCATGATATCAGAGTTTATCACAAAATGTCCATTGCCATTTCGAGCATGGAGTAACAGTAGAAAAAGCCTCAGGAAACTAGTAACACTGTACATCTGGCAGCATTATATGAAAAAATAAAAAGAGAGATGACAGTAGAGTGATAATGGAAGTGATGTATGAGGGTCTGTAAAGTCAAACATGAAAAAATAAGGTAGACATAAATATTTACAGGGACACATGCACTATAGTGAGTGTTTCTTAACATTGCAATAGCTTGGGGCAGGGAGGCAGAAGAGAGATTTTGTAAAGGTTTCTTTTTTGCCTTTTGAGACAGGCTAAGTGGAAGAGAAAAAGCTAAAGAAATGACAACACAGGAACAAAGATAGCTAGTAGTCTAAACTAGAATAAATTTCATTAAGGTCACACTCACATACAACTGCTGTATTTAATAGTGTGAGTACTGTTATCTGGAAAGAGCTGGCTGTGCACTATCTCCTGAAGCTGCTGCACCTCACCTGCTAGGTCCAGTGAGCACACACTCGGGCGTCACAAACTACATCAAAATCCAGGGTCAGTAATATTACTTTAGCTTTATTATAGTGAAAAAGTGTAATACAATAAAATAGCATAACAGAGTAAAAACAGTATAATAAAACAAAGTGATAACAGATATAATAAGGTGCAATCCAATGAAAAATTTCATCAGAAACAAATCCCTTTTTTTCAAATTGTTTCAAAATTTGAAAAATAACTGAAACAAATTTATACTTTCTGAAGAAAAAGTGCTTCTGTTCCTTTAACGTTAAAACTGTTCATGCTTATAAGCCTTTGAGGGAAGCTTTTAATAGTAGAATATTCTAGCAATTCAAGACTTTTCCACTCATAGAAAATTATTTGAAAAAAATTCCTCCAGCCACACGAAATTTTCGAATAACCAGATATTGCTTATTTACTCAGCTCTTCCATAGGCCTACTACCTTTCTCACTACTCACCACATGAGTAACTCTAGAGTTCTCAGTGTTGTCAAATCAACTCAAAATGAAAGAAAAATCAGTGAATCAGGACAAAGATTTTAAAATGGATATTACACATCATTCATACACCACAGAAGGTGATGTGCTGTAGGTAACATTTGCTCCGATTCTTTTCTTTCAGCCATTCAGAATGTGAAAACAGCTGTTTAATAACAGAACAATAGAAATGCTATTTTAACTTGCACAATGATATTGAACCACTGGTACAGAATGTGACTCAGCTGCGCAATGTGCCTATACGTCAGTGTGAGACAGGCAGTCACTCACAACTCTGAACACCATCTTCACAATGCAGTTAAAACATACGGCCACAGAAGTAATTACTATGAAAGACAAAAAAGATTGTATGCTCCTTTGATATTTGTTTATATCTGCAAATACAGGTTTCAGTACTTTTCAAACAGTTCACTCTGCACAATAAGCCTGCACAACAACCTTGTGCAATATAATTCAGCATTTGCTGTTCTTATTTTGCTTATGTTTACCAATATTTTCCCTCACGTAAAAATCTAGATCTGCTGGGACCATGTATTTTTACTTAAACCATAGGAAGTAATCCAAAACACTACTCTTCTTTGTAGCTTTCAACATGAAGAACTGTACTGTTCTTTTTTTATTTTATTATAAATCATTCCACAGAAAAAATGTAGTAATGAAATACATAGAAGATGACAAGACAAGGAATTTTATTTTACATGGATAAAATAAAACTCCAAATACTGGCTATATTCAGCTATCAAAATAGCACACATTAATATTGCATTACATACATCCTTCTGCCAGTCAGCAAAGATCTCACAGACAACTACCTCTGCCTCTCTTAGTACAATTATTAGTCTATATCAGAAATACTCTTGATATAGGTATATAAACTTCTGCTTTAAAAGGCTTGTAAAGTGTTACTTATGCAGGCAAAACTCTGCACACCTCTTCTAGTTTATGCTGCTTTTTGGGTGCAAGTTTTATAACATATCTCCAAATGCACCAGCCAGACATACGTTGGCCTTGTCTGTTTATACGATCTCTTCTCTACATTAAGAAGGCAAAAGATTTAGATCTTGAGCAGAAGCAGAAATTGTCCTTGTGATTTACATGCTAATTATGCCCAGAAAATGCACTGCCACAATCATTTCTTTGTGTGTTAGTGATATATGAACTCTTTCTCCTCAGTGCAGATCAGGACATATAAAGGACATATAACTGACAAATAAAACACAATCCATTTCTGGCCAGTACATTTAAAAAAAAAAAAAAAAAAAAAAAAAAAAGATAGATAGATTCAGGACCTATATCTCTTGCCACATAAGTCTGTGAAAGTGAAGTTTAAATCAATGATACCAGAACCAGTTTCAGAATCCAATTATGCTACTGCCTTTTACATAAACTGTTAAGAAAACTCATCCACCCCAGATTTCTATGGAAAAATTAACATGGAGAAAAAAATATTTTTAAAAATATATAAAACCAATAAATATAAAATAAACACCAAGAATACAGAAGAATTTGGGGGGTTTGCTTTTTTTCCTCCTTTACAATGCATTTTCAGACAGAACATCTAGGATGATTAATCACAGATAACTACATCTTCAATGTATTACTGATTAATCACACATAATTACATCTTCGATGGGAACAAGCAACTCTGAAGATCATATAACATTTTAATGACATTTTTTCTTAACTTATTTTTCTTAAAGATTTTTCTATCTAATATTAGGAGACAGGACAGCAGAGCCCAAATAAAATGCAAGAGACCTACATAAACTTGAAATGGAAAACAAAATAAGAAAATCTTCTGTGCCTTCCATGCCTGGCTAGGCATGCATTTTTTCATATCTGAATTTGTACCACTTGTCACACAGCTTTCATGGCCAATCAACTCAAATACAGTTTCAGAGACCATCATGAAACATGCAGATTTAGTTTGGAATTTTATTAAGCTAGCCTTAACCTCATGAAGTCAAGCTACTATTATGTAATATTTTAACTGACAAATACATCCACCAGAACACATAGTACTGAAGAAAAAGCAACACATTTAATTAGATCTGGTACCAAAAAAGCCCCAAATTATTCAACATGTAGCATGAGATCCTGATCTGAAACTCTTCTCCAAGGTATCACAGCAGAGCAACAGGCAGAACCAATGCAGCTCCCTTGATATTATCCCAAGTAGAGAAGACACAAGACATTTGAGATGTGGTTTCCAAAGCTGCAGATAAGGGGAAGCAACATTTGGGAATTAATCAGCAAAGATCATCCTTGTACTGTGTTCTGGAAAACCTGTTCAGGAAGTGCTGCATACACATCCCACATGATTGCCCCCTAACCGTGTCCCAGGGTCTTTCATGGGATACATCCCCACTCCGCTTGCACCCTCTACCAATAAAGAAAACTTTATCACCTTGCTATACCAAACACTAACAACTAAAGTATCTTTCTTAGTCTTGTGCAGAAGACGATTACTCCTTTAAATCAGCTTTCTATGAGAATGTTTACTATTACAGAAATGCCTATCAAGCAACAAAAATTAGTTTTACTACAAAATTAATTCTGAGATCGTGGCTGCTAAGACTACAGTGGAGAAATAAATAAATAACACAGGATTTTGATTAAACTGTTATAAGCAATGCGATATGTAGAAAAGCAAGAACAAGGCCCACAGAAAATCTCAAAAGGATTTTCAGGCAAAAGGCCAACTAATGGCAAGAAAATACAAAACAATATGCAGGTATCCTCTTACACATTAAATTCTGCATCATTACGGGATCTACTTTGGTTTGTTATCTTCATAGCGTGACTGGATGTTAGCTAATCAGAAATCAGCTAATATAAAAAATCAAAATGTTATGCTTTAGGCCTTTATAGTCATTCTGCAGTTCATTGCATCAGTCGCTGTACTGAACACGGGATGAAGGTAAGAGGAATTGTAAAAATACTTTTGCTTATTTAGATGCAGAAATTCTCAAAGTCAATTAAAATGGTTAGGATAACTTTGTTACCCAGTGGAATTATATGAAGGATCAACATCTCAGCAACCGGCAACCAGAAGCCTCTCTGTAAGGTCTCAGGCATCCAAAATTCTCCCTCTGTAGAAATATAACTTCACACAACTCATCCAATAACAAAAAAGGAACAAAAGACCTTTGCAACACCCATCCCAACTGACTGTGCTTTGATTCTCTAACTTATAGAAAGCTTCAGTCATCAAAAGAATATGACTAATTTGAATGATACTGGGATTATCTCACCATGGACATGGAAAGTCCCCACGTAGGTAGGCCTCCCACACAGGCAAGCAATAATAATGATAATATTGCAGCATAAAAATCCACAATTTTCCATCATATTTACTACTACATTTTGTCTTCAGGTTATACACAGAACTTTCAGCAACATAAAAAATTTACAAAATCCTTAAAAGATGTTTCAAAACAAAAATCAAAAGAAAAATGACATAGGTGTAATAAAGTGGTCTGAAAATGGAGCCTTAAGAGATTGCACAAACTGAATGTCTATGTGAAGAATCTTTTAGTGACAAAAGATGTACAATTTTATTGCCATCTTTAAGAGCTGATGTCTTCTTATGAGGCTAAATGCTGAAATAGTTGAAATTGAAGCAGTAAAGGTAAAATATTTGTTCCTTCAGCATAATTTGAATTCCAGAAAATATTTGGAAACTTGTCTGCAGTCATTAAAGCAAAAGGAATAGAGTGGTCCGAAATAAGTAGCCTAGCTTAGTTCAGTTCAGTTCTATCTAGCATTTTTTTTCTTAGTAGGCTCACAGAAATAAAATTAAAATAATCAACTGCTTATTTACTCTACCTTATATCAATATGATTGTTCAGCACTTGTACTAGGAAAGTACAGAGTTACAGATACATTATTGTAAAAGGCTTTTTTCTAAACTAATTTAAGTCAATTCTTTGAGAAATTTTAGTTAGAAATTTTAGAATTATAACACCAGTTTAGGTCAGTAGTCCAATGTGAATTCAAATGTCTCATGGAATGCAAATTGATTGTCTTTTTCTTTGAAGTTTGCAAAACTTCTTGTAGCAGCACCAGTATTTGTCAAAATAGAAAACTGCACAGTAAAGCGCATGTTTTTCAATGACAACTACTATGATCTTCAAAGACCTGCTTCACAAATTCATTTACAAACACCATTTTTATTTTTAGTGCATATACAAATTGTAAAGTTCTTTCTGTTCACAATTATTTTCATCTGAAGTATGGGGATCTGTAGATTACATGGCATTGTAATAAAATACAGTACATGACACAAAATCCCTCCCTCCCTTACTCATACTGATACTCTCTTGTTCTGACTAATGTATAACAATAATAATTAAAACTGAACAAGGCAAACGGACTTTGTAATTTTTGTAAACTGCTTAAAATTAGCTATTATTTAATCCAGAACTGTTCTTTGTTTTTATTAAGCACTCAAAACTCCATTTCAAATTGTAATGTTTAAAAAACTGCGTTCACTAGAGAAAAAACTTCATTCAGCAAGATCACTAATAATCCGTCATGGTACCTTCTACATCACAAATATAATTTAGATTTGCATTTTCATCATATGCATTGAACACATTTCTTCAGTTATAGTCAAGGTAATTAAATTTCAAATGGATTGCTGAAATGGGTTCCAAATAATTCACAGTTTTAATGCACAGTGGTAGTAATATGAAATATGCTACTTAGCCAAAGAGAAGAAATATTGTTTCAAGAAGCCTGCAATAGAATAACACCAAGCTATTCAAACAACTTTATTTTGCAAATCCACCTGGCAGAGAGATCTATAATTTCTGTGTTACCACCACCTGGTATAATAAACTTTCAAAGCCAAATTAAAGATGTATTTTCAATCTGAGCTAAATTATATTAAAAATCAGTTTTCAACTAAGTTTAAAGATACATCTAACATTAATAAACACAGTTTTAATTCTCATCAAAGCACATAACATGGCAAGTTAAACAGCAAGGGAGAGGAAGTCCTCTTTCTCCTAGATAAGGAGTCACATGTATGCATTTATCTCACAGATAACAAACATGCTTCTGTTTTGTTCATCCTTCTTACCTGCACTGAAATCTGGAGGAAAAAAAAAAGGGCTACATACAGCCTCTCTTCCTGGGTAAGTGAAACGCAGGTGGATATGGGTAAATATACATACATATATATATATATATATACACATACATACACACACACACATTTCTATTATAATGTCCAGCATGAAACAGAATGAAATGAAAAAATTATCTGTTGAATATATCTAAAAAAGTAAATCTAAATTAACCAGCCCATACAATAATTTCATCCCCTCTTTCATTGGTCATACTTCAGCCATACTCAATGGCAGGAGTACAAAAATTCATTTTCTGGCATACTGGACTGTACTCTTTTATCAGTGATCAAATAGCTTGCTGAATTCCTCTGTTGCACCAAAGTATTCCGCCAAGGTATTTGTCAAACCTGGATAACTTTCTAATGAATGATGAGAATTGCTAGGTATCATACATTAACAAAAGAGCACTGTGAGGCAATCCACTCGATTAGTACCTTTCAGCAGAATGGAAATCTAGCTATTGTGACAGCAGAGAATCAGTGGCTTGGCAGTAAAGTCTCATCATGAGTCATGATCAAAGGTCTAGATTTCACAGAGTGAAGGTACATTCCAAGCTTTGGCAGAGGCAGCACAACATCCCAAAGAGCTACGCTGCATCTCTTTCCTACTCCATTGCTCTCAACAACACAGGGAAGCTATCTTGGATTGACTGGAACTACTTTTTTAGAGCAAAATGCCTCATTCACTTTGTCAATCTGACAGGAAACTAGCCTTTCTTTTTGTCACTTTATTCTTTTCTTCTTCTTTGATGGAAAGGTAAATGATCATCCTGCATGCTGTATGCTTCCTTTAAGGTATCAGTGTCACCTTTCCTAGCCCTGCCAATTGTAATTCTAACAAAGAACTAATTTAAGCAAAAACTCCTTGCTGCACGTCTCACAACTTGTCAAAGAAATTGGCTCAGTTATTATTTAGGTACTTACACAAGGCTCCATTTAGTAAGGTATTGAGCACGTGGTTGACTGCAAATATGTGGCTTGTCTCATCAACTTAAAATCAAATTTACACTGTAACTTCAATAAAATGTACAGAATATGAGGCAGACAGCCAGAACTAGGTAACATCACACCACAATTATTTCCAAATAGTACAGCCTCACCCTATACCTGAATTCATTGTTTTCTTGGTAAACATCTATGAAAGCATTTAACTTCCACTAATATAACTGAGAGGAAGTAGTAGTAGTTTAGGGATGGTTTTAGGCCAATATCTTTCTCTTTTTTGAGTTTTTTTTACTACTTGGTGGGTCAAGCCCACTTCCCATCTCCTTGCCCTTTCACCCCTGACAGATACCATCTTTGCTGTTTTTCCTTAAGCCTGCTTATATTGTTTGACAATTGTATTGTAGAAGTAGCTGCAAAACCTAATAAGAGTCAGACCCTAGCTGGCTGTGCTATATAAGGAACACAATCATAAAAATGGACACAATCTGGCTTGGACTTTTCTTATAAAATTTTAGACACCAGTACACATGACATCTTCATTGTTTCACATTCATAAAAAAACCTTACATATGTGATATTCATAAATGCCCATGCTGTTTTTGTTTATCCGTGTCCAGGTGGGTAACGTTTGGGTGAGAGAGGAACTGATTATTAAGTGAAAACATTGGAAGGGGGATCTGTACATGCTTGAGAAGATTATTTCTTTTTACAGGTACTGTAACAGCTGGCCATGTAAAGTAATGCAATTTTTTCAGACAGTATTAATTAAAATATTTTACATATATATATGCAAAAACTTACACATTCACACCTTTGAATGAAACTATGAACACAAATATATTTGTGGGACATTGATGATTATGACAATGCATAGAAAACTGTGTTGTGATTAGCTGTTACAGACTCTTCAGAACATTAGGTTTATTGCTGTTTAATGAGACAAATCTTAATCTAGCAGTTAGTAAGTATTAAAGTTACTGACACAGAGCAGCCGCTGCCTGAAATACAAATCAGTCAGGCATAGTACAGTCAATCTTTGTAATCTTAAAAAAACCTGCTGGCTGATTTAACACAGACAACATTTGTCAGCTTCAAAATCACTCTAAAGCTAAAGGGACAGGAATGAAACAAACTAGTTGCACAAATGTGATACAAATAAAGAAGAATTTGGTCAATTAATTCAAATGGTTTGCCCATTACATATATCTTGTATCTAAGATTTGCCCATTAAATAAATTAACAATTCATTATTGTTAATAAATAGGTTATAAATATGTTATATATATCAATAATGCATAGATGATGATTGAAACTATTATAGATGTTTATAATTATGTTTTTGATCTGCTGGAAACAATAACAGTTTGTAAGAACACTAATTCTATGCAACATTTAGTACTCATTTATACAGGGAATGACAATGCCATGGATCATAAAACTAGAAAATAAGTACCCTTTTCACTCCTCTCACCTAGAGTTCATAGAATCAGTCCCTCAGTCCTTCTCCTCAGCCTTGAACAGAGCTATTTCTCCCAAATGGAAAACTACTACAAAGCATGTACTGAAACGTAATTCTGCAGTAATTTTTTCTCATTCACAAATAGACTGAGTTACACTGGGCTTTAAGCCACATCTTTTTTCTTTTTTTAGTGCATTATTCAAATCTTGCAAACTCAGAGAATATTCCTCCATGAATTTTCTGTGCACTCATCACTTTAATTGGAACATTCTACAAACCTCTTACATATTTAAAAGGTATTTACGATTTTAAACATCCTCATTCTAGAGAAGGTAGCTTCCTCCTTTTTTCAGGTGGTGGAACAGAGGAACAAACAGGTTATTTGTCAAGTGACTTTTCAGCTTGGTACTCAGAATAACATTAATACGATTTCTCAGAATACTTATGTTTATATAGCTCTTTATATAATCAAAACACATTTTACTGTTGTCATTTCCAGTTGTGTGTACTTAGCACTCAGAAATTACAAAAATACAATTAGAGGTAAGTTGTGAATACTTTGATCTCAGGAAATTTTCCAGCAGCTGTGCAGGACATAGTGGTAAGAAGCGTATGAATAAAATACCAAATACTCAGCTGCCTTAAATAATTTCTTTTGCCTTACAAATCCTTTCACTGCTGAAGTGGATAGGGTGTGTAGGTTGTACAGCTATTAGTTGATAGCAGTGGAATCCTAGAACTCAAAAATCCTGGGTAGCAATTAAAACTTTCTTTTACTTGGCATTACATAGCCCTTGCTCTTTATTCTATATCATATGCAACGTCTGATCCTATGTCCTCCTGTTTTACATCACTTTTATCTCAAGAGCCTCTCTTTGACTTCATCTGCTCCCTTTACCCTCAGGCTGTCTTCATGCTGGCTACTCTTATTCCCTTGAACACCTATTTACCTGAGAAACAATCGAAGCAGATAATCTTCCTCTTCTCTTCAAAGATGGGAGAGAGCAAGCTCCTCTGCTCTGGGGGGTGAGCAGTGGGAACACAGCGTCACCTCCCTCTTCTCTCCCCACCCTTGCTCTAATTCCACCACCCCGCTCCAAGGCACTGAGATACTCCTCAATGAAACAGACACGCACAGGTCGTCCTATGTATTTACTACCCAAAGGGGTAGGATAACTTCAACTAAAGTAGCGGAAAGAAGAATTATAGAAAGCTTCAGTCTGAATTTTTGAATATTCTGAATATTTCCATCTGGAAATAAAACCATAATCTCTTAATAGAAGCATTAGATAACTTTATATATGACTGTCACTTCAACACCTCAGAAAGAAAAATAGATGAAGAAATAGATGATGATGGGGCATATAGTCGTCATCCTTCAGGATGATCTGAATAATCTAGTCATGACTTCACTAGTTATGAGGCAGACTGTTCCATGAAACTAATGAAAGACATCTTGTATATTTTTCAAAATATATATATGAATAACACCTCCAAATGTACTATTTAGACTTCTCTATATAGTAATTAAAGCCTAAATCCCATTTAAAAACACAAACCTATGAATCTATCAATAAGCAGTTTTGCAGACATAAATAAAACAGAAACAGAAGTGTTTGTTAATGAGCTTGGAATAAATAATTTAAAGGTATCATTTACTCAGTCAGTGCAAATTTAAACATTCACTGTTTTCATTGATAACAACTTTAAGGATACAGGTCATAAGGAAAGTCTCTGTGGACCAGTGTGTTACATAGTTTTCCAAGCCTACAACTAATAATCTTAATGATATCAAACGGAATATTTTTTACTGGAACTGAGTCATTAACGTTAATTCTACCAAGATCTCAAGTTAAGTTATGTACTTCTTTTGAACAGAAACATCTGTAGTAACCAACTTCTCTTGGCTTCAAAAAGACCATATATTCAAAACCTAAGTCATCTCCCACTAGAGTTAAACAGCATTTATTATTGACTCCATCAGGAACACAAATCTCAGCAAGTATTCAGAGAAGTGACAATTTTCAGAGTAAAGGAATGAATAACTGTATCAAGGAAAATGACTTTCAACCAGACACATTAGAATCTAGTGAAAAATCAATCTGCATTAAGCATGCATTTCATTTTCACTCTCTGCATAAAGTGGAAAAAGCATTTATTCTTGTATATTAAAATACTAAAAGACATTTACAACTAATATATGAGAGGCAGACAAGAAAATTCCATTTCAAAATTCCCCTGTCACCTTCCCCTTTTATACTTGGGGGTTTTCTGCTACTAAGTCTTTCTTCAATAAAAAAAAAAAATATTCTTTGAAAGGATGATTGCTGCACAAAATTAGAAAGTTCTACTAATTCTTTGCTGTCTTGAACCTTTTGACCTAGAAGTAAGGCTTATTTTCTTAGCTAAGATAAACTAAAGGATGGGGAGGTAATAGGTAACACTGCAAAGAGTCCTTCAAGAGTACAGAACATGAATACAATTATTACACATCACAGGCTTTTTTTTTCCTCCCAGATATCTAGGGTTAGGGAACTATTTTTTTAAGACAGGCACATGACAAAGCAAGAAAAGATCTGTGAAAGAGCAAAGGCAATAAAAAGTTGGAAACATGCTAAAAATAAAAGTAAAGCTGCCATTTAACAGTTTTATTCTACAAATATTTTTTTTTCCAATCTTTGATTATGAGGCCAAGCAAGACCAGCTACAAGAAGCCAATATACCTCCTATTCAACCCAACCCTTACCTAAAATTGCAATAAGACTGTAACTTACAGTTTAATAGCTTTTTAGAAAGAAATCAAGTATTAATTTATGGATTTCAAATGATGCAGAATGAAACATATCTACAGGTGATTTGCTCGAAATATGAAATTACAAGACTACATGAAACTTGGCAATATACTGATAGCCTGAATAGATGTAGTTTCATCCTCCACCAGTTGAATCTTCCAATGCCCTTGTCTAAAGTAGGAAATGCCTGCAGTAGTTGAGTATGGTTTATGTTGGCTTTAGAATGTTTTATTATTACAACTTTTATTCTTTTTCCCAAATTACAAATACCAAGGAAAGGAAACATTATACATGAAATAGAAAAAGACAGGCCAATCCTGAAATAAGAAAACTTTGCCCAGAAGCTATAATCCATGATGACTAACTTTCATTTATTACATATCTCCTGTTCTGCTGGTCTGCTCTACAGCAGGAGAGCTCTGTAGTTCTTCACAGTTACGCCACTGTGAAGGGATGCTCTCTAATCTCACATTTCAGAGCCAGAAATATCCACCTTCCCATAAATTATTTCACTGAAGCAGTTCCAGAAAAGAAACCAAACAAAACAAAGTAAAAATCAAGAAGCCAATATATCATATTGAGAAAGAAAACACAGATATAATAAAACAAGTTCAAAAGAAAATGTCACAAAAGTATTAGGGCTTTGGCAGTGACAACAAAGTCTTTTAGATTTTATTTATAATATGTATGATTTATATTGGATTTTCCTTATTTAAAAGATTTGTAGTTATTTTATTATGGTTAACCAAAGAAAATTTCTAGGTACTGTGCTAGTCTGTCTTTGAGATACAGATGATTTTTCTCATACTCTCAAAAGATTTGAGCTTATAAACTTTCTAATGTAATATCTTATGAAATATAGTGCTGATTTAAAGCAAGGTCAATACAGAAAGTGAGCAGCTGCTTTAGGAACAGATGCTTTTCTTTTTTACAGCAGTGATTTTTACCTAACATTGCTGTTATAAGTCCCGTGGTGACTATGGTCAAATACTACTTGGTGAATATTAATTTTTTTTTTCATTTTATTATCTTCAATTTAGAAGTCTCCTTACTCATTCAGTAAGCATGAACTGAATAACATTAACTCCTATTTGATAAAGCAGTTTACCATTATGTCTAACCTTATTTTAAAACCCCCACTTTCTTTTTTTCTTATTTATTCTTTTTAATTTTTTTTAGAGGAAAGGAAAACATGTAAATTTTTACACAAAAATTAAAGTCACAATAGTTGTAAACCACTATATTTTTAAAACTTGAAGCTGTCAGAATTAATCCATTGCAGCCTTTGTGCACTAATTTAATTAGGTTAGCACAGTTATCTCTGGAAGTAAGCCTTTTAGTATTTAAAAAAGGTCACGGTCTCAGGAAGTCTTATTGAGGTCCTGTACAGTCTCTTCATTGTAACATTGTGCTAAGAGGGATACAATTTACTCCTGCGAAATAAAAAAAATACAAAAATGAAAAGGTCAACAGATGGAAAGGTTTGAGACAAAAAAATCAAAACAAAGACAAGCACATTTGAGGAAAATTGCTAATGTAAAAGATATGTATCTGTACATATCTACACCATGCTTATCCATAAGTATTTATATAACTTAATTTAGGTTAAACTCTGGTTTTTTTAAAAAGCAACTGGAGAATTTGTCTTTCCTACTGTACCAACTTTTATGTCTATGGCAATTATGTCTACTTTTGGGAATGCAAAAATGAGTCCTTCCATCTGGGATCTCATGTGTGCCTTTGCAGCATCATTACTGCAGGCACACACCTTCACCCACATTTACAGGGGAAACTCCTCTCTCACACCCGAGAACAAAGCTCTGTTGCACTCAACGGCTGCTGCGGCGTGATAAGAGGCCGTGGTCAGGATACCCACAATTGCAACACAGATAAAACTTTGACAATGAAAGAATCAGCCACTCTTGTGACCTAATACCATCCATACAAACTGCAAGTAGAGAATCCGTTTATTTTGACTGCCACTAGACTTCTTTTGGAGGTATCGGAAGAGCTGCACAGAGCTATACAGTCTGGCAAGAAGGAATTTTGACTAGCTTAAGAGCTATTTTGAGCAACGCTTTCACCCCCCGCCCCAATCATTCCTGAAAATGTTGTTCATTAAAAATAATCTGTTGGAAGGGAATTTATGATTTTCACAGATTTTTCAAAGTTTTTTCTGTTGTTGTCGTTGTTTAAAATGTTTTAGCATTTTCAAATGGACGTCTGAATTTAAGCTATTTTTCTTTTAAAATTATTTTTATATTAAAGGAGATTAAATAAAGCCAAAATTAAAATAAAACACACACAGAGAAGTTTTTGATAAAGCCAAGTGATTTCTCTGAATTAACAATGTATAAAAGAGACTGAGATTTCAAAACTTCAGCTGTTTCAGGATAGAAAGGTTGTATACAGAGTGCCCAATTCATACTACTTGTATTTTAAGACATTGAGAAAACAAGACAAGGACAGACTTTGGTTCATTACGTAATTATCCATTGCTGGTTTTCTCTGATGACTTCTAAACAAATTATCAAGATTAAGATAATCTTGCTACTTTGCCTCTTGCATTACCTGTTCTGCCTGGAGGTACTCGAAGAGTACTGAACTTTTAATTTGTAATTCCATATATTAGCTGGATCCCAGACAAGCTTATTCTGATTCACTTGTCAAGTATGTGGACTCTCTTTTTGTGCAACACAAAAAAACCCCTGAGTGCCCTATACATCATATAGGGAGGTACTCAATGATTTGGAAGACAGCTGTTTTGCAGACCAAACCCTCAATGCATGTGAAATGAAATAGACTAAAATACTGAATTTTAAGTCAACTCTAGTTATTCTGATTAAATGTCAACAGCACTGAAAACATACCACCAAGCTGAAGATTAACTGATTAACTATGCATAAGAGAAAAATGCAAGTTAATGGCATTCACATTATGATCAGAGTTTGCAACCAGATGTCATAGAAGACAACAGAAACTGGGACACGAGTTTTCTATTTAATTTTTTGAAACTATGTTGATTTGAGAATTTCCATTTTATGAACAGGATATTATCCAACACAGAAAGTTACAATTCATCTGCTTGCTAAGACTTATCAAACATGAGTAAATTGCAAACAACTCATGCATAAAATGTTATGATAAAAATATTTTAATCATACATACTTTGCTGGTAACATTGCAACACTGTTAGTATGGATTTATAATGCTGTTTCCCCAGTTTACTAAAGACAAATCCTTTAGTCTTTTTCATTACACACAGCCAAATCTAATAGCGCCTGAGTGCAGAAGAACGCATGAAAACTCTCCCCAAAGCCAATGATCTCTTTGCTACATGAAGATTCCGGAGCTGCAGGCAAACATCATCAGGGAGCACTACGAAAAGCGCTCTAACTGCTGCTGTAACAACTATAATTGACTCTAATTCCACATGCTGCAGATAAATATCATGGGAAATTTCAAAAATTATGCACAGATCACTGTTAGTGACTCCACTGCATTCTTATAAAAAATAGAATCTGATATTCCATTCCATTTTAATTCAGGGAGCATATCAGTACATTACATGCAATGTCAGACATGTTTTTGACAATTGCTTTTCAATCATGGATTAATTGTAATAAGGCTAGGTTATAGCCACTAGCACAGGGAACAAGAATTCAGCTGCCTCCAGGGATTTCATCTGCTTCCTGGCCTAGCAGAATTCATCCAAAGAGATGATGGGGAAAAAAAAATCAATTTGCAGTAAATGATTCCCTTGCACAGCTCACAAAACTCACTGAACACTGCAAGTAGGGTTGCTTTTTGAATAGCTAGACAATTCCTGGTGGGCAAATCTCAGCGTGGCTGCAGGATGGACGGTCAGGGAGGCAGCTGTGCACTTGCTTAGTATATTAAAGTATAAATATTTAGAGTACCAGCAATGCTACCAGATTACCTTAAATGTAACACCCAAAAGACTCCAAACAGACATTACTGGCTAGCTTCCATATTGAGCACACAGACACATAGAGAAGCTAGAGGCAACATCTTTCTTTTACAGTTACATAATTTCTCATATGCCTTTCCTTATCCTTATTTCAACATTACACACCAAGAGAAGGTTTACATAGCCAAAGATATATATTAAAAAAAAAATAAAATCTTATTATTTGTTTTTCTGCATGGGAAACACTACCAAAATTTATTCATCAGACTTGGAAATATGAAAACTCAGGCCACTTCCAGTGGACTCAGTGGACTTTACAGACTATTGAAGAGTCTGAGTAAAGTCAAAATCTCTCACTATTTACATACACCTTTGAACAGGATTTCAGTACCTAAAGCAGAAACTGAAGGAGTCCTTAAGTAAACCAAGAAACCAGGTAATACAAGATCCAAGGCAATGCAGATGAAATGGACCCTACTTTTTCTTCTTGTTTAAGGCATCACCCGCTAGTAATTTTTGAGAGTACAAATGCTTCTCCTGCAACACACTAGACTAACTTTATAAACACTTCAAAGGCTGTGAATTCAGAATGTAAAAATAACTTTGTTGATTACTGTTTGTAAAAAGAGACTCAGAGGAAGGATGATGTGTGCAAAAGGAGAAAGAACCCCATTCCTGAAATCGGAGAATTATATTCCTGCAGTTCAATGAGATACTGAAGGAAAGTAGCCCAATGGCCTTCTGAATAAACTAAAGTAAACATTACCTACAATCACACAAAGTGGCCTCCAGAAACCCATTATTAGAGTCAGTAGAGTCACAACTGGGTTTTTTGGAAGTTGGCCTGTGTTTGAACTCTGAGCCATGGAAGAATGACACATATGTAGCAAAAAGCAATTTGCATATGAGTAATTGTATAGCTTTATGGGAATGAATTTCCCATTAAAGGGAAGTTCTTCTCAGGGAGATAAGCAAAGAAAAAAATTTCCAGTTTCCATAAATTGCCAAACATAACATACAGAAACTTGTATTTGCTGTCAGTATAAAAGACTTTCACTTTTTTCTAAAAATTTAGTTCTAACTTAATGGACAGGTTACTCTGCTTACACTTGCAAAAAATTTAGATTTCGTATGCCTAAAATCCTGACAAGAGAGGGCCAGAAAAACAGGCCCAAAACAGCATGGTTTTCATCTGACCCTCAAACCAAATAAACTTTTCTGCAGGTTAGGAAAGCACAAAAACATGGAGGTTGGCAATACATTTTGTCAACAAGTTCCAGTAAGCTAGGTAAAAAAAATAATCTAATGAATCCGCAAGTATACCTCCTCCAATGACAGAAAACTGCTCACTTCCACAAAGCACAAATGACAATAATGTTTATATGAGCTCATCTGAATGACCTTAAAAGACTTTGTTCTGTTTTCTCAAACGGTACCTTCTAAGGAAAATCACTCTAAAAAGACATGAAACAGTCAATATAATACTTTAGATCATGATGATAAGGAACCTAGGAATCCTTCTAAAACTTTGGCATACCTTCAGACAGCAAGTATACATCTCAGATCCACTCGATTAACATTTAATAAATAAGTCAAAGACTTCAGAAAGTAGCTAATGTGGTAGGGTAAGTACAACAAAGGAAAACTGCAAAATACACAGCAGGGTGCATCTTCAGCCAAACATACTGCATTCTAGTAAAAATCCATTCTTTTGGAGAGCAGATGGTATTTCAGCATGGACCAATTTGCAGCTCTGCTGAAGGAAGGTTTTTTGTGGGGATTTTTTGTTGTTTTTTTTTTTTTTTTTTAATTTTAAACCTTACTACAGCTTCAAAGACTCCTACCAGCAGGTTTCTGAAGAACTGTTCTGGCTCAACAAGCTTCAAAATTACACTAAAAAAAGAAGACAGCTCATTTTCTAGATGATGCCCACTCCCCCAGACCTAAAGTTAGGATAGTTAAGTATCACCAAAATGTTTGTTCACATTCTGCTCCACATGCAATTTTTGTCAGAGTAAACAGCCAGTGCACTGCCTAGGAGTCTAGTACAATATTTATTTGTGGTGCAGTATTAAGGTATGCTGTCACACATATGGATTCTCAGCCTGAAAGGCTTCTCATGACCATTACGCTGGTGTCCAGTGCCAGATGGGCCTCAAAAAACACTGAGTATGTAACTTCTGAGACAAAATTTTACTCACATACTTTTTGCAAAGAAGAAGAGAATGATTGTAATTCCTCATTAGAAACATATACGTATGTTTTATTCTCCTGGTCACACAAAAAAAGGGTAATAGGTGTTATTTCTGGTTTGCATTCTGGAAACCTCTACAAATGTCTTTTGTGAGGGATAAAGAAAATCTTCAGTTGACTACTATCCAACAGAGACTGGCTATTTTAAAGGTCATCAACGACGTATTACAGGTCCTCACGAGAAGACTACTACTTCTGCAGTTACCAGTGCACTAGTGTTACGAAGACAAGAAAAATATGAATGCAGAAGTTACATAAAAATAAGGTCAGTAAAAAAATGACACCAACTGGAACAAACACAAAGCTAACTTGTCTTAAGTCACAATTTGGAGTAGAACAGTGTTGAAATTGCAGAACCATTATTATTATTGCTATTTAAAATAATGTTTCAAAGTAAATTCTATCTTTAAGAGGTTCCAAATATTAAGCAAAGCAACTAGGAAAAGCTAATGTGCTGCAAGCTCTCTTGTGTAGAAAAAAAAAAAAAAGTTTTAAGAATCTTCTAGCAAAAACCATGCAACATCATTGTCTCAGTAAATGAGAAACAAACTTACAGTGACATTGGCCACAAAATATGTACTTACCACTTGTCAGAATCAGTTCAAGTGTTAGAACCTATTTTCATTCTGCAGTTTGCATTTCCAAATCTATACTCTTGTCTTTCACTGTGCGGTGTTTTAGCCACAGGCATTTGTGTGACAATTGTAGGTAAGAGAGAGGTACGGTACCGAAAGTATCTAGAAGCTGCATAATCTAGATTACTTTTTAAGTCTCCAGTAATACTCAGTTTTATTCTGAAACTCTAGGACTTTAAACAACTGTAGGCACACACTTGCAGATAAGATTACCTTAAAAAAGATCCTAAAAGTAAAACACAGGCTAGACAGGTCACCACGATTTTCTCTATTAAAATGCAAATTTGCACATGTGTCCTCATGATTTATGTTATGAAAGAAATTTCATCACCAAAAGCAGGATTACTTGTCAATGCTTCTCCTGCCTGTGGCAGAATAAAGATAGTAACACTGGTCTTTGATTGATCATAGGCAGCTGTCAGAGGTACTCTGCTCTTTACCTCCTTCTAACCCCACATGTTTTTAAGCTAAGATCCCTTCTTTCCTCTTTAGATTTGCAGTGCCCAGCTTCTCCAATATCCCTGGTTATCTTCCCTAGCTACACAAGCGTTTTCCATGGATTATGAATATCCTGAACCAATGTAGTACAGAAAGAAAGTAAAAAAGGCTGTGAAGAAAGTAAAAGGCAGTCAGGGATGCAGGGAAAAACAACTGCACTTACATGAGGGGGATATGTAGTAGATAAAAACAGGACAACATAAGTTAAATTTTATAAAACTCCTTAGGCCACTTTTTTTTAATTAAACCCTGTGCTTAAGACCTCATGAGCTTGTACATCTTGCTTTAGACTCAGGAAGGAGAAAAGTCTTAACAAGAAGACAGGACATAGGAAAAATCATGGAAAGGAAGACCCAGGAAAGATATTCCCAATGCTAAGGAATGCATATACTTTTAATATGCATTGTACAAAACTTTGTTAGAATATTTCAAACACAATTCCATGTTCTTCTTGAAAAATTTTTGTGCCAAGGCCACTAACTAAATTCAATCATGTTAAAGACCCAATAGAGATCCTTTAGTCCTCTATTTCAAAATATAATTTTCATATTATGAGTACTTACTTAATATGAATGACTTTTTTTCCACAATATTCCATCCTCTGCACTGTCCATGTGCACACTTTTACAGTTATCAAATTGCTTTAGCAGTTTTTTTCAATTATGCAACATTAACATAGAGCATGCTAAGACAAATTAACTCAGTCCAAAATATGTACTAACTGAGCATCTTTTTCTAGTGCTTTGCAGACCAAGAAAAAAGATTCCAGAATGCAGAAGAAAACTATGTCACTGCGATGTTAATGCGATCCTGATAACTCTAACTACACATTTTTGTCTTGAACCTTTAAAGAAAAGTTTACAGGCTTGCTGACTATCTAAAAACAACCGATTTTTTTCTTCAGTAAGAGTTAGGATGACCAGTTTGGGGGGTCGGGGGGGGGGAGGGTTGCTTAAAAAATTCATTCCAAAGAGGCTAGTTGAATGGGAATGAAATATTTTGCAGGAACATATCTGTTTTGATTAAATTTTCTTCACAAAATTTTCTTCTGTCATTTCTAGACTGGAACGTCTGCTCAAAAGCACAGCAGAAATGCAGAGAACTGCCTTGTGGTTACATTCAAAGTAGAGATGTGAATCTATTTCAGAAAGTAGATATTTACTACTCCCAAACTATAGCTGATTTTTCATGTTTTTGTGAACTTGACCTTTACTTTGATAAAAAAATTTCTGGAGTCTCAAATCCTGGAGAGTAGAAAGCCTGTTCCTTGCTCAGATCTTCTAAAGAAGTAACCATTCAACATGTCCCAAATAGCAAGACTAATAAAGCATTTGCAGCTCGAGTTCACAGTTGGAAATTATTGTGTCACAATAATTCCTGGAATTCTAAATCATACAGATGTGCACTGCAGTAAGTTCAGGTATGGTCAGCAGAGCAGTTGTGTTGTCACATAGCAACACAAGCTCCATACTCGACCCAAAGAATCCACTTGGTTGTTTGCCTGCATTATTTCCAGTGTACACTGATGAGAATACCTAAGGATATTTTTACACATTAAGCAAGAGCAGAGATGTCTCCAAGAGCTGTAGTCATCTTTTACCTTCTTATTTCTTCCTCCCTTTAAAAGTACCATCAATTTACAATAGGTCCTCTGGACACATCTAGCTAGTTCTTGTATCATTGTGACAAGAAGGTTCTGAATCACAACAGAAAGTCTTCAGTCCACAGAGCAGGTGCGTCAGCTAGGTGGCTCAAATTGAATTTGATTTTATACATGTACACTGTAGTTTTTATAGTAAGCTTATCTGCTCTCTGAGCAGGCTTAATAAGGTACAATTTTTTATTTTTCTGACATAAGGCTGATAAACAGTTTTTAAATATTTACACTGGCCAAAGGATAAATAAAGAAACTCATAAGACAAAAATGTTTGCTGCAGTTGGTTTAATTTGCGATGGCCTATGCAAAGGTGATGGAAAACTTTAAAGATAAAATACATCTACTATTTTGTAAGCAAGAGAACAGAGATGGTGGCAATCAAAGTAAATGGAAAATAGAGTTTATTACAGTATGAAACTCATCAAATATTTACCTCCCTCAAGTGTACAATATCCATGGAAGTGCACAGGCTGAGAATATTTTCCCTGTTGGTACAGGGGTTTTAGTGCACATTCAGTTCTCAAGCACTGTTTCGCTATCAGATCTCATGCATCTAAGTTATGTTTTGCACTGATGACAAATTTTGATGGTTTACATTAAATGTAATTAAAACAATGTTGAAGAAGTCAAGGTATTCAAAGTAAAAGAAAAGAAGAGAGACAATAAGATTAATTTTAACAAAGAGTAAAACTATTGCAATCAAATGGCAACTATTTATTCAGTGTTGCTAAGGATGGAAGGACAGCTGCATAGTAACTTTTGTTAATACTTTAAGATTCCTGTCCAGACAAACCCAATCAGTACATTAATTACTGAAATAATAAATAATTGTGTAGGCAAAGTACTATCAGATTTCTTTGAAAAGTGCAGGATCCAGAGAAGTTAATGAGGTAGTATGTTCAAGTATAACTCACCTTCCTTCCTTGTTCCCACCCAGCTACATCACTACTTCACACCCTTCTTCCTCTTTCTGGATTTTCTACTTCAAGCTCCAAGCATTCAGATTTTTTTTTTTTTATGGAGCCGGATCAACAAGCTCTTTTTTTCACTAGTTCTAAATTTTATCTTATCTGCCAAGGTTGCAGAATGATGTGGAATAAATGAACACCTGCTCTTGAAAAGGAAGCTATCTGAAACGCCAGGCTTTGGCAAGATCAGTATAGAATATGCATGTCACCCAGAAAATCTGTTACAATGGCCAGTTGCCAAGGCATTTGTTCCCAGTGAAGCACAGGTTAAAACTGCTGTCAATAATTTGTCTTTAGAAGACAAAGAATCAAGTAGAACCCAGCCAAAGTAGGAAAAAACCCCTAATGGTCATAAACCATACATTTGAAAAAATTTTGCTAAGAAAAAGATTCGAGGTCCTTCTTTCCTACTACTTCTAAACAGCTAGAAATAGCTCATTTTCACGGATATATTGAGTAATGATTCAGTCAGAACTGAGTCATGAGTTCATTACTTTCCTTGGGGAGAAAAAATTGGCCAACATACTTTGTAATAAACCAACTTTGATGGTAAAAATCTGGTACAAAACCTCCCTTAAAACCCTCTACTTTGTAGGGAAGTTAAAAATATTCAAAATATGTAATAAAAAAAGAAGTTTGGGCTATTTAAATTATTTGTTGTGTTCTGGTAATGAGACATAAAGGCTTCTGTGTCTATTCTGATAGATTTACTCCATGTGAGTAGCACATTACTGGAGATTAGTATGAGGTAAATTGTAAGGAAGTTTTGAAAATCTTAATTCAGAAAAGCTCACTAAATAAATGTGTATTTCAAGTTGTGAAATTCTCAAAAATTCCAAAATCAGTCTTTAGGCATGAAAGTATTAGGAGAATCAACAGCAGAAAAGTGATAATACCCGCTTGGATGTGTGTTAACCTTTCAAATGTTCTAGATGACCCATAAATAACAAGTATTTGAATACTGAATAAAAATATCCAGAGAACTTAGGAGAATTTACTAGTCATTCTCATATATACTCTCATTTATTTATTACCCTACATAAGTTTGCTGTTACATCTTTTAATAAAGGTTTCATGATCTGACCCAATAGGACAAAAAAGCCTAGCAAGGAGGAAAAAGAAAAAAAAAAGTAAAATTTAGTATCAGAAAGAAATAGAGAGAGACAAAATTCAGAAGCAGCAAGCTACAATTATATTTCCATTCTCCAAATGTTTTTAAAAAAAAAAACTTGTTTGGAAATAATTTACTTGTGACAAAATATAACACATATATAACCCATCACAAAATCACTGTAAATAAATTCATGTAGCTGAGTTTCATCCTCTCAAGGAGTTGTAAATTACAAATAATATAAGGGAAGTTAAAAAATTTTTGTTTAATCTGAATTTCAGCACACAAAGAATTGACTAATGCTAACTAATCCTTCCTAAATTACCAGCTTTAAATAAAGCATTCGGACAAAGTGAGTTCTTATGCGTGGTCATTTCCTGATAAAGCACTGATGAACATCTTGAGAAATCATAAGAATTCCATGTGCTAAAAGTGAAAAACTACTTCTGCAAAGAAAAATAGTGGCCTAACAACTTTCATGAGAATGGTATTTCTAAATGACAGCTTTGGCTGTCAGCAACAACTTAAGCGTTTAATGGGGAAATACTTTGAGTCAATAAGGTAACTAATTCATAGCTCTCAAAAGTAATGTTTATGAGCATACACTGACTTCATAGCCACCTGCAGTATGTGCTTGGGAGTATTATTTTTAAAGGTTTGGATACTTCATTCAAGCAGATTCTATTAGTCAAAGAAACTAAAAATTGTAAGAACATCATTCCCCTTATCAGAAAATAAATGTGTATCTCAGCACAAAACAACAAGTAAAAAAATTTTTCCATATCTTACTAAAAAATTAAATCATAACATACCTAAAAGAAAATATAAGAATTGCTATAGCAAAAATAGGTATCTCTAAGGAAAAATTTACTGAGCAACTTTTAAGGAGTGAAAAGAAAAATTCATAAGGCAAGTATAAGAGAGCCATGATAACAGGATCCTCTACTTCTGGGGAAATTATGTCCTCATATCATTTATGAAATTTCTTCTGGCTTGCTACTTGTTTAAAGACAGTATTCTCTGTCAGCATCTTTCAGAAATGCAGCTGTCTTGGAAGTTTGCAAAGAATGTAATCTTCTGGGACCTATCTGGCATCCATAAATGTGATAGAGTCTTAAATTTTGTTTTGAAGACATAAAAAGGATAGGCATTATTCTTTTCTGTTTATAAAGGATGGTATTAAAAAAACCCAGTAGCTTCCTTCTAAAGACAGTAACAAATTTTTCTCTTCCTTAGCTGAACATGGAAGATTGTAAAGGGTTGGTTTTATTCTTGATGACAGCATTTGGCATTATTCAAGACTAAATTATGAGCTTGCTTAGCTGAGCATTATTATTTTGCCTTCAGCCAATGGTCTAAAGCTTTAGCAAAATTCCACCATATTTTCTCTTTTCTCTTACTATTATCTCTGTGTATTGGTTTGAGTCTGAGACAGCTCCTTATAAGGTTTCTACTGATTTCTTCCACAAAATATCTGTGTGCTTGATGACTGCAAAGTCGGATCATTGCAGAATTCAGTTGAGTGTAAGATGCATCATTGGCACGTAAATCTGAAATACCCTGTACAAGATTTTAAAGAGAGCACGAAGTCTTGTACAAGTCAGTAAGAAAGGAATCTGAATAAGAGTCTGTCTTCATAACTTTAGGGTGGTGGGGGTTTTTCCTCCTCCAAATAAAGGGATTTATTAGAAATGTTATTCTTCTTAAGCTTTGTTTACTTTATTGGTTATTGACTTGTTTTATTTGCCTTATTTGCATGTCAAATGTTAAAACCCTGAGGTGAAGCCAGAAGTCCAACCGTGTGACTGACTCCCCAGCCAAGATGAAAGTTCTCAGGGACAACTGGGATGCTTTACAGAATAACCTGCTCTGACCTCAAAAGATACAGTGATCTTAAATAACAGCATAGGGGTTGAGAGAGATTTAATGATATTCTTGATAACTTTGGCAATGAAATGCCAGAGGGTTTATTCATCTTAAATAAAGGCTTCCTCTAGTCTGGTTAACATACTATTTGCTTTTGGGCAATTAATTACACATGTCCTCCACTACAGAAGTAGAACACTAAATTTTTCAGTAACCATGAGAGATCAGTAGGGCAGATGTCGATTTTAAAGATAATGGCCTAAAGATATTTCAGGGTTTACAATTGAGCAATTAGCTTAAATTTCAACTTGTATGGATTTCTAGTTGTAGCAACCTTGTCCCTGCCTCGTAAAGCTGATTTCATTTTAGTCTTTATAGCACCATTTTATCAAACTGTAAATTTGAAGATTTTATTTATTTATTTATTTTCTGCTTTTCCAAAGGATTTAACAGCTTACTGCTCAAACCAGTTCTATTGGTCATAGCATGGCCTACACAACTAGATGCTTTTTTGGTTTGGTTTGGTTTTTTTTTTTCCCTTTCCCAGCCATAGCAGGTATAAAAGCAAAGAGGCTCCTGGCACTTCACAAACTGTGAAAAGCAGACTTTATGCTTTCTCCTTCTTTTCATGTAATTAAAAGAAACATAGTGACCTACCAAGCTGGCATGGTATATGGGTTATTTCCAGTGCTAGCTTACTGATGATACTGAATTGTAATGTTCTAGTAGAACTCATGAGGCAGGTATAGATGGATTAATGTATGCTGAATTTCCTGTCCTTTATTCTTTTGTTTGTTTGTTTTAATCCAGAATGGAACAGCAGAGTTGTCTGGAACTTCTATACTGACTATAGCATATTTGAGATGTGGAGATTTTAATTTCTATCATGTAATAGAAAATGAGACAGAAAAGGCCTCCAAAAGCCATCTAGCTAATTTCCTACCATCACAGAGAAACCAATCATACCCAACACACTTGTATCAACTTTCTGGTAGGTTGATCATTAACCCCCTTGCCAATGGATATTCCGTTCCTTCCCTTTAAAAGGAATTGATTTCGATTAGCTTTTCAGTACATTCTCATCTAACAGCCATCATTCTCAACTACTCATCTAACAGCCAAAGGTATATCCTCTCTTCTTATTTACAATTCAAGAAGATAAAAGAAGAGAGGAAAAGTCTCCAAAGGTGGAGAAGCTTCTAGGAATAAAGGAGGAATACTTGTGGAAAACAAATCTTCAAGGAAAAAAAAAAAAAGTCAAGAGAAATGAAGATCCAAGAATTACATTTGTCCCCAAGTACAATGAAGTACATATTTGGTTGAGAGTTTGGATCTGGATATAGGTCTACCACCATACTATAAATAATGTGTTACATTATTTATTATAATTCCTCATTTCTTGTTAAATATGAAAATTATTTTAAAAGCCCTAGTTACAATCTCTGACTTACCTCTTACTGCTGAAAAAACTCAGAAGTGATATAATTTCATGAGTTGTATGAAGTTTAAGACATACCTGATGTACTATGTGGTAACAAATTGAAATTCTTGTGTAGCATGAAAAACATATGAGGAAGATAAAAGCAAAGCTAGGGAGACAATATATAGACTGTTCTCCCACTTCATATGACATCATTTCATCACTAGCCATTTAGTAAATGAGTCACTAAACAAGTTTTCAGGTTTAAAACATTCTGTAAGCATGCAAGTATTTTCAGTTGCCAGCATTTCTACATCCACTAATTGAGGACACTACTGGTGTGAAAAATTGGGTGTCCAAGATCTTGCAAATCAACAATAAAACACAATACTTGGGGTAATTACCCTAATCAAAAACATACTGCTTGAAATTCAGGAAAACATTTTCATATTTATAATTTTATATTTTCATGGTTGCTTACACACAGCCAAACTGAAATAACTGGTTCTACAGCACAGTTGAACACAACGGCAATACACCTTCCCTTATTTTAAAATGGTAAAGAATGTTCTGTAGGAATATAATTTCTTCTCAGTTAAGCAGGAATTAAGCTAATGCTTGAAAGGTCATTGTTCTTCTGTTATGCTTTACTTGTAAGTCATCACTACAATGAAACAAAACAAAAAAATTCTTTTCCTCAGTTTTCCCTACAATTACTGCAGAATGGTATTTGAGGCACCAAAATGTTCCTCCACATGGTTGGTGCAAAATCTCTGAAAGCCTTGAAAGTACTTTGAAGAGGACCAGAGAGTGGAAAGCTTTTGTGTTTTCCATAGCTTAAGCTGTCATAAATAAACAGCTTCCTGACACCTGATTCTTGATGTGTCAAAGCTCTCTTTCTGCATCAGCTGCCCCACAAAACAAGATTAGATGCTTAAACTGAAAGAGACAAGAAAGCATCCATCTTCACTTCCAAATGGTAAGTTGCTAATTTCTATAGCCATTAATACCAGTATTAATCTATTGTATTCAGTGAGGTAACACAGATAAAAGCCAGGTTGTTTTCTGATCTTATTGGTAAATTTAGTTTATTCTAATCTCCAAATCTTATCAATATCTTGCCTATCAGAACTGAGAGATGTCCTCACAACAGCCTTCTAAGAGTGCAGAACTGGTGTAAAAAATAATAATAATAAAAAAATCATCATTATTTTATTGTCCTAAGGTAGGCATATTCTAATAGAGGATACCAAAGGTGGTATAGACTCTAAAGTCTCTTGAGAGACCCAGGACAACTGAAACTTTAGCAATAGCTTTGTTTGCAAAAAATACACATTAAATGCAAGGCGAGATCTGGAACCTACAATCATTTCCAGCGGAATTTTCAGAAGGTCACAGAGTGCAGAAAATTTCACTTGCACAGTCCAAGGAAATGGTCCAATGGAAGAGCTGCTTTATTGAGCTCTCTCTACAGCTGCAACCTAGAAAAAGGCTTCAATACAAAGAAGAGTTCTTTTCCAGCTGTACTCTCATTTTTACTGGAAAATCTGCTGGCAGAATAATGCAAAAATGTGTTGAAAAAATGATGAATAAGGAGAAAACCTAAATCTATTGTTTTAATATAAGAGGAAGAAACAGAATGCTTCAGGAGGAAGGAAGAGCATGGGCTGGGTTTTTGCAAGTTGGTAATACACACAACTCAGGAATCTACTGGTCTTTCAAGGAGGTTTAGAATTTTGTCAAAACCACAACAGTACGTAAACAGTATAGATTTTTACAGGCTGATTTGTACTTCAGGGTACTAAAAAAAGTTCTTTAGCAGGAGGAATACATGCTAGAAGAAAGTTATATGTACATTTCTTGAGGCTGAAGACTTCAGGCTTCACTCTGTAAAATACACTAAACCACAATACTGCCTTCTCTACAGCAAATAAACAGCACAACAAGCAAACAGCTCCTGAACAGTTAGAAAAACCTCTACATATTTCCTCAACAGTAAGAACATTGTAATATTTTGGACTATTTTAGTCTGAGGATTTAGAATTTTTTTTTTTCTCCAGAAGCCATCCAGTAAGTGTCAAACCCCTTCATTTACTGCCCCATTCATTTCTACTTCAACTCACATGACACAGATAAAAGTTACAACAGCCAACTTTGCTTGAATCTTTTTATACTGATAGAATGCCTGGTGAATGCCAAAATGCCTCTTCCATTAATTGAAAATCATAGCTATGGGAAAGAACCCCATATTGCACACTCATGACTCAAGGCCATTTTCTTCTAGCAATTTTTCAGGTTGAAGAGAAACCTCAGAGCAACAATGGGGTTAAACTCTAAATGCTGAGAAACAGTCCAATGAAACCAGAATATTTTGCTACTTGATGCCAGTTGCTTCAGCTTCATTCACAGCATCAACTCTTCATACATTTGGCATCATTATACTTCAACAACAAGTTTTCTAATGGGAAAAGAGCTTTAAAGAAGTTTCAGATAATATCAGGTAATAATCCCAGACACTGCCAACGCTGCAAGTTTCCCTGAATATGCTTGTTCCCTGCTTGTGCCTTTCTGACATGTGGCGTATCACACAACGAAATCTGTAGGAAAGCAAAACAAAACAAAATCCCTCACACCAGAATAAACCTTCCAAAGGTTTTATAAATATTTGTGTTCACTAGAGACCACCACAAATAATGGCAATGAGGAAGAACAAAATTGTAATCAGCAAACTTGGGGATTATTTTGGGTCTTATGTTGTATTCAGGAATTTGGTTAGTAATGTTGGTTGTTTCATTGTCCCACATAAACAGATGCAAACAGACATGATGCTTAAAGAAATTACTCATGATCATATTCATTTAACTTCAACTGCCTTTGCAAAGGGCAAGCTACAATGGAAACTGAAAATGTAGAATCTGTTTTATATCTAGCATTAATGAAAAGAAAGAAACATTAGAAACATACTTCTGTACTACACTGATTTAGTAATTAATTTATGAAATAGAAATTCCATGGAAATATATTTAAGTTCTTTTACTCATATGAAAAAAGGTAGAAGACAATGCAAGTTAAGCATCAGTCCTTCAGTCAGTGAACACCAACCTAAGCATAATTTGGAAAAATTCTGGATCATCATTAAAATAAATAAATTTTTACTCATTTTTCATGCTCATTTATTCAAATACATCATCCTCCAATGCTTGATGTATAAAAATTGAGAAGCAGTAGTTACTACCCTTTATGTACAGTTTCTTAATGACTAAATTCATAGACAAGCTGCAACTAGCACAGCTTCATGCCTGAAATCATTAGACTGGGTTCACTTTATCTGTCACTGGGGAATGACCAGAATACTAATTCTCTTTAACACAACCTACTTGTACAAGCTCTTCCTGTAAGAGTATCTTTTCTTGAAATTTAGAGAATTCAGGAGTGTGTGATAGTACAGTGGTTAAAAAAAAAGAAAGCTTACGAATAAATAGGAGATTCCTAATGAAGTACTGACTGCCAAAAATACTGGCAAAGATCTTACATGCTCACTTGATGTCAGTAGGCTTTTCTGTATAATTCTTTGGACATCAGCTACCTTTCTAATGCACCGAAGCATCTATAAATGCATGTTATAAATGCACATTGTCAAACACACAAGCATGTGCAGTTATAAAAGTCACAAAGGATGTCTGTACTGTATAAAGACTGCATCTGAGATAATGAAGGTTGCTTACTCTAAGTCAATGAAAAACATTAACATACAACCAATGTTTTACTAAATATTCATATTTTTCACATAATATGAAAAGAGAACCCCCAATTTACAAGCACTTTTTTATTTATAAAAAACTAGGGGGAAAAAAAGAGTTTTGGTTGTTTTGATTATTCTTACAAATTATGTAAAAGTTTCCTTGCTTCATCAACTATGGCTTAACATGGTAAAAGAAGAAAAAAAAATTTGAAATTATAGTTTGATAATACTGTGAACTATCTTAGTTGTACTTTCCAGGCCACAGGCATGTGAATGTTTGTATTTCTTCACTAAAGTGCTTCAGAGCTTCAAGATAAGACAGTTACGCAACATGTTATCAATGAGATTACTGATGGGAATTAATTTCTGTGTAGTCCATTAATGAGGACAAAAATTTTCTTAACCTTTCATATGCAGTTATTAAAAGTCTGATATCATCACCTACTTTTAAAACACCATTACACCTTTAGGCTGAAGCTCAAAGGAACTTTAGGAGGTCTTTTCCTCTCTACTGACCCCACACACCATCCAGCTCTAGGGAAGGGCAGAGATGCAGCAAACAGCATGGGACTGGGTCAGTCTGCAGGAAGCACAACTGCAGGTATCTTAGGAGTATCGGCACCCATTGTAGGCAAAAAACCCTTCCCGCTTAAACTGAGAACACTAATAGGTAGCAGATAATTGGGTGTACGTGTGTAGGAGTTTACAATGTCAGAAATTGAATTTTTGAACTGTCAAGCAGTAGTTTGCTATTTGCCAGCTGCAACAAGTACAGTCTGACTGTAAATTTTTATAACAGCTGGTATAAAAGTGTCATGTCCCAAATCTTCCAACTTTTAGAGACATAAGACAACCACAAATCAGGATGCTGATCACACATTGTGCACACTGGCTGCTTAGATTGGGAAGTCTGGAGCTTTGGCGTTGTGGAAAGAAAAGTAGGACAAAAAGCAGGGAGCCTGGAGAGAAGGTGGTGAAGATCCTGGCTGGAGGAAAGATCCTGGAAGTGGGAGAAGATCCAGCAGATCAGCCAGCTGGATGGAGATGACTGTTATGGTCACCCACAGTCCTTGGCTAACAATGCCCAAGATGGGTAAGCACAAGCAGCACAGGAACCAGTACAACCTTCAGCCCAACCATCCTGGGCCAGCAGCAATCTCCGTGCAGACAAGTTGTGATCTACTGAACATTGTGTTGGGGAGACAGAGACAAATGGGACAATGTGAGTGACAGTGTGAGATAATCAAGTAGGGGAAAAGCTCTAGTCTAGTTGGTCCTTAAATCCTGGTATACAAATCAACTATGGGTTGTTTGCAGTGTCTCACTTGTGAGTGTACCTAAAAAATTACACATTATAAGTATTTTATAATTACGGTATCAGTAGTATATCTGTATATCACTCTCAAGTAAATTGAATGTGTTTTTTTAAAAGCAAGTAATTTCAACTACACAAAGCATGTACTCTGATGTGAATTACAAATGGACATATCCAGCATTTTTCAATGATGGGGGAAAGCCCCAAGGTTTTTCTGCCTTACAAACCAGAGAATCCTTCCGAAGTAAATACTGAGCTGTATTTTAGTCCCATACTGCAGTAATCATTTTCTCCTTACCAGTTTTCCTTTTATGTACATATTTCAACAAGAAACAAGACAGAAACAATGGAACTTTGGGGAAAAATTCAAATCTGAGTCTTGTCAGGATTCTGCTCAAGCACAATGACTGTTGCTCTGTCCTCCTGCTCCTGATTTGCAGATTTTCACAGCTGCAGGAGCTTTGAAGAGCACAGGAATCTGCAATGTACTGCCAGAATATATTGAGACCCTTCTGGAAAGAGCTGGCACAGGCTTCCTGAGATCATGGTTAGGAAAGACATTTTTATTTCCAGTGATTCTAGCTACCGGGAGGGTAGGACTGTTCACTTTCTGCTACAACAATCAATAGTCATCGCTTCCAAGGCTATTGATTATGGGCACTCAAAAAATCTCTGCCTAAATGACTTCTGCTTTTGCACGATCTTCAGATAGTGACATCTACATCTCAGTTAGATGGCACTTTCTCTTATTACACCATCTCTGCAAGCACGCCAAAAACTCTCCAAACAGAAGTAACAGAGAAACTCATACTGATTTATTTTCTTCTGAGAATATTTTTACTGGATGAGCCTGGGGACAAAATGTATGCCAGCTAAGAGACCTGGTAGATACCAGTCTGTTCATTTCACCTTTTATTCAGATCAGTCACCACCCCCTCTCCCAGCTGAAACAGCTAAATTAAACAAATTTCATGGGGAGATGTGACCACAGATAACAGGTGTCTGACATGCAAAGACACAAGATTTAAATAAAGTTCCAAAGTTACATCATGGATAATACTATATAAACTTGCAGTCACAAGAATCTCATTTTGGTCCTAAAAAAGGCTTTCACTTTCAATACATATCACCATTTGTGAAATCCAGGATATACTGGATTTCTAATATAATTTGAGTGACAGTCACACTGCAATTAAAAGAACTTCCTCATAGCTTTTAGAGATTATTTATCTTTTAAATTTAGATTTAGATGGGGCAAACATCCCATTTAAGATTATAAAAGACTGTGAACATCATCTAGACATACAGATGGGGACTTGGTAAAAATTCAGTTTATAAACTCTAACCTTAAATCCTGGACCAACATTAACTTTGCTTAGGTTTGCCTGCATACACAAAACCCAAAGCCTTTGGTAAACTCTTCCATGCTGTGATCCTCTACCAAAATGCACAAACCAGTTCCTTTGCTCATTGTGAATGAATTCGCCTCAGGGAATAGAGAGGCAAATTTTCAGAGGCAAAGGTTTCATTTCTGAGACTCACATTGTCCAATCAATAAGGTCATACGGGGAATCATATCTGCCAGACCTTTTCAAGATACCAGTTGTGTTCTGCGTGTACCCCTGGGGCTGGCACTTGGTTTCCATCTCACTCTGAGTAAGCTCAGACTGCCTACAAATCTGCTGGTTGATATCCCAAACTTTTTGGGAAGGATCCAGGGCACCCCTTTGTCAAATGTCAGCCCTGTGAGGCTGGTGGCATAGATTTCCCAGACATATCTGCATGGTGAAGAATGCAGCCAATCCAGTAAAACCAGACCTTTTTTAGAGAGAAATTTCAAGCAAGTTACCAGAGCCAATTCTGCATGTATTTTCAAGGACAGATATTACAGAAAGGCAACTATGTTGTCCTTGAGTCTTCCCTGATGGCCTCCCTGCATGAGAGGTGTATGCCAGCTAAGGGAGAGCATCAATACCTCCAAAAGAAATCACACTGTGCTGCAACTCCATGTTCTTGACAGATGACGGCCATGTAATTAAGAGAGCCAACAGTGATGCATCATGTGTTTGGAATAAACTGGAAATTCATTCTGCCTTACATAAAGCTTATATAAATGTAAGTCACAAGGTGGGGTTTTGTTTTTTCCTAGAAGACCACCTGAAAAAATTAGCAGTCTGCAGTAGCATTTCAGCATATTGGAATTTTAAGCTATTAGGTATACACATGACGAAATCCACCTAAGGTTTCCTGCATCATCTGTATACAGGTAACTTAAACCTTTATTTGTTCCTATCAAGTTACTTTGTGACAAGTCATTGGAATCAGATGGAAATTCAGCTCATCTTTAAGGCCTGCAGTATGTAACATGGAAAACATTAGTGGAGTATCAGGAGATATATTGAGATATATTTTAATACTTCTAAACCAAAAAAAACCTAAATCCATTGCTGAGCATCAATTATAAGTATTTTTTAGGCCAAATTTCTCTGACTACTGAGCAACCCAGAAAGTAACAGCAGGGGGTTGTGACATTTTTATTTCTACTACCTAAAATTCTTCTGCTGACACTTAATCAGTACACTTAGAAATGCACTCTATCATGCACACAGAATGAATACTTCTTTACATATCTGGGGGGGCAATAATTAGTCTTGTGAAGCAATGTAATTATTATCATTATTTTTTTTAACTGAGCAGCACTACCTACAGATGTGTATGCTTACAAAGACCCATGCCGAAAATACTTCTAGAATCTAAAATACATACCAGAGAGGAAGTTACCAAAACTACAGGTCTATTTTACATTACTAGTCAACCAGGAGGACAAAGTTGTTCTGTGCCATTGGAAAATTTGGTCCATTAAGGGAAGGAAAGAGATAATACATACAGGAGGTAGTGGTATAAAGACTGTCAGCAGGATGTCTTACCAAGTAATAATGATCTTTCTGAATGAATATTAATGTTTAACCCACTGCATGTTATCCTGTATTTTATGTCCCACATTTTTAAATTATTATTTTATTAGTATTAAAACATAAAATTTATGTGTTCGTACTATCCATCAGCGTGTAAAGTCAAGATCTTACCTGCCACATAATGCAACGTACAGCCGCGTGCCCAGGCACCAGGAATTTCTCCTGTTCAGCAAGTCCACAGACCAATGACTTTGGGCACCCAGCCAGCTGTGCACAGCACTCACACATGACTTGTATGCTCACAGCAATGTAAAGACTGCTGGTGCTTTGTGGGGACACACCAAAACGGGGAGGGTATACAGCACAGAGAAACGAGTATGAGGGACTTTGAAAATTCCCTACTACAACAATGCTACTGGCAGTAAGGTTTTCACTAAACATGGGTGGTTTTCACCAAAGGAAGAGTTTGGGGAAAGCCATTCAAACTTGTTGTCATGCCAAATGACAACTGTCTCCCACTGAAGGAATCAAATGAAGGAATTTCAGGAAAAACGATTAAATTGGTCAAGATCCTTGAGCAGACTTAAAAGAGCAGACTGACAATAAAATCTAAACACGAAAAAAAAAAGGTATGAAAAAATGCTGAAATGATTACTACCATTTGGTCAAGAAGGAAACAAAGTAAGGTGAAGAAAGAAGAGGAAGAGCCTTATCCTACTACAGATACATTAATATACTAAGAGCAGTTTTTGTTACGATTCTTTACCTAAGCATCTTACAATAATTTGTAAACATACTGCCCAATTTAAGTGCTACAAATAAATGCTTATACTTTTATTTTTCATTAATTTGGTTCAAGCTAAATATTATTTCAGTGAATAGATAATAGCAAGGAAATCCTCACAAAAGGCCTTGGGAAACACCTTAACAATATACCCAGCACATCCTCCACTGGATCAAGTGGGTAACAAGGCAGGTCCTCACTGGAGCTGCACAGGCCAGGTAAAAGCTGATACAGCAGGTGTCAGGAGAAGGAAAAGCGACTTGAGTAAGGCTTGAGACACTCTGGCATTCAGTAAAATATTGGGATACCTCCTTCACTTCAAGTGACATAGGGACAAAATGCAGGTAATGGATCAGTAAGGGATCCACAAACCATTGCAACGAGTTGAATCACAAAAGGGGACTATGACAGGTTCTTTAGCAAGGAATTAGAAAACATACACTTTGTCTTCTGGAAGTCTGTGTGCCATATTCAAAATAAGAGAAAGCATATTATAAATTAATTATAAACCCACCAACAACAAATAGACTAACTTTATGCAAGTTGTGTTTCTGCAACAGTTTCCCCTATTCTGTTTGTACTGGTTTCCACTGGTTTGGAACTGGAAGGTGAATAACAAAGGAGAAATCATAGCAATTTCTCACATTCATCTCTTAAAATATAAAATCCACCATATAAAGCTGAGATAAGGTATCACACATAACTGTTAAGAAAAGCTGATCCTGAACTCATGCATGCCAATGAGCTTTTAGAGCCACTTGCCCAAACAACATCTCAGGAAACAAGCTGTGGAAAATGAAACCCTCTCTCTTCTACAATAAAGCAAGAAAGCAGATCTTTTCCCTCAGATGTAAAAGCTTTTTTTTTTCCCCTTTCTTTTTTTAAACTTTTATGAGATATCATCCCTGTGGGAGTTAGTGGAGAAGAGAAAAGAGAAAGAGGGGAAAATGAAAAATCAAGACTCATTTTTGTTTCAATTTTCAAAAAGAAAAAGAAAATTAAAAAATCAAGTGATTAAAACCTTAGGATTTGGCACTCAGGCTTTTTTCTTAAAAAAAAAAAAAAATCATTAATTTTACCTACCTTTCTTAATATTGGTTCTACTTTATCCCTTCATACTTTTGCAAAAGCTTTTCATATGTCCCCTTTTTACTAAAACGAATTAATGTTCCTTTTATGCTCTCCTTATTTTTCTCCTTTCCAGTTTAAGTAGTCCTGACATTATTTTTATTGTTACTTGGTTGCTTCCCTTTTCTTTTGGGAGCTATTTTTTTCTCAGCCTTACATTTTTAACTGTATCATGAAGGCACTTGGCTTTTTCTCCTGTTTCTTTCATTCTGTTCACTTGGAGATGTCATCGGTCATGCCTTAACCAATGTGCTTTTTAAGACTGCTCAACTGTGCTCCATTTTGGCAGAATTTTCTTTCTAATTTTTTATTTAACTAAGTAAATTTCTCAGTGCCTTTCAAATTTGCTTTCCCAGTTTCTAAAATGCCTATGTGGCTATATGCTATTAGAGCTATTGCTTCTAGGTTGAATGCAAGAAGGCTGCTAACACAGGTTTTAGATGTCCTAATTTCATATGGTTTCAGGTAACTCATAACAGTTTATTTTCTGATAATTTTCAATAACCTTCCTGTTATTTATATTTTTTTGTAATCAAATTTTCCTATGGCATTTAAACCCCCAAAGTATTTTACCTTAGGAAAAACAAATGCTCAGTCATACTACAGATACTCAATCATACTGTGTATGTTGAAAACATGATATAAACTAATTATTCAATGCAAATGCATTTTGACAAAAACAAAAATTAAGAAAGTATGCAAATAAAGGAAAGCAGAAGATATATAGATATATCATTTTTTTAATAAATAAAGAAGGAATTCAATTTCTATTTCACAAACTGTTTTTTGCAGAGTTTTGCTGTTACTATTCAGACTACCATTATTATGCTTGGCACTTTGCAGATGTCTTTGAAAATGAGGTCACTGCCTTGAAGAGCTTATAATTAAAACCCTTGTGAATTATATACAGAGTAAGTGAGGATAGTACATATATCTGCCTGTGAGCTATACAGACATTATTCAGTGTTACATATTACATATTTATATTACTTTGGGTTTCAGTTTGTATGTTATCTGACATGAAAATAAAAAACAAGTAAATCGTGGAAGATTTAAGAAACAATTCTAGCCAGATTACTGTTTTCTCATTTGCTTTTTCATAGATGTAAGCAAAATGAATGGGTTACCAAGACAACCACTTCATAAAATCAGATTGTCAAAACCTGTTAGGAAACAGCCTATAAAATGAGCCTTTGGCTAAATGAAGTTGGCTGATATGATGTAACACTAAAATTACCTCATAATTTCAGTTAAAGCAAGTTGCACGCATGAATGTTGGTCTGTGAATGTTGACCATTATCACAGTCCACAACTGTCATTCTCCAAATTTCTACCACTGAAAATAAATAGTCCAATGTCTAGGGAACTTACAAGACCACAGCAGTTCCACTGTCCCTTTCCCCTTCCCCATTCTTCCGTTCTCATTTTTATTGTGCTGACCATCACAACTGAAAGCATACTTTTGCAGAGGTAGCAGAAAAAAGGTTAAAATTTTCCCAGACAGAAAGCTGAACTGAAGAGATTGTTTAGTATTCATAATACCACTTCTTCTCCTTCCTTGCCCTGTCTAGGCAAGCAGGGAGTTAGATCCTGTGTATATAAACCAAAGAGAATAGTGTGAGAAGAATAAAGGGCTTGCAATTTCCATTTTTGCCACTCCATCTTTGCTTCTCTTTTTCAAGTTCTCACATCTAAAATCAGCATAAAGTTCTCACTTGCCGATACTATGAACTTGCAATCAGTATTACTATTGAATAAATGACTTGCTGAGAACTTCACAATCTCCCAGGGAGTGCATACCAGTTCTGTGACACTAGTCCTGTATACTGCCCTCTTTACAACTGGGGAAAAAAAGGTAAAAAAAAAAAGTGCTACAGTTTATTTCTGTGTGTTTGTATATGTAATATATGCCTTTTACATGCATGTAAAGAGCATTTTGTATATTAAAACACAGAAATACACAGATCTTTAAATTGATATGCTGCCTATTTCACAATGCTTAAAGGAGCTTTTCCTTTAAAAAAATATTTAAGCTTAACTATAGCTTTTGAAACGTTCTGAAATTTCTTTTAGTAGAATTTCTGGAATCTCTGGAAAACACTAAGAGCTCCAGATGGAAGAATTTTTTGAAAAGCTTGATTCAAAAGACTTCTGAATTTTGGCAGATAAATGCTGCATATGTTGTGTGGAGGTGATCTCCTGTGGGGGACAGGAAGATGATCTCTTAATGCACATTCACCAACTGTCATAAGGCTGGAAAGAATATGCACGTATTGTGCAAAGACACTTATCAAAATTTCAAACCCCTGTTTTTCAGTGCAAAAGCTGAAAGAAATCCTAAAAGTGAACTGTCATGTTCTTCAGGGGATGAATTAAACATGCTGTTAAGTGTATACACTATTGGAAAAAAATGTAGCCCTTTTTAACCCATATTTTTTATAAATCTCTTTAAAAAATACACATCCAACAGCATGTTTTATTGGGGGGAAAAACACCTCTAATCATGCCAGCATTACATGCAACAATCCAGTTGATATTTTCAGCCTAAGTGAAGGTACAATTCTAAACTAAAAGTAAAATAACCAGACTAAACTAAATAATTAACTAGGACAAAAAGTTAATTCTGTTTAAACAGTGGCAGTATGTTAACCTCTCTACTTAAAAGGTTTACTGATTTAGATATCTGTAATGCTTTACAAAGATTTACAGATCTGTCGCCTAAATATGTAGAAAATTCACAGAAAGAAAATGAATTCATCATTTCCTGTGGGACTTTTCTGCTGCAAAGAAACACAGAGCTCCCACTAGGCCAAAAACAGGTTTCAAACTCATTCAGTTGTGTCACTTGTTGTTGACGATATACAAAAAGTTCCCTCTTAACTCAGTAGGTCAAACTTCTATACCAGCATACAGTCACATAGCACATAAGACTGGTTTGAAGAATATTGATAAATGAGGTTTTTCTTAGAAGCCAATGAATGCTCTTACAGGATGGGGGAGAAGTAGGCTCCCTATGGCAAATAGGGATCTCAGTGCTCACAAGGAGATATTATTAGTCCCCAGATGGCCACCTAAGTCTCACTACTGTTCTGTAAACTCTTTCAGTACAGTCATCAAGTCCTTCCCTGTTCTGCAGAGCTACACACAAGATTGGCAAATAGCTTTTGAAACACTAAAATCATTAACATTTAACAGAGAGAACCCCACCATACAAATGGCCTTGAAGAAATGGCTTACATCCCACAGAGAGACTAAACTCTTGCACCTCCATCAGGCCATTAAGTTAAGGTTATACCATAACATTCTTTCTTAGCAAGGTGAATTATACTCACAACACAGAACCAAACCATACAAAAGTTGGAGAGTTCTTATACAGCAACCAAAGTCCCATGAACTAATTTCCAGAGAAATACAGAAAATCATTAAGGTAAACAGCCTCAATGACTTCTTTGCATATCACTATTTTATGGAATGGAAAGCAGGCAGCAAAAGCAGCTTTCATCATCAATCGTTTGTCAAAAGAATGTATTCAAAACGTCTAGATCACAAATAATATAAATTATTATTGATAAACTGTCCTGGTTTCAGCTGGGATAGAGTTAATTGTCTTCCTAGTAGCTGGTACAGTGCTGTGTTTTGAGTTCAG
>JAVJGG010000054.1:57277-109281 GCA_035590195.1 Aviceda cuculoides | reverse complement strand
CAAAATTTTTTTTCTGGTTGCATTCTTTACGTCAAAACAAAAATATACTTACTGTATTGCAATTTTACATGAACTTTTTGTATTTCACACTTAAATTTGAATAGCATTGAGAAGCCTCAGGAGCATCCTATATGAAATCCCACATAATATGTAAAGATATATCTCCTCTCCATATGGAGATTTGAAGATAAAACATACTCATGATTAATTTATATTTTTTTGGTAAGCAAATGATTAATTTTGTCTGTAAATCTCCTTGACTTCAAGTTGGTAGGACTAGAGACTAATCTTAAAATTTTATAGAAACAATGAACTTAAATATCTTTGTTTATTAAACACTGATGTTGTTCTAACCAGTTCACGCTGACAATGACTTACCTGAATAATCTGAACTCTAAAAGGTGGCTCAGTCACATGAAGGGGTTCAGATAGATAAGCATTTACAAGAATAAGTTATACACATTTATTAATTGCTATTCTACACACTTGAAATAAACAACATAATAAACATAATGCTCCAAATATGTTTCTGTAAAATATAACATTTTCCTAACTACAAACAGGACTTTTAGCACCATTGGTTATTAAAGCCCAACCTTTATTTCAGGTCCTTATCTATTTCCCCAATTTTGACCATTTAGGATGAAATTTTACGTACTGAGTATCTGCCTTTGGCTGAAGTTTTCTGAAAGGTCGGTCACTTCTAAGAAAATACGTGAAATATTTATGTTGCCTTGAAATATTTATGTTGCCCTTTGCAGAGGGGACTTGAAGTCCACCAAATAACAGAACCTTGCTTGTAGGATCTGTCCATATTGGACCAGGTATATACAAATGGAAGTTTCTACACGATCGGAGGAGAACTTCTTGATTTTTTTGGCTATATTCCCTAGAATACCAGTCAGCATGGAAACGGGCTTTACCATGAGGTTACACTAAGCTAAGCAGGACTATTCCTAAAAATAATGTTGACGACCATGCTCGGTCAGGGAATGTAAGAGCCTGGGTGTTTCATGCTCTCTGTAGCAGATGGAGCCCAGCTACAGGAACCACGGAAGCTCCTATAGAAAGGAGACTGAGAGAAGAGGCAGGAGGCTGGAACTAAAACCTGAGAGAGAGACGAGACTGACTTGGAATTAAGGTGAGAGAAACTACGGCTAACTTGGGAATACCCTGACATAGGTGGCGCAAGAGCCTGGAATGACTTGACAAACAGACCGACGCTGAGAGCAGAGAGAAAACGTCAGGAAGAAGAAAGTTGTGAATTGACAAAGGGGAACTGAGTAAGAATAAAGAAGGTGGATTAAGGGGCACTAGATGGGCCCTAACTCTCAGAACGTACGTAATTAAAAGAAGTGAAAACACATGTGAGGATAAGAAAGGATACAGAGAATGAGTACATTAAGACTCTGGACTCAAGATCTGTCTAAATAGTACACTAAACCAGGCCAAATTTGGAGATTTAAACTAGGAGATTGTGAATCTGAGGAATACTGGCAAGGAATATCTAGATACAAAAGGGAATAGGGAGAGAGAGGAAAAAGGTAATCGGGCAAGGATCTGTGGAAACAAACACAAGACTCGATGGCGACTGTGGAAAGAAGCCTAAGAGTGGATGGGAGAGGAAGCTCATGCTGGAATAAGAAGCTGGAGGAGCAGAAGGAAGAGTTGGTCATAGTAAAAGAAAGGACTACGGAACACAAGTGTGGAAAAGTCGGCAATGAAAAAGAGACAAATTAGAAGGAAAAAAACAAGGCAAGAAAGATTGTCTTGGGGAAAAAATCTACAGACGCATCTTTGCCATCCAAGGCAACAACTCTGTAATAGCCCAACATTCATTACTGGGTCTTCCTGTGCACTGACTTGAGAAATATTTTCGAAGCTCCTTGACAAATATCCCACAGCAAAGGAAACCTAAAAATGTTATTATTTACTCATACCATATGACAGGAATCCTTGTGGTGGGTCTAATGGTTCCAAGGTTCCAAGTGGGTATCTAAGTTACATGTAAGTCAACGTCTCAGAATGCATTTTCTCTTTTTTTTTTTTTTTTTTAAAACCTGTTTTCTCTTTAAAAAAAACAATGCACCCCCACACCCCACATGCTCCAAACCCTCAAACCCTACTAAAAGACTATCAGGCTTTAAATTAAGCCCTTAAAATTTAGGAAATGCCTCTGTGTATCTGTTATACATAGTTCTTGAATTATTTTCATAATTCAAAACACAGATGATGAAATTACATGAGATAATGTATCATTTTACTCCCTATGCTGCTAAATTTAATGAAAGCAAGTTCTAAGTGCCTTTTAAAATCTGCATTTAGGTCATTTTTTATTTATTTAACCTCAAAGCGAATTAAGCAGCATCTCATAAATTATCATTCTGTAGTCTGTTCAAAGAGATTAGGTATGTGCTGTTCAACAGTTAACTAATACATAGAAAAATACATATGCATCTCCATAATAATTTCAAGTGGTTAGGAAAGTAGTATCTTTCAGCTGTGTTTAACAAACAGAAAAAAGTTCTGATCCTGCAGAATATGCCAAATTTGCATGCACAAGTATTGTCATGCAAAATTATACACAAGTACTTCCCTGGTCCAGGTTTTCTTCTTAATCACACTCACCACTAGTCGAATTTTTAAAAAGCTTGGGCATGGAAATCAGTGGAATTACACTAATAAGCCAGGCCTACATGTGTGTTTCCTTACATTTTTTAAAAAATTAAGTTATTAAGCTTGCATACTGCAAGAACAGGGAAATACTCAGATGTTATACCTGTGAATAGAAAAAAAAAACAGTAAAAAAATCGAAGTTTTTTGCATAGTGTATTAGATGCATGTATCATACTGAAATCTGGCTTACTGGCTTTGATGAAGCCAGGATTTCACCTCAGAAATTCACCTTTAATGTCATGATTTTATGTTCACTTTTGAGAGAAGCCTTTTTCTCAGGTAGATAATACTAAGATTAATAGCTCTCTGCACACATAAATGGTGACACCTATGCTGATTTACTTCACTTCTGAACACAGGATTTATATCTATACTGGAAAGAAATTCATGGTCCACACCTGATTCTTCCTAGTTTCCTCATTATAAACTGTTGAATTTTTAATAACGTTTCTTGAAGGACTACTGCACTTCTATTGTTACTCAACACAACATCTCCCCAGTTAAAAAAAATAATCTGTGAATTTAAGAAACTGAAAGAATGAGTTAGACCTACATTGTCACCAGTTTTCTTTCTTTTGTGAATTAACCATTCTGCCTTTTGACACATCCCTTGATTTCGTCACCATACTGTGCCTGGTTTGTCGTTTGCGCGGCTGTAGCTGTACACAACCATCTGTAAGAGAACTCCTGTGCTGACATGGCAGCTTCCAAATAGTTTATCCAGTTCACAAATGAGGAGGAGGCCCCTTCCCTCTCCTAACAGTTAAACATAATGATGCTATCATCCCTTCATCAGCAGATACATAAACTTTATACAAGGATGGGATATATCATGAATATTATTTCTGCAGATAGGAAAATGTATGTATATAGATTCAAAATGACATTCCTAATATGGCTAGCGACAGAACTGGAAAAAGCCAAAAGTCTTGAAACTGCAGTAAAATACTTTTTCTTGTGTGGATAAAATGTATCCTATCAGCACCATACTCAGAAAAGTAGGTTTTAGTATCTAGGTCTGCACCTGAACAAGTTCCATTGTGCTCTGTATTTTCACATATAGGCCATCAAGTGAAGTTCAGCATACTGAAAAACTTTTCAAATATAATGACTGAGTATTGTACTGATTTATTAATTTCTAATGCAGTGCCTTTTCTCACTGATTATTTGAAAGAAAGCATCAATGTCAGATGAAAAATTTGGATGTGACACAGTATTAAGAGTATGAGCTTTATCTACGTGCACTATAAGTCTGCAGGATATGAGCGAGCTCTTCTTTGGAAGTCATTAAAGAATTTCAAATACATATAGAGTTGTGCCACAGCTAAATCACTCCGCATGGCTTTTTGCCTAGGTACCCTTCCGTTCTAAGGTGTCTAAGGGTTTCCAGACTGAGGCTATTTTGCATTCTTTCAGCTTATAACATAGGTTTAATTACTTTCTGTTTTCTTCTGACCGGGTAAATACATGCTATGCATTAATGTACGGTGGATCGACAGCTCTTTTTCTGAGGCATATTTTGCATTCTGGTAAGAGGTACAGAGGTATCTGTGTGGGAAAAAATATTATGTTGAAAGGATGTTCAAAACAATATTCATGTTTTCTACTAGCTATCAAAGCCTGGTAAGTTTTAATTACTTCAGAACTGCAACCCCCTTTCTTATCCACTATATCCATATTATATCCATTTTCTGAGCACAAAAATATTAACAGTACAGAATCATCTCATCTTTTATTGGATAAAATGCTTGTCCACTAGTATTCATGTGGTCATATAACCAGATGTGGCTTACAGAGAGACTGCCCTGTTCCTAAAATTGTGACAGCAAGTTGTGATTTCTAAGGTAAACTGGGTTCAGCATTTTGCTGATGATAATAAGTAATTTGTACTGTAAATATCCTCTATAAATTTACAGCATTTCTACACATTTCTAAGGAGGGAGAATAGATTTTACCATTATCTTCTAGGAAGTCTACTAAGCAGGTAGATGCTGAGAAATTGAAAGGACTACTAAATAAGTATCTCCATATTTGACCCCATGCTTCTTATATGTTTCTTACTTAGTTTCTACAAAATGGCAAACTTCTAAATCAGAATGCATAAGCCAAAAGAAAAAAAAAAAAAAAAAGGAAGGAGGAAAGAAAGGAAGACCACCAGAAATCTGCTCGGTAAAATATATGAGTAAAGGCATGAAGAGAGAGCTTAAAAATGAGATGTTTATTGCACACGGGGAGTTTACAAATCCTAAATGAAAGACAGAAGTTATGGAACCAGAATATATAGACAATACTAATGCTAAGGAGAAAGAAGCAGGAATTATTTAAAGCAGTGAAGCTTCTGCTCAAAACAAAGTTGAAGACTTCCTCAGGACTGGGCTGTTTTTTAAACTAGGGGTGATTAAGGAATGACAAGATTCAGGTCCAAATTTTTTTCATTTTTTCCTGGAAAGCAATGTTTGACTGATATCAGAGGCTCCCTGAAAGACTAGAATTCAGGGAAGAGAAGAATTAAGAATTCTGAGCAGTATTTTAAATAACAATTAGAGGCACAGTTCCCATTGCATTCCACTTCCAAATTCTGGTGCTTCTGGAAATCCGTCAAAAGATTGCAGTTCACAAGACGAGAAGTACAATGATTATAAAGTTTAAGATTTGCAGAGAAAAAATACCCACAAAATTGTGATAGCAGGTAGACAATGTAAATATGTAAGAGGCTCATCTAAAGCTCCAACACTGGTTGGCCAGACCCAGATTAGGATGCTAGTATGGAGCTGATAATTGTCACAGCCTACTCACAAACTGGGCATTGGTATAAAAAAATTCATCCTTAGCTAGGTATAAAAAAAATAATTACTTCTAATTCTTGCAAAATATTTCTATGCCCATCTTGCAACTTAGTGCTGACTACACTACCAGTGTTCGGGAAAGTATTAAAACAAAAAACATAACCAGCGATGTACAGCAATATTTATGGAGTTAATAAAAATATCAGTGAGTGTAGGACCTATACTTGAATCTTGCTTAACTCTGACTAAGCCACTAACAATCATGGCTCATGTATGTGTATTACAGAGAAATTATACATCAGGGAAAAAGCGCTTCTTTTTTTTCTATTGTTTTTTACAAAAGCAAGGTAAGTTTATGTGAAACTGAAAGGCAGAAAATATAATCAGGAAAAGGTCATTCTAACATACCTCTTTTTGCAATTTACTGGCGCTAGGTACCACAGAGATTAAGATCTTAGCAGTGGTCAGACAAGAATGGACAAAAAAACCCCAACCAACACCCATCTCAAGAAATAGAAAAGAAAACTTAGTTACCAGGGAGCATAAAGAAATAACTACGATTTCTGGAAGGAATATAAAGTAGTGTTTTTGAGAACATAATGTATTGGCCATCGATAGAGGCAAGTTCCTAAATTAGACAGATAAGTAATTAGTCTAACTGAACAATTGCTACTCTTTCTTTAGGTTATATATTTTTTTACTTTTTTTTTTTTTTTAATACGGGGTGAATTTAATGCAGTCAATTTTCCCTTTGAACATATAACATGGAACCACATCAAATACTTCAAGTACACAAATGCTTTCCTTAAACTGAGATATACTATGTCCACGGCATTTCTTTTATTCCTTAATTCATCTTGTTTTGGCAAGGAACAGAATTAAGTTAGTTTAGGATTAATTTACTACATCCAGCTTCTTCAGAAAAAAATAGTAAATTTGGGTGACAAAACCCTTAAAATTCTTTAACCAGAAATTCTAAGAACCTACCTTTGGAAAATAAGATCTACAAAAAGTACCTCAAAATTGGGCAGTTCCCCACAGTATTTCTGAGAATCTTGACTTAGCCTTTCTAAAACCCCGTTTGAATTAAAGGACAATAACTTTGAAGCATTGTATGTTATGTCTTTACAAAACCATGATCATTCCTGTACAGTCACGTCCCTGTAGTATATAAAATGTATTTTATTTCACTATCATATGTATTTGAGGGTTTTTTGAGTAAATGTACCTAAAAATCATGTATCTTGCATTTTTAGAACTCACTTTGCAGCCCAGAGGGTCTCAACAATTTATTGATACAATTACTGTATTACAAATTATGTATAAGATATATGTATCATACCCCCAACTAATATCTCCGATATATACTAACATCTCTCTCAGTTGTATGGCACAGTTTGCTGCAGACTTCCTACCAATAATTAAAAAGAATTCTGAGCAACAACCAGGAATATGGATGTTGTAAAGTGAACTTAGTAACATTTTATTAATTAAAGCTTGTCAAACCATTGAGGTTGAATTCTCCTGAAAAAAATGGTACAAGAACTTGATCTAATAATTTATTCAAATGGCAGCACCTCTAAGGTCACAGCATCTTTTCTAAGCTCTTCTGTAATCCAAGTGCAGGCTAACTCAAAAGGAATACGCTTACTAACTCGAAACAGTTTCTAGGCTTCTTCATTTAATATTTCAGAAAGCAAAACCAGGAGAGACAATACAACATGAAAGTATTTTATAAAGAATACATTATAAATAAAGGCAAATTTCTAATGTTTTCAGATGAAGGATACCACAGGTTTAATAGCTTATTTTCGATCATTGGAAAGCAACAGTCTTTGGCAAACAGAACTAATATAATAAACGTGTTTATATACTGCATATTAATTGTACAAAGAGAATAGTCATGTCTGGTTTTCTATCTAATATGCATTAAAATTTAATGTATCATCATTACTGTTTAATTTCTCAAATCTGTGATGAAAAAATGTATATAGATGCAAATGCAGAAATGTACATAGAAAGACGTAAGACCTGGGCCTTTTTCTCCTTAGTTCCTGGACTACTGAAAGGAGAATGAATATGTAATTGTGCTGTAGTAGATGTGTATTTTATAAAAATACATATATATCACCAGCCACTGTAAACTGTCTCTCTAGCTCTCACACTTATGACTCTGCCAGTTGATAGTTTTTTCCTGCTCCTTTCCTAGGCTCTTCTTTCCGAAGGTAAACTGCAATGACACTTCTTGTGTTCACTGTTGCCAAGCACCTAACATTGGCAAGTTCTACATGCCTATCTTCCTCAAAAAAGCTTATTCTCCTATATTTTTCTGGATGGAGGTATAGTGTAGGTTACAATCTAGACAGCAGTCATGCATTGATACGAATGCAGTGTGTACTATTTAACTCAACCATTCGAGATATGCATACATTCTTTTCTGAATATATGAATATAATTATAATTTTGCCATTGACATCAGTAGCTTAGACTTGTCTCACCTAAATTCAGGATCTTAGCAGTTAGGATTCTTATCTAAATTAAATGGTGGGGCTTCATCACTAGCCAATGGAGAGAAACAGGAAAACGCAGGGCACAATTCATTCTTTTCTAAGATGGCAGGCAGACGGAAAGAATCATATTCTTGCTCCACGGATACGATTAACTTAGACTAGGACGATAAATTTTATCTAATCTAATTTTAGGAATGTAAATCAAGTGAATAAGCATGGACAAATTGTACTCACTGTTATTTTTTGCCTGTGGTGGACTAATATAATGTAAATATAACTTTATTCCAAAGCCTTTACAAAGTATGTCAGAAAAATAGACATATTAAGTATTTTTACATGTTTTCCTTGAATTTTGTTTTTCATTGAAAGTGAAAAGTCAGCATATAAGAAAACATAATCAAAAAAGCAAATCCAGCAATTACATATACTTTATGAAATAACCTGATTTAGTTTGTCAGAAAACATCTCAAGAAACTTCACCACTTAAGCAGTTTTAGGAATTTCAATAATTTTGCCAAAGTTATTTAATACTGCTTATATTTTCTGTAATGTTCATTTTTGAGGTCTGGAGTTTTATTTATTTGGAAAAGACATTGTATACAAATGACGAAATATAGTATGTTATATTATTAGAAATATATTAACATTTTCTTCAGTTACATTACACAAAATAAAACATGAAACTTAAAATGCTACCATTTTACGACTTTCAAGTATTATTTTTTCTTGTTTTTCTCTATAGAGATTCTCTTGTTAATTTGTATGATATTAGAGTGGTAAAAATATAAGGCTTTAAAAGGATCCTCTGCCACTGAGCTATAGGAAGTTCAGTGGGTTGCATATACTACAGCATAATCGGTAATCAACATGACAAAAATCTGTGACTTGATTAGGATATGTGTTCTGGTATTCAGTTAACAAAACATGTATTTTCCAAACCTCTTTTGGAAAAAAAAAATGAAGGAGATCATTTAAAAACCCACTCTGTTTTATAATTTAGAGAAAAGAAAATCTTTTAAGAACTTGATCATCAGAAGACCTAGCATACGTCACTGAGAACTTCCCATTAAAATCACAAGAGGAAAGTCTATTGATATTAATGATGCATTTTTTAAGCAGAACTGTAGAAAATGTATGAGAAAGTATTAAGTAAGAAAGAAACAGAAAGATAAGTAGCATGTGTTATTAGGGATTCCAAGCATGCTCAGTTCTACTTGGCATTTTAAAGTGATCTTTAAAACTGATATTGAAAAAAACCATAACTTACTTGAAGATCTTGCTGAGTGTCTGTGTGGCTGCTTATTTTTTTCTCTGTTCTCAGTCAAAGCACTTCCACTGGCCATGGAAACAAGGTCTAAATCCATGTCTTCTCTGCTTACAGGGCTTGCCTGGAAGCAGTGGGAGAGAATGTACACAATCATGAAACAAAATATAACATTTTCTGAATGCAGCTCACATTACCCCAAATAAACAAACAGGGTCTGTCAAACAACCTTCTTCAAAATGATACCACAATCCTTTATTGTTGCCTAGGCTGAACAAATGCACTATGTCAAAGCATTTTTGTAAATAAGAGCCGATCTTAAAATTGTGGTTTGTGATCTGAGTCAGTGCAACAACAAAAGAAAACATTTTAGTACAGTAATTTTGAAGAAAATCAATCTTGCAGATGGCTGATGAAACCTTAAACAGCTTAAGATCATTTACTGACCAGTCTATAATTTAAGTTATAGTTGAATGTCAGAGATGTCATATTGGATTATTTTGTGCAATATTTATGTTTTATCCAGGACACGTATCAGTTCAATCAGTCAAGGGCCCAGTAAGTAATTCAATCTTTTAGTTTTTTGCTAATTAACCATAACCATCAGACAGCATTTTAATTATACTTCGGGTAAGAGTATTATATTAATTATAAACTTCTAACATCCAGTGTCGGTACACTTTGGCATGAGGCATGCTACCTGCACACAAATATGGCAAAATAGAAATGAAAATCATATTTACTCAACAAAAACTCCCTTTCCTTGAAAGGGAAAGCTAGTCAACACCAAAAGCAGCCATCTAACAATACTGCCGACTAGATACTGAGGGCCAGGAACAACGACGGGGAAAAACCAGACCCTGCGGAAGAGGGAGCTACAAAATCCCCAGTGCAGTCAGTCAGCTGGAAGTGCCGAACGTAAGGACACACTTTTCTAGTCTCTGGAGCTTCAGGAGCAGAGGCCAGAAGGCGGATTAAGTCTTTCCTCTACCCGGGCTGAAAAGCCCCAAATCCTTTCAGAAGCTAGGTGTCTAACTGAGGAGAGTCCTTGTTTTTATATAAAAACAAACAACAAAAAAGGAAAGACTATGCCAGGGGTAATGTCACCACACTTTTGCATAATATCGTAGTAGCTAGAGTGCTCGATCAGGAATCGAGAGAGCGGGTCTCAGCTCCTTCCTCGGGGGGTGGAAGCCCGCAGCTCCCTTTTTCCCAGGAAAATGCCGTTCCTGTGAAGTTGTAGGCTATTCTGGAGGAGACGATCTCCAGACTTCCTGTTCAAACCAGTTCACTGTACCAAGAGCAGCACTGCACCAGTGCAGACAGGCTTTGTAGTCCAGTCTAACTCAGAGAACTCAGATGAAATGGAGACCTGTTTCATTTCTTTGTCTCTACCCAGTCACTGTTTAATGTAAAATTCATTAAAAAGTTCATGCGTTTTCAAACCGACAGCTCCAAAGATACAGAGATTTTACGCTCTTCCTCAGTGACTGCGCACCCTTTGTGCCAGCACAGAAAGTTTGTCCCTTGTTTTCTGATCCTTGCCTTTTCTACGTTTCATGACCACGATTTTAAAGTTTTGCTTTGCACAGGTAGCAGGCTGTATTATTGCTGTTAGCATCAATATTTTATTTTCTCTTCCATAGCAGTGTCAAGAAACTTTGAAAACAGTTTTATCCTGCCAACTCTTTACATTTTTGGCCTTAATATTTAGAGTCGCTTTAAGCTTGTGAGAGCTCCGTATGTCCAAAATCTTTCAATAGAAAGCTTTTAGTCTTTCCTTTGTAGAAATAAAGCAATCATTCTGATGCTCAGAGAGATTCAAACCAAAGGAACTGATCATTCTTATTTCCATCTAAAGTGTTTCAACACACAGCAGAAGTTTTCTGCTGTCCCAATTCCCAAAGACCCAGGAGGCCACAGTATTTTAAAAAACTAACCTTTCCACGGAATCATTATTCAATCCCTATCATCACAGAATCTGAGGCCTCATCATCTTGTAGACAACAATATTCAATGTTATATGCTAGATTTTAATAGGCCTGTCTGGCTCTCTGATATAAAATATTAGTTATTTTCTTTCAAATAAAGATAAGTGTTTTCACCCAATTACAGTCAGAGTAATATTTAAGGTTGTAATAATCACTGGAGCAAACTTAATTTCAGGTTTGTAAAGAACCTGACTGAAAGCCCCCTGAAGCTAATTAAAACCTTCCCTTTTACATTTATAGCTTAGAGCCAAAACTTTGGAAGAAATTTAAGATACTGGTACACTTTTTCACACAGTGCAGTATTGGACTTCCATCTGTAGTGATCACCATATTTACCTCTTCAGACTTTTCGCCCTTAGTTTTATTACTACAAATCTTTTTTTTTTTTTCAGTTAACTGGAAATTAGTTTCAATCAGGAGGAATCTTTGCCTTGAAGACAGCTCTGCATCTGAGAATTTGACTGTTCCTACGTAACCTTCTGGGGTAAAAAGTGCTTTTAAATTCAAGTTATATCTTAATGATTTGGAGACACTGATTAATAGTGAAGCGGTTAACCATGTAGGTTCATACAAAGATGAATCAGGAAGTGTATCCTACTTATCATTCAGCAAAATCATTTATAATTTCAAGTTCCCAGTTTAAACTGTAAGTCGGCATGCCTTCCTAAGCACTTATGTAGTAGTAGTAGTAAGCAAAAACATCAAAATGATCAAGGTTAACATAATAAGGTCTTAGGTTTACCACAGATTACTACATAGGGTTTATTCCCCAATGAGAAGGTTTAAGACTTTATTCTTAATATGGAACCACTGAAATACCATTTTGTATCCATGAAAAACAATGTCTTAAATTCCTGGAATGTGCACAAATATAAGTTAGAAAATTATATTAATTTAGTACTTTCAGAATGCAGGCTTATAGAACACATACAAATCAAGGATCCTATTACACACCAGGAAACTTTACGATCGAGCATATGACATATGAATAAACTACTGGAAATGCCCAGGAATGCTTTCCTCTTCTAACTATCTTTGTTTGTTTGTTTGTTTTGAAATGGTATAGTTTCCTCTTTCTTTCAGTTTACCAGAACTTTTTGATAATGATTGCAGCTAAGTGTTAACTCCATTTTTGTCATGATTTCTTAGCTTTTAACTGAGTTACTGTGCAAATGCATTAGGAATATGTTCACATTTCAACCTTTAAAAGTTAAAGGAACCCATATAAATTTTAAAACCATAATTCTCCAGCCATCTGTGTACAAACCACATCATTATTTCATTGCCTATAGAGTCCTGCTTTCTGCATTAGAGATACATTTTCTTCCTTTTTCTATTTTTTGACCCTCTATTGCATTTTCCTCTGTATTTCATTCATGTGAAACAGCTCTGTAATTATGTGGCACAGGCTGTGAGAATCCCATAACGTTGCCAGTTATGTGGGCACACCACATAATACTGTTGTGGGATCGCAGCAGTATTTTGTGGACAGAACTGCTTACTGCAAATAAGATACAACCCACCTATGTGCACATATGCTTACCGATAATTACATAATATGTGATTTAGATAACATTATTAGATTATGATTTGCTCAAGTTAGAGCAATTGATGGTTTAGACCTAAAAAATAACTATTAGTGCTGCTGCAACTAAACCCTATCCCAACGGTTGCCTCGTTCATGATTTCAGCTACTAAACTTTAAAAGGAACCTAGGAATTGGACACAACCCACGCCAGAGAAAAATCTTTGACAAAATCGCACTTAAAGAAAACAGCAATAGTAACATCGAAGTCTTAAAAGTATTTTTTCTATGCTAAATTCTAGAAGAGTTCATGGAAGCGTTTCCAAAACATGCATATTGCATAGGTGGTGAAGCTAAGGAAGACTGAGGTTAGAAAGGGCCAAGATTGCTCTGAGTACAGAATGAGGCATATGACACATCATCTAACAGGGAATTACTTTTTATACAACATTTTACATTATATATATGAATATAAGACACTAATTCTGTATAGTTTGTAAGTTTTTGCCCCATTTTTTTAACCCCCACATGATTACAGAAAAAAGAATATTGGTACTTTGGCAATAAAATGTAAAGTGTACATATATATAAAGAGAGAGAGCATAAATTGGCCTGTAGGCATCGTAACACTGCTCACTATCAAAGGAACTTTGGGGCATCTCTGACACTGAATCTTTTAATTTTGTAAGTCTTCAGACTGTTAAATTGCTCATATTCCCCCTCCTGCCAAACTACAGGACTACCCATTTCAGAAAATACAATTTTTTTAAAATGCTGCAAAGAAAAGAATGAACCATGAAAAGAGTGCATTTTGTGATGTAAAAAAATACAGAAAAGAAATTGTAGGAATAAGTCTGATTTTATACAGTTTTTAATAATGCCACTGTATTAATATACAAGTCCAACTTACTGTCTTTCAATAAACGACACTGTGGGCATATAAGAATGATTTAGGTATGTGACTTACAGATTTAAGAACATTTAAACTTGTCTGATTGACAAGAATATATGTTTTCAGTCAATAATGTAATTGGTGCTGAACCATATTTAATTTTTTTTTAAACACTTTTCAGAAGGTTGATTTAGAAGCCTTAAAAAACACACAGTAGCATTTGATGTCTTAAAAACAAAGCCAGTATCAGATCATGAAACGAGAACCCTATGTACACACACGGGCTCTTGTGCTCAAACATTTTCTCCTGAGCTCCATCAACGGGTGACTTGATTGCTAAATAGAGACAACATTAAAGAATTATATTCAACCGAAAAAAATCTCCTGGTTGTTTTTGCACCAAGTATGCATTTGGAAACACCATCAAGGCATAGCTGAATTCTGCAAAATCCCACAAGGAAACAAGTTCTTACCACAAGTTGTACTCGTCTACTGTCACGTATCACAGGATCTAACTCAGGCAAAAAACGACAGCTGGGAAAAATGTAGAATAGACATTTCAATAAATCCCACTGTACTGGGTTCACTAAAATACCTGCACAGAATCTTTTCCTGGAAACAATCCTGCTTAAGTAGAAATGATACTATTTAAATGGATTCCATGCTTAAGATGTATCAGAGTAATTAATAATAATTGATAAAGTATCAGAGTAATAAATATTAAAATTTTTGTACTTAAGATTAAAATCAATAAAACATTAACAATTAATATTGTTTATTCCAATGATAGAATACTAATTTAAAAATATAAATGTCAATAAATGCAACCATGTATGAATTATTGCAGGTACTGACATAAACTATAGCCAAACCAGTTGTCACATTACTTTATGTAGGAATAAAATTGTTTTCAGTTACACAAACGTCTCAGCGGTTCTAAACAGTCTACCAGTGATATTCCAATGGAGATCAGTGGGACTTTTGCCACATTCAAAAATGATATCATGATCTTAAAAATGTCAGTACAAATACTAGTGCACAGCACACACCTGCAGACGTAACAATAAGATTTTTAAAAAATATCCTTTATAAATTTCCATGTCTTCTTACTTTCAAACATCATTACATGTTCTGTTCCAGTGTTTTCATTCAAATTAAAAGTCATGGCAGTTACCTTAAACAAACACTTGGAGTGTTTCACTATTATGGAACATGACTGACAGATAAATATTTTCTAAGGAATATGTGCTGCATATATTTCCTATAGTCATTGATACAGTTTAGAAATGTGGAATATTTTTACATACAAAACATAACAATATGCACTCCGTTTCATTACACATTAAATACATTTTAAATGAAAATAAAGTTAAAATGCTTATACTAAACCCACTGCTTGTGTACTGATCCCTTGTTCGGTTTTATTAGAGGTGCTTGGCATTGTGTCTGCTAATGACTTCACTAAGATATCAATGGTTTACATTGAATTTATGACCAAAATATACTTACTATGTCTTCATGTTAGTTTAGGGAATGAGATTAACCTTTTCTTTAATTGTATTGATATTTTACCTGTTCAATAACCAAAATTAAATATAGAGGGAGCATGTTTGCAACATTTTACTAAGTATACTATGAAGATGTTAAAAGTTGGGTTTATGTTTGGAAGAAAAAATATAAATTTATACTATCTAGTTAAAAAGTGGGTTTTTTACTTCCTTAATCAAATCTAACAATTTAGGTAATGTTACAGTTGATCTAATTACATAAAACCATAATATATACCAATAAAGTTATAAAATATATGACGAATAAGCAGTTTTTTCTATACTCTGTACAGTATAAAAACCACTGCATTGCTAGCACAAAGCTACGTAAATATTTATCATAACATATGCATAAAATGCACTGTTTAGCATTTCATTATCACTGTGGAAGAAGTATCTGTACAACTACTAAACCAATTCTAAAGGGTACCATGTTTGGGACCCGGAAATACGGTGTACTGTCTGCTAGCTACAAAGTCATGTTTGGTTTAGAACTATTAACCTAGGTTTCACTTTACAAGATAAATTTACAATAAAAAAAAAATCTAATTTAAAGGCAATGACCTCACCACTTCATAGTTTTGGAACTGGCTGCTTCATAATCCAAAAGCTGTGTATGAAGCCATTGGTATGTAAAGTCTTTTCTCCTTTGTAACTTCTCATCTAAAGTAGTATCCAGCTGAGAAAATTCTTCTTTTTTACCTGGGGAGGAAAAAATGTATTCCTGTCTTTCATTATTATTTTAAAACATATTTTTTTTAAGATTCCCCAGATATACGCTGAGCATATTGCTTTTTACAAAACGAAAAAAAACAATTACTTAATTTTCTTGTAAAGTGTCCAACTAACTTGAATTTCTTCAGATATATTTAAGAAATAGTTTTAAATTAATTTTGAATTTTATGCTTTATTTTCTCTTTTGGGATTAAATGTTGGCCTTCTGAATAAATTTGTTTTTATTGGGAAACAAGATTCTCCTTTATTCTGAAATATATATAGAAATACATATTACACATGCTTGTCATAGCATCTGTGAATGTTGATTATTGTGCTATTTCTATCTTTAAAAATACACATTAATTTATATTTAAAATTCCGTTTACCAAGCTACAAGGTAAAAATATCACCATTATATGCAAGAGTGGACACACGGCAATGTTATTCCTCTGATCTGTCTTTTACTGATATGATTTATTGAGACATTTTAATGGCAATTTCTGATATTGGATTTCAAAGCACTTGCAAACATGATACTACTTTTCACAAATTACTACCTACTTTTGGATCACAAAAGACACCCAAAGATAGAGAAAAAAATAGTGACATTATGGAAAAATTCTGGAGATCCTTCAGTTTTTGGGACCATTCTGGCTGCACGGGGACATTCACAGATTAGAATAAGTGTTTATCTTCTACCCTTACACATCAACCTCATAGGTTATGTCTTTTTAGCACCTTCAACTCAGAGCTTTTACGAGACATCGGAAAACTTTTTTTTTGTACAGGGGTTTTTTGTTTTTCTCTTTAACGCCATTTCCGATGACAGTGAGTTATCCTCCCCCTTGCTGACTATTCCTTTTTTCCTTTCACAGATCTTCCTCTCTCTCAGTGAGTGACAGGTGAATTTAGCAGCTCCCAGAAGTTGCCCAGTAAACTGTAGGAGCATGTCTGTCCTTTTGCACTTGAAGCAGCAAAGACTGTAGGTCACCTCACTTCGTACCAAGGCCGCTTGCCCGCGACGAGCGATTTAACTATCAGTACCGGTACAGGGTGGGGGGAGACACCAAAACTGCCTTTGAGGTGAAAGGTTTCCTCACACTCCTTATTTTAAGCCTTAGTTTTCATTCATGTTTTGACAACATAGACTGAAGTTACAGGCTATTCACCAACTCACTTGTTAAGAGGTTTGCTACATTACCTGTAGTACGTTTTAAACTAATCCTTCTGTAAAAATTAGAACTTACTTTGCATAAGCTGCAAAATGTAGTTCCTCACTTGCATTTTACCTGGCTTTGCAGTGAGCTCATTGCTTTCATCTTTTAGCTCTAAGGGAGTATTGTTAAAGTGTTACGGCTTCTTATTTCATAGTCTGAAATACAAATGTCTTTTGGTTGTGCTCTCCATTTATCTTGGTATAGAGAATCCCTACGCAAGCCAAATCCTTTCCTTAGGCTGAACGTGCTCAGCCGCCAAACCCATAATTAGCCCATTAAAATTAGGCAAGGTCCTGGTCCAGAATACGAAGTCGTATATGTCTGGCTAGTGACTCGCAGACCAGAACCTAGGCAGAAGAATTTATCCTCAGCTGATGTGAAGAGCTCTCCTTTCCCTCCTTAGGAAGACTTTCTGTCTTTTTCTAGGAAAAGCTTGGATGGACGGTCACTGCACCTACCCCAGTGAGGTTGTGAGGGCTGACTAAAAAGGTCGAGCAGTGAACTGCTCAATCAGTGCCAAATATTAAAATATAAAGAGTCCTAATTACAGAGTTCATCACCTTCCTTGATTAAAGTAGGAGGCACTTCTTCTTTTCTAAGTTTATGATAGTGCCTTCCCCTGTTGCTGGTTCAGGGGTACAGTTTTCTGACCCTTACATTTTGAAAATGTATAGGTTCAAAGTCTGCAACTACACTGGTAGCCCTATAGCTCTTCAGCTGAAGATGCTGATTTATAACAGGAGTAAGAAACATTCTGCATGACTTCCTAAGAGCAGTCCTGGAGACTGAACCTTCTGCATATGTTCTCCAATGAGGAGTACTTCCCCGAGAAATTATCTTTAGTTTTTTTCTTATCTGTATTTACAGAAAAGTTGGTCCAGTATTACCATCTTTCTCAGGAGAACTACTTCTTCCTATTAAAAGGATCAGCATTATTTCTGCATTTACTCAAATGTGTGTTACCTTTTCCTCCCTTAAAAGGGAAATCAACGTAGGGATTTAAAACTAGTATTAGAAGTTCATGTCTGAGTCTGTGTGTCAGTGATGGTCAGAAGAAGATGTACATACAATAAGCTAGAATAAAACTTAGAAAAAAATGAATACTTTTAACTCGGCCAGTTATTTTTCCAAAATGATTGTTAATAATTTGCCTTAGTTGCAGTTTGAATTTTGGACTGAATTATGTTTAAAACACAACTGGTTTTATTTAATAAAATTTAATTTTACTTTTTGCATGTTAATTATTGAAACATTTTTGAAACAAGAAAGTGACCAAGATAAAAGTGCACACAGTAGGTTTTTTTTTTCTTAAAACTATGTATTCTATTAAACAGAGTATTCTTGTTCCACATCAGTGTTAATAGCGGCTTTTTTTCTCAAATGGGCAGACACTGTTCAATATTTTGTTTAATAATGCCAGAGAAAACTATATTCTATTTTCTTATTTGGAACATACCCATATTCTTACTTCTGAATAGCAACATCTCTCTTTTTTAATTCTTATGAAAAAATAGTATGTTATGAATTAAAACACAGCATTATCACTTTTCTATTCCCCTTATGAACATCACGTGTTTGAGGATCTACTGTAGCAGTATCATTAACATGTATTTGCTTGATAGCTTTCTTAAATTAGGGCTCTGGGTTTTTTTAAAAACCTGGACCTGATTTTGTAGAAGTACTAACACTCACAAATTCCACAGAAGTTCCAAAGAGCTGTAAGCATTCTGCATCTTTGAAATGGATCAGACCTATAATCTTTAATTGTTAAACTCAGACAACTCTTAGAATATCAAAGGAAAAAGGAATACATCAAAGGCGGCACAACTCCGTCAAAACCCAAATTAATCTCAGAGATATTTAAAGTATCGTACCCTCATTAGATTATCACTTCTAAGCTTTCAATCTTTTGGACTTCTTTTTACATGACACACACGTTAATAATTTAAGACTGGAACAGCCTTACATTTGGCATCAATACAGTAATGATTTTTAGGTGTTGCCAATTAATCATACGCACACACACTGTACACTTGGGCCAGGCCCAATGCAGCTTTCGGGGGCACCTACTGCCATTTTCCTACAGAATTTGGGCATCTAAGTAGAGAGAACTTATTCACTAGAGCTTGGGCACCTGAAATGTCCTTGGAACTGAACATTAGAGGAAAAAAAATTCTTTTCTAGGTCCCCAAACCAACATGCGAACTCGTAAGAACGTGAGCTTTGGGATCCAGAAGCAGGTCCTCCTCCGTCTGTCCAGTTTGTTGGGCACGCTCTGAGACAGCACGACTCCTGCTCAGTTCAAAACACGGCTGTTACTCCGGTACCTTACATCAGGCTGTCTCCGGGGGATCCATTAAGTGAGTTCAAGGGGCAGGGGTAAGAATCTTGAACTACTTCTGGTGAAGTGCCCCACGTTCTAGATAGAGTCAGTTTTCTTCTCGTTTTTTTCTTCAAGATTGACGCATCGTGTGCCCTCAGCGTAGCAGCCGGCTTTAAAGCGGGGACTGAAACACACCCAAAGGGAACAGCTTGGCTAGGGAAGATGGAAATCCAAATCTCACCAGGCTGAGGCGCGCCTGAAGCCCGTTTCCCTGCCTGAGGAGTCCCTCGCACCCAGCCAGCGCCAGGGCGCGTGTTCGTGACAGCAGGCCAGCATCCAGAAAGGACGACGGTTACACCACGTCTAGATTCAGGGCGATCTTTTGGATTCTGCGGTTTAGTTTTCAGATTCTATGCCCAGGAAACGCCGATCCTGATTGTTGTAAATGCCAGTTAGTTACCCAACTCTTTGTCAATTTATATGCAAGAGGATGCTGAGGAACCTGATTCGACACAGTGATTTTTTATTTTATTTAAATCTATTTGTTGATGATGGGAAGATAAAAGGTCTAACTTTAATATGTCATATGTTTCTTGAAACAGAGAAATGTGTGGAGAAGTCTGCACTGTATCCAACCTTTTACAGTTAAATTTTGTGTTTAGAGGGTGATTTAATTCACTTCAAAACTTGCTTCATACAGAGTACAATACAAATAAAGTAAGAGACTAAGAAAACTAAGACCTACAATGTGAAAGAAGGGCTTGGAATTCTTCAGCATTCTAAGTTTTCCTCCCTTAATATAAAAAATCTGTGACCAGAGTTAATTTTCTCAACATGTATTCTGGAAATGGTGCTCCTAATATAGGAATTAAGTAGCTGAGCTTGGGTATAAAATTAATGTCTATGCTATTAATACATTGAAATTTTTCTTATCTGTCAGTATTCTGGTATACGTTACTGGTCAGCAATATATATCATGAGGACATGTGCGTGTGAGTGTGTTTGAGTGTACAAATTCTATAAAAATATTATTCTGAATGAAAATTTAAATTATATATGCCCCGCAAGGATTTTTATAATTTATCCTATGTCTTCTATAAAGTTATGTTATAATACACGTTAATAAATAATCTTGAAATCCCAAACCTAAAATCCAACTTTTTACCTCATTTTCTCCATATGTTAGTCCACAAACAGCATGGCATTATTTCTGTCACCACATGTGTAATATACACAGAACAGAAAGCAAGAACAACATAAGTAGTAACACTGCTATCAAGGCAAGAAACTGAAGAATTTGGAAACAGACAGGAATATAACAATTAAAAAACCACAACACTCCCCCCCCCCAAGTATACATTAATAACTATCAGATGGTTCTGAAGCATTTTCTAAAGTTGGGTTTATCTACCAAGGGTGAAATTTTGATCAGAAATTTGCATTTATGGTTGCCCACATGAAGTGATAAGCACAGAGCATTGTATTTTTTTGTACATTAATGCTTAGATACATATAGATTAGATCTGTATGTCCAGGTTAGTTAATCATTCAGAAGTAATTTCATTTCAAATTTAATTAAGCAGAAACATTTATAGAAGAAATCATAGTTTTCAGTAAAAACAAATTTTGGCTTGTTGATATCATGAAGGTGGTTGTCTCTAGCCTCTCTGAAGATGGGCAAAATATGAGCAAATTTTGCAAATTGTACACCATAAACAGAATCCAGAGAAAGTCACAAACAGTGTTGCCTCCTGGTACTCAGCCAAGCGGTAAAATCCCATATCACCTACTATGGTGCATTTTAGGAACAACTTGCATACTTATGATACATAAGAACAAATAAAGTTTCTCATTCAAAAGGAGATACTTAAGCTTCAGTAAAGCACTGAATAGAATCACTTGCAAAATTAAAACTTAACATTATATAAATCTATGCTTGAAAGCAACAAGAAGTGTATTTAAGTCTTTGTTTTAAAAGACTAAAGATTCAAAAACTTTTAAGGTTATATGTCAGTGTTGGAACAGAAACATAAATCTGGGTATCCTTGTGTGTATCTTGGTGCATTCATGTATCCTTATCTAAAATACGGACATACTCCTTTTATTCTCTAAAGGTTCTTTACTTTCTGTGGCCAAGAATTTAGTTGTCTTAAGTAATATACCTCAAGAATTTTTTTTTTTTTAAATTAGCTAAACCATACTGTGCAAGTTAATATGCAAAAGAGCTGAGAAAATCATGTCAAAAGTCTTTTTCATATAACTCACACAAACTAGATATATGTCATGACACTTGGCATACAAACAATGACTCAGCTAGTTAGGAACAAAAAGGAGGTGAATCCAGATGGGGCTGAAAAAAATAGGTAGTGTGATTTGGACTAATTAGCACAGTTCAGAAAACTAAAATTTGGATTGGTTCCGAACAAAGTCAGAAGTCAGATGTGAAAAATATTTCTGCGATGCCTTAATTTAGTCTGTGTATAACTTATTCAGCCACCGATGCTGGAAACATTACAAGGATAGCCTTTAAAAAAAAAAAAAAAAAAAAAGAACTCTCCTTGAATAAATTACCCACTCTATTATACTACAGACAGACTTTCTTTCAAGGGTGAAGTATGAATAAGTTAACTATTCTTCCTATTGCTTTTCACCCTGGACACCTCTGAAATGGACATCAGAGTAGTACTACTAGAAGAGTACTACTAGAGGAGTCATACTACTATTCAATTGCAATTTGATGTTTTCACATTTAGATAAGAGCTATATACGCTATAACATCTAGAGTCCTAGTCTGGCATGGAAATCGCAGCTGAGTTAGTTACTGAAATGTACAGCTCTCATCTGGGAAGTTAAATGTAGACTTTTATCCTCTTCACAATATATTAAGACCTACGTTTTCCATATACAGATAATTAATGCTGCAGGCAGGGACTTTACCATACACTTTATTCTGATCACTCAGTTACCATTGCCACACCATCCAATCAGGATACAACCGTGCTTTGCTAATATAATATTTATAAAATCATACAATTATATAAAAGCTGATTCTAGCAAGTAACTGCCAGTGAGTACTGTATTTTAAGAATTAGTTCCCAGCTGACCAAAAATGTTACTTAATTATATTTTTTTTAATGTGTCTAAAAGATCTGTCCAAGCACACAAAAAATTTAAATAACCAAGACTGGAGTTGTATAGTACCAAACGGCAGTATTCACGGAGACAAGTAATCTTTATGGGTCTCAGAACTATCACTGTAGGGATTATTGACATGAAGAGAACATGAAGAGGTAGCTCTTAAAGAATAAGCCATAAATGCAAATTGGTTTTGTCTTGAATGAGCTGCCCGTATGAACCTGAATGTATGCAAAATAGTAGTCTTACCATATGCTAATGCAGATAGAATACCAGACATGCTAATGCAGGAGAAGACCAGACTAGTACTTGACTTTACAGTTCAAATTAAATAGACAGGACTTAAGTGGATTATATCACAAGTACTTTGTGATAGAGAATGCCTTCAAAACCTTCCTAGTGTGAAGATACTTTCATGTAAAAAGTATTCCATTTTACTCGTAAGCCCTGAAAAGTCAATCCAGATAAATATATTCAAAAATTTACTATGCCAAGCATTTCAAATACCAACAAATTTAGCATGCACGCACTAAGCAGCTTTGTGTTACTTCTGAAGTTTTTTAATAAGGGTAAAGCCATATACCTACAAATTTGATATGAAGCATTTTGAAAGTAGTAAGTACATCGCTGTCTACCATAACTAACTACTACATATATACTAAACCACAGTTTGTGTAAAAACAAGATTTGATTACTATATCAACCAATACCCACAAAACACCAGTACTCGATCAGTACATTGAATGACTGGCTGTCTCCCAGTCAGAAGCTGAAATACATATCTAACAATAGTATGCATACATTGAATGTCTGTTTAATTGTGATTAAAAGGGCATGCTGATGGGCTCACCACGAAACATTTCACAACACTGTGTTACCTAGAAGATTTTTAGAAGGAAGACAGTGAATAACAGAAGTTAATTGTGAAAGTGTTAGGTACCTGTAACATTAACACTTTCATAAACATTATTTGGCACCTCTGAATCTCTTGGGCCTCACAGCCAGCATATGTGAATTCTTTGCCATCATCATCAAATTATTCCCTCCAACTGATTTGTGGGACAACCATTTATCTTCTTCTGTGATCGTAACGCTTGATACTCCCGCTAAGCAGAGGAGTGCTACCTGTCTCAGGAAACAGATGACGGGCTATGCGCAGCGGAGCACGGTACAGCCAAGGCTACCACGGTCTGACATAACTATTCTGTGTCTGGCTGGACAGGTTGCTGACACCTCAAGGCTCAGAGATCTATATTCTTCTTCAGTATATGCAAATTACTAAATGAAAATATGGCTGAGAGATTTTTCAACTCCTACTTGCCTAGACTGATTACTTTGGCTTTCACGCTTAAAACTATGTCAGAATGTAAGTGTACAGGCAGGAGGGATGCCTAGAAGGGTGTGCAGGAGTCTCAGATGACTGTACTCACTGCTTGAGTGCCCTGGAGACTTCAGAGGTTCTCCCTAGCCATCAGGAGAGAACAGACAGAAGAGTCACTAACCACATCATGCCATTACAGCAGAGAGGTACCTCAAGAAATGCTAGACAAACAGTTTTTTATATATTACTGATGCATTTAAAACTATTTTTTTCAGAGTTAAATGTATTTGCGAATTTATGTTGAATTCAGAAAATTATATTGATATTGGTCAAAAAGAAAGACAAAAACTAGATCTCAAAAATTAAATGGATTTTCTGGGGTCAAATTCACTTCGAAATTTAAGCATGTCTCATAAGGAATGAATGCCCTAATTGTTAATCTATGAAGTCATTTTTCTCTCTTCCTGAAGAAAACCAAGGCACCTCCTTTTAGAACAGGCTGCCCAGGGAAGTGGTAGAGTCACCATCCCTGGAGGTATTCAAAAAGCGCATAGACAAGGCACTTCAGGACATGGTTTAGTGGGCATGGTTAATGGTTGGACTTGATGATCTTGGAGGTCTTTTCCAACCTAAATGATTCTATGATTCTATGATTTTGTTGGACAATTTGATTCAGCACAACTTTGTATCCAAGATAAATAAATTCAACTGTTACATTCATAGAATTAAAAACACAAGTGAAACTGTAAAAATTGCCCAGAAACTGAACTGTGTTGAAATGCAATGTGTTCCATATTCTATGCTGTGATTATTCATATCGTTCCATGGGTTTATGTTATCAATATCTTTAAGTGTCCTGAACACATTACATAAAGCAAATTTTGAGGTATTTCAATACAGAACTATCTCATGTACAAAAATAACATGATGAAAGTGAGACTAAACCGTCCACAAATATATATTACAGAACAAAGGAGTATTCTCACACTAAATGTGGCTTAAGAAACTTCAGTAAAATTTAACTAGTCAGTTTTTTACTGGAAATTAATTGATGGCAATGATCCCAAAACTAGAGCAGTTTTGAACCTAGAAGGAATCACTAACAGCTTAAGTAGCTGTACAGGCATGATGCAAAAGTATGTTATAGAATACTCTTAGTGGAGAAGACTGTATCAACATAAAAAGCAACTTAAAGAACTGTATTTGATTCTTCCTCTGTAAGTACAAATCAGCAGTGTCACCATCACATGCAGCAGTTTTGTACTGGTAAGGACAAGAAAGGTAGTAGTTGTCAAAAAGACAATCCAAACTTATTAGAAAAAAATTCAAACCTGGAAGTCAGTATGACATCTCTCTATCAATCACCATGCAACCATGTCAATTTAGATGTCAATACCTCTATCACAGCTGTGTACTGCAAGCATATTTACAGAAAATTACAGGTCAGTCACAAGTATTGTTAATGATGCAGCTTCATATGAGACACTGTTTTTGCACATCTTGTTTGGAAATCCACAGTTTCTGGCCACACAGCCCAGCAGGTACACAAGGGACACAATCCCATTCAAGCATGTACTTTGTATTTATGATTCACATTAGACAACTAAATGTTAGGCAGACTGAGAACTGATCACTAGTATGATTCAATATTGTTCCTGCTAGGTTAGGCTAAGATATTTGCCTTCAACACATTAAATAAGTCATTCTACACTTGGAAAAATTTGTTTTGTGCCATCTTAATCACATATATTTTTTTACTGGCAAACTAAGCATCTTCCATTTAGTTAACTTAAAGTACTTTGTATTTCCTGGACACTGTCAGTAAAATGAGGGTATATTTTCAAAATTACTGGGTCAAATAATGATTTATTTGGATCAGTGTAGCTGAAGTACCTCAGTCAGGCAGAAGGTGAATTCTGACCACAGGAAAGTCATAAACAGTGGTATGAACCCAGCTGATGAGGACTGTACTAGAATTAAATAGGTAAATATCTATTCTATCAGAAAACTAACTAATAAGGGTAGTTGTAATAATACCAAAAAGGCATTTAAGATATTCTCCCTCTTCCATTTCGGTTTCCTTCTTTGTAAGCTCAGTATGAATCATTATGGATGTTAACTAAACCATTTTCTTCTAGTCTCCCCATCCTATTTAATACCAGTCACTGGAAGAGTACTGCAAAGCGATTTGGAATGCACTTACATAAAAAACTAGCTAGACAATGACAGAACAGACCAGAACAATTTAAAGTTTACAGAACTTTATTACTTTATCACATTTCATAGAATTATTCAAACCTTTTTTAATGAATGCTCCATTTACTAATGATATATAAATAAAACAACTTCAAACATGGAAGATATCAGAACAAAGCTTTTCACTGTTTCATTTGCTATGTCTCACTCATTATATAAGCTTTGTTTTCTCACCAGCACATTCATCCTAAAGTATCTTCATTAACTGTTATGAAATATTACTTTTATTTTTCTTTCAAATATCTCAAAGGAAAAAAAATATAAAAATTTAAAATGCCTAATATTTGCATGGGAAAGTGCCAGCTACACACTTTATCTTCATCTTTCATATTTCATTTACAACAACATCTAAGATTTAAGCTGTTTAGGCAAGAGGCTCCTTTTTTTTTGTCCCCATATGTTTGGCTACAATCTAATAGGTTGTAAGTGCTTTAATAATATATGCAAAATGTACTCATTAATTAAGATCTTGAATTCAGTGTCCCATGTATCCCAATGCTATAGAAAAGACTGAAAACAAGTGTGTGCGCTAAACTGAAACAATCTTTGAAGATTTTAAGGGACCAACAACCTCGGCAGCTGGGCATCTGAGAGTATCAGTTGTACTTTTAGAGGACTTTGAATTCATTAAATTGCATTTTCAAAAAAAAAAAAAATCAGGACACCTTTATTATGACACATAGTGGTTACTATTCCTATGTGAAGATTGAAGGTTTTTTTTCATTTGGGTATCTAGACTTATGCACACTAAGGTACAAGTCCAAAAAGACCTTGGTATCGTATCTCTTTCACAGCATACAAAAATTCTTTGTAAGATGCACGGTTTCCCCACCCAGGGCAAGGGCAAGAATTACATGTGTCAGAAAGGGAACTGTGATAGCAGAGCACAATAAGCAAACTTTCAAATTCTTATTTCAATAATTTATATAGTGACAGTTTATTTAAAATATGCATGCAAACACTAGGCTTCATCATTATGATCTCTTTACTGTTCCCTTTTTTTTTCTTCCTCTCTCTATTCTACTGAATCCGTAATTATTTTCAGTAAAATCCAACAGTTTTGGCAGAGATGGAATGGCCCCCATTTCAACGTGACCTACAGCTTGATTGTTAGAATATGCTCCGGGACACAGGAAACATGGGTGAGAAGGGAATTGATCCCAAGCATATGCTGTAACCATTAGCTTAGCACTCTCCATCTCTGATGCATTTTCAGATCACGCTTCGCAAGATGAAACCTGTAAGTGAACACAGGCGAAGCAACACTCTGCACGTAGATAAACTGCACAAAGATGTGAAACTCACTAAGCCAGTTACTGGCAGCTCCACTTCCAGGATGTCTCTAATGCAACGTAGATATTTTGGTACATACACATTTTAGAAGCCACTGGGATTAGGCAAAAACTCATGAGGTTCAGTGAGGATCAGATTAAACTGCACCGACCTAAACTTTAATTCCCTTTTGGATGAGTCCTAAATCTTCCACTCCTTTTATATGGACAACTGCAAGAGATTCAGGCCAGGAACCTGAAAATATAGTGCTACTATCCATCGCAGCCTACATGGAACTACTGCCACAGCCTTCAGGAAGCCTCCCTGCCAGTTCAAATCCAAAACTGAGTTGTGGGAGGCTCTCTGGCTCCCTGGGGACAAGCACTTGGTAATCTTTAGGGGAGGAGAAGGAGGAAAAAAACCAAACCAAACCAAAACACAAAACCCAACAAACAAAAAAAACCCACCACCACCCCCAAAAAACAATAAACCAACTACCAAAAAACCCACAAGACCAAACAGCATAATGAGAAGCTTTTAGATCTTCTTGTTGGTATTACATAGTTTGTATTCCCACACTTGCTTTTGAGAGGAGTAGAGCTAGTGTTTATTTATTTTAAAACATAGATATGCTTTAAAATAAGCCTCTTTGGAAGTTAGATGTAAACACTTGATGCAATCCCCTGAGGAGGAGTGGCAGAAAATGTCAAAATGCATAGCTAATGTATCTGCGACTTAAGTTTTCATACACGTTGAAATAGAATAAATGCATTCATATTTTCTTCTGCATATGAACTCTGACAAAATTATGGCCAGGTACTAACATTTCTACTGCAGAAAGATATCACAATAAGAACTGCTTTTCCTCCCATTCCTGTCATATTTTGGGGGTTTTATTCTGTCCCACTACAGAAGATAAATGGGGAGGGGGGGGGGGGCAGGGCGGGCATGAGATTTTTGAGTTTCCAAAGAAACTCTAAAATAAAAGAAAACACCTGGATGTTACAACACTTTGTCTACAATGCAAATAGGAAATGTGGAGAGAGGTGCTTTAGTGGCATTCCATTAACTCTGCAAGGTCTTAAAATACAGAAAAATGTAAATAGTCTCTGTGATGTTTTAATCCATTAGGCTATGTGCTATTTCTCCAAGAATACGGCAGAAGTTATATCTGGCACTTTCAAAACTACCAGTCAAACAAAATATAATTGGAAAAGACTCCATAAGAAGTCCTGACTTGCCAGATCTCAGGGAAAAGAAAGATCTGCCCCACATCTCTTTACAGTACTTTAAATATCTTTGGTTTACCTTTCACTTCTAGTAGGCTACTCAAAAGACATGACAGCCAGGCCAAGAAAAAGCCACGCATTTCATCTTGGCTCATAAGTAAAATATTTAACCAAAATCATTTCAATCTGAAAATGCATTTCTGCTGTTTCTGAAAAACCAATATGCCATTTTATTTAATTATGTAGTAAATCAGTTCTCAAAAATCAAAGTGGTAGGATTTTCAGGCTTATTTGGTTTGGGGGACCTGGGCATTTTTGGTGCAGGAGAAAGTTCTTCTTCCTTAACCTCTTAAAGATATCCTTATCCCTGACACACTTTGCTGGTTGGGAGTTGGCACCAGCTTCATGTATGCTCACTGCAGTCCATCTGTTAAAACAAATATCCAGTGAGTATTTAAGATAGCTAGTACTTGTAGCAAAGCGTATCCCCAAATATGTTGTCTAAGGGAGGAAAGGACATCACTGTAGGTGAACAAAATTGAGTTCCAAAGTCTTCTGACAATCAAAAGTTCAGTTTGGAAAATATGCAACACATATTGAAAATTACAGTGCTACAAACAGGAAATAAAAGCAGGAGAAGCTGTGAGATTTAAGATTGTGCCATATGTCCTCCACTGTCTTGTGCACCCACTTGAAAATAAACCCCTTAAGAACAGCCTTTAGAAATCTGAGTCCCTCCTGCAAATGACTGGAGTTGTGGCAGATTTTATTTACTGTCCCTGGCTTTTTTGCAGCTCTGTCCCTCACATTCTTTAACATGTTCCAATGAAATATGATGTATTTATTCCTGGACCTGAAGAAATTTAAAGCACTGCAGAGGCAGATAATTTAACATCTGACTATACAGCAGTGAAGTCTGTGCAGTTTTATCATTAATTTCCATAAAAGCAGCACTGAGTCCTTAGTCACAAGGACCAAAAAGTTAGAATCACAGGGCTATTTGGGTCAAACTGAACAGCAGTATGTCCAGCTATTTTGCTCGGAAGAGAAACAAACAGAAAGAAAGTATTAAAGAAAAAAAAATACAAAACCCTGAAAACTTCCTTATAGAAAGAGACAATTATTTTATAAAAATAGCAGTGAAAAGCTGAAAAAGTTTTTACACAAGATTACTTACCATTTATTCAAGGGACAAGTAATGCTTTCAAAAGCCATGGAGTTTCTCCAAACTCAAACCCAAAATTAATGAAAAGGAACATTTTCTCTGCTCTTTTGACCAAGAACAACAAATAGACTAGTTAATATATGTTCGCTAGCCTTTAAAAAATGCTTCTGTATCGTTGTTTTTTCTTTCCTTTCTTATTAAAAACATAACTTTAATTGTCCAGGTAATAATTAAGCAATAAAGGGGAAAGGTTAAAACAGCCAATTTAACTACTGTAGAAATTGTAAAGATATTAAAAAAAAAAATAAAATAAAAACATCCCGTTCTTCTCCCTAAGTCTTTTTTATTAGTAGTAGTATAATAATCAACTAATTTTTTAATTCAAAGGTTGGTTTAGTTAAACCATGCAGGACAAGAATCAAGTCAGACAAGGATGGCTTGCAAGAAAAGGAAAGAGGAGAAAGATAACCTACAAAGAATACTGGGAGGACCAAGACTTGTTAGCTCCATATTTCTTCCCCTTTTGCCTAAAATATATACAGATCACAATGTGGCATTGCACCAGATTATGACTCAGTGCTCATCTAGCCTGAGTTTTAAAATTTAATGTTTTTTATAATTAACTTGCCCACTTTCCATTTTCAGCTATTTTGAACTGAAGTTTACCTACTCCTTATTTGTCCAGTGTGCCATTGTTTATAAGTGGATTTACTTAGGAGTATTTTTAAAAACCTTCTGAGATCCCCAAGTAGTCTGAATTTTTGTTTATATATAACAGGGTTTCCAAATTGTATTTCTTCTGCTACTTCTGAAACATCTGCAGGCCCAAAATGTGAAGTGTTAAGTGTTTACCATGCAATGTGAGTTTACACTTCAGCAGAAGTAATTGCTATTGGTCAGCTGATGAGGATGGGAAGCATATGAGTTGTGAAGGTGACAAGAGTTACATGCTATATCAGGTCCAAATGTGCAGCATTATGACATTGGTGTTCCTAGTTTTTTGGAATAGCTGAAACCTATGTGAAGGAGACAGGGAAGCCTGGCTCCCTATGTTAGCATAAAAGGCAAAACAGAGCTGGCTGCTGCTACTGTAACCAGCTCTATGGCTGCTGCCATGACAAAACTGTGGGAATTCCTACCTGAATACATTTCTTTTTTAAAAACTTCATAGCTACAGAACACGATATGCCCCTCAGCTCCGTACAATGCTTTAATTTTACAAACATAGATGTTTTTACCAGTGCCCATCAAGATAAGAGTCTACTCATTTCCAGTCATCAGCTACTTAACTGAAGCAAACGAACACGTAGTCCATGGAGCAGTGTCACTAACAAAGCTTAGTTTCCTCCAGATGCAAGACTTTCACTGATTCTTTGACTCGGTCAGGGGAAAGATTTTAATCTTTATGCAATTATAATATTCCTTCCTTTTCCCTTCACAGCCCTTCCCTGGCAAAGTATTTTAGCAACAATATTCAGGCTTCAGCATCAACTGTAGAAATAAGTTAATTAGCTCAACAGTTAATACTATAAATTTGTGGATGTTCAAACTCAAGTTTCCTCTGTGCATGGACTACTTTTCAGAAACTGGTAAGAATTTATTTGTTGCTGATGTCTTTCAAACGTTGGATGCCTGGTTTAAAGTAACCTATAGTAAAGATCAAGATAAAATGGCAGTTCGTTCTATTCTAGATTTTTCTGGCTAAATCAAAATATTTAACTTATAGTAGCAATATAAATGCTAATAACTGTTGAACTCAAGCAAACAAATAGAAGGTGCTAGCAATTTATATTACCTTTGTGGAAGCTTGGAAACTTCTAGTCATTTGAGAAAAGCTACTAAACCAGCCATGAACAACTCTGTTAATTCACATCTTCTTTACTTGCAAGTAAAGTTTCCTAATTTACCTCTCCATAAGCATCTGCACTATAGAGTATAAAATCATTTCCCTTAAATTCCTACCTGTTTAAATCAGAACAAAATTGGTTCACGAGATTGACAATAATGACATATCTGTAGCTTTAAAGAATGGAAACAGAACATTTATCTATCATATATTTCAAGCCTCCAACTAATTTCACATTACTTTTTTCCCCACATTCTTAAGTATGTTGATGGGACAGAGCAGAATTCCTTTTCAATAAGACACAAAGGATTTTCTCTTTCCTTGTTTGAAATTTTTGTGTAGGCACAAAGTCCAAGATTATTTCACTCGAGTAAAAATCATACATAGCTCCACTTGCTTTTAAGTTTCGTTGTTATTAATTACACATGCACATGGAGTCCATTTTGTGGGGATTGTAAATAAAGCTGGCTTTGCACAGGTGGTTTTTACTTAATTGGAGTTTTAGCTGCTGTCTGTGAGGACAGCAAGAATATGCCATTATAAACACTGAAGATGAGACTTTAATCCCACTGTATGACTCACTTTATTTTGAAATACCATTCCAACATCTGCATATACTGAAGTAAACAAAATTTTCACAATATCTACAGAGGATGCATCTATATCATGCCTTCTTGAGAACATACTATAGTATTACTGTATCATACTATAATTGCTACTAATTACTATTAGTGATATTGATAATATTGCTATTACAGTATTATTACTAGCACTAATTACTATTAGCATACCACAGTACAGAACAGTCTTATATGCTATTCTAACACCTTCATCCACAGTAAAAAAGTTTAAACTGTCAAGACCAATTTAGTTTCAGTTACTTATTTTCTCATTAAATTGAAACTCTAGGTTTGCAAAAGGGTTTTAAGCCATTCGGAAGGTGATTTAATCTCTTGTAAAAATTGTCCATTAAAATGACACCTCTGGAAATGAAATAAAAGAATCTTGAGAAATTCAGTGATTGCACAAGAGATTATATTAATTTTCTTCTTCCATCATTGTGTGACTTGTCACAATCTAGATCAGTCTGAACAAAAAGCAGAAGAATTTGTAGAGTTTGTTTAGCTTGGAAAAAAACAAAGTTCTCTTTTTTCCTCATCAGCATTTGATATGCTTCTAGATGAAACTATCTTGAAACTGCTCGTTTTAATAGGAAAGAGAAAAATTAAGAATACACGATGAACAATGAAACTGACAGTCTATGGATTTTATCCTCCTTTTTGTGCTCAAAAAAAAATGCCCCAAACACAGAAACAGTCAATGAAGAGCACCAACTAGTACCATACATAAGAATTCCAACACATGTGGAATTCTGCTTACTTATACATTCATGGAACACAGCACTTTACCGGTTGCTTCTCTACAGGGAGTTGTGGAAGAGGGGGGAAGAGAATGGCAAATCAGAGCAACATCTAAAGCAGTTTTGAAATATTTATTTCTTCTGTCACACATTACAACAACTGGATCCAACTGATGTATAATATATTCAATCCCCCCAAACTAAAATGCTATCCAAAGACTTAAGAACAAAGCCATAATATAGCACGTCAATTCCTGCACCTCACTTCGTTCTACTGGTAAGTTTGCATTTCTACCTCACTGCCCCGGCCACCACCACAGAAAGACAACACAGACATGAAAAAAACGGGGAAGAAGCCGCTGCCTGTTTCAGCACCCAAGCGATTTTTCCTCCCCGCCCTGGCCCTCGGTGATGGACACCATTTGGGAGCGGCAGGCCGGAGCCCGCTCTGCGCATGTTTCCTGGACCGCTGCGGTTGCCGTGCCAACGAGCGGGGAGAACTGGGGACTGACATCGGGCATTTCAATGCAGTGACCCAGTTACTGTCTGTCAACAAATTCACTGGGACAATAGCAAGTGTAACACATTACAGAGATTAAATCCCACAGACCGAACGACAAAGATGTCTAGAGCAAAATCTTTGTTGGTTTGAAAGGCCAGAACACTGTAAACACAGTTAGCTGTAATATGTTTTAATCCTCTAGTGTATTTGTTGCTTTAAAGGAGAAATTTCTACCATAACAATCTGCATTCATTATTTGTGTATAAAAATAAAAATAAAAATAAAATAAGTCAATCCTGCTGTAAGAGTAATGAGAATTAAGTATCTTGTATATTGCATTCTTGGCTAGAACTGGCTAGGATTAAAACATAAAAATGTTCTTCCAAGCTATAAGAATGTAACGGTTAATTTAGAATGTATTTGTGCAGATGGCCATCATGGGAGCAAATCACTAAAAAACCCCAGTGATTTCTACGAGACAGTTAGATGATGGATTTATATTTTAAAATGAACTATGTGCAGGTTAGTTACAGGTTTCCCATGCTGTCCTGCCCCTTCACAAATATATTATCACAGGCATGCTCAAAACATTTGCCCCCCTCCCCTTCGTTTCCCAGTTTCCTTCTGTTCTTTTCATTCTCTGCAAATAGTTTATTCCAATATAAATAATTTGCTTGAAGAGACTGGCAACTATCAAGAGAACTAAATATACATAATGGCATATTACCAAATGCAAAAATATATATTTAATATATATTTACCTACATTCTTCAGATTCTTAGCAATATTATCCTGTCACTTTAAATAAAAGTCAACATTTTTTTTTTTTAAAGGCATGTGTCACCAGTTACCAAATGGAATTATCTGAGGAACCATGCAGAGAGCAAAAAATAGCTGCAGCCTTCTGCAGTATCTGTAGAACAGGCTATTTTTTAAACCACAGAGGGTTTATTTATGTTTACTCCTAATATTTTGTGTATGTGTTTTAGTTGCCTGGCTATAAGAATCCATACTGCAGCAATTTGATATTACCAAAATTCTGAGACTGTTTCTCCACTACCTGCCTCCAGCAGAAATACCTCCCTGATTAACACCTAAGAGTGTTCACTTCACATCTCGAAACTGATGTTTCCAAAGCTGATGTGGCTTGCAGACACCCATAGTGTCCATATAACACACACTTTTTTTTTTCCCAAGCTTACGGTCGAGGGTGGGGGGAGAATGCAAATGTTCCTTATGCTTGCCTAAGATCACTGATACCACACAAACTCGAAGGTGAAAACTTTACTCTAGAAAATTCAGCATCAGTAAGTGGTAAAAATTGCAACTCTAGATAATACATAATATCCCTACAGTATTGTCTAATAGTTCAACTAGCTTATAGAGATGATGAACCACACACAACCCTTTAACTTCCAGGCACCCTTCTCATGCACATTCTTTATATCCCACACTACTGAGCACTCAGTCCTTCCTCTGGGCTCTTCTACAGCTTTGGCGTTTTTCCCAAAATTAAATCCCAAATCTGTCATATCTTCAAAGTTCTCCCTAGGCCCATGCTACTATGCCATGCTAAAGTAACATAGGGGCTCTCCCCTCTACCTCCCAGGAGGATTCTTGCCTTGTTCCCTACATGGCAAATTCATCTCTATATTTGTTGTTCAAAATATCAGAATATTATAAAACCACATACGTTATTAATACTTCACACAATACATATTTTATCAAACCCATAATCTCTCATTCTTCACAGATATTACACAGGAGTAATAAAGATACACACCTGTGCTATTTCCACTGTTTTCCTCTCTTCCTTGCACTCAACTTCTCTCAGGGACACAGGGGCTTCCATCATTGTGCCAATGTTTTCCAATATAAAACACTGCTTTTATTTACTAATTTTTCAAAGTCAGTTATTAAGGATTAAATCGGCTAAGCATGGTGTCCCTCTAGGATGCAATCTTTGAAGTTACAGCCAAAAATCCTCCCACTATTCCAAAGAGTGAAGTTAAAGGAAAATACATTAATTTGCCCTCAGGGGTGGGAAATCTAGCAAGCTTTTATTTGAACAACTTTAGGATCTCTTTTAGGCTTTGCAGGAGTGACTTGAAAATGGCAGTGGGAGAGGTATAATCTGAGAGATGTGCTCTTTAAAGCTTTCCTAAAAATTCCCTCAGACTTAGTCCATGAAATTTGTCATACACACACACGCTCAGGGGAGATTTGCTGTGTCTGTGGAACAAATACTATCCAGAGTCCAGCCCATGTCAGCTGGGGCACAGCACAGCTTCTCCTGCACCTCTGTGAAATAGGACATTGGAAGATATATCCTGAACTGACTGCATCATGTGCAAAGCCTGGGGTGCCCTGGTGAAGAGGGACTATCTGCTGGTTTACAAAACGCTTACCATGATTTCCAATTCTTGGCAATTCTATAAGAATTTGCACAGCCTGTTCTGCTGTTCTTGATTGCAGGACGTACAAAGCTTCCAGCTCCCCACCCCCATTCCCCACCAAGATCATCTGCTTTGCATCTGCCAGTGACTAAAAGGTGCCTAGGTTTCTCCTCAACACATCCTTAAATGAGAATCATTGTGAGAGAATGATTTCAGAATTTTTGTCTCCATGGAAGTGGAGCTTTCCAAATATCATTTGGCATCAATGCCCACAGGAGAACTTTAGAAGGGAAGAAAGTACTACTTCAGCTTTTTCTCCACTTCTCAAACCACATCTGGAACGTAAAAATCAGACTCTACTGTCTGCTTTCACTGTTAGGTAGCCCTCCCCTCCCCTACACAAGTCTGGCCTTTCTTCCTCCCAGCAGATCCCAGCCCAGTGCCTCCTATCTCCACGAGAAAAAGCAGCAAAACACTTTCAACAGTAACAAATGCTTCCTGACACTGTGCTGCATTTCCCAAAGTCAAAGATTGAGGGCAGTAAAAATGAGATAACTCACTCTTTTGTACTAGAGGAACATTTTACGATTGACAGCACATGCTGCACTAAGCTTTGGGCAAGTATCACCAAAGAACAGCTTTAGCACTGGACTATACTTAAGAGTTACTGCTCAAAGCAAAGCAATGTTTTTATAAAAATTAATGTGCACATCCTACTCAGCACTGGAAGGTAGCTAGTGATACAGGGCTAAGAGTTCATGGGAACTCTCCAGCTAGAAGCAGACATAGCATTTTCTCTCTTTCTTCTGTTGTTGCCGGGGGGAAATGCTGAAGTCCTCAAGGCTTCCTCTCTGGCTAAAGACTCAGCTCCAGTGCTGTCCCCGACGCAGCTTTGCACAGATCCAGCATAACTGCTACAGAAACGCCTTCTAGCTGAAAAGTGATTCTGGTTTTCTTCTTCTGTCAGCTTCTTGCTTTGATAGCAAATAGCAGGTGTAAAATATATCATATCATATCATAAAAAGATATCATATCACATCCCCTAGACACAGAATAAAAGATGGAGACCCTCCTGTTTTAACAACTCCCTTTCTACACTAAACACTCCCAATCCATCTAGTTACCTCATTTGCCAGCCACTGGCAATTCCAGCAGCTACCCACCCTCCCACTCCATGTAACACCATACAGCCCTGACAGTCTCTGACCCATCAGACATACTTCACTATCCAGCTGTTGCAAGCGCAGGTCTTCATTGAACAGATATAATGACCTAACATTATATACTCAGTCTCTATCCACCCACTGCATCTTGCAACACCCCTAGACACAGAGCCTCCAACTACATGTTCTGAATAGGCTTGTTATCACCTGCTTTAGGAGCCAGAAAACCCACAATCCAAGTGAAAGGAACAGCTAAAGGACAGCTCTCGCCCAAGCAGCAGCTGCAGTGGGGTCACGAGCCTTGCTATCCTAAAATAATTAACTGTATAAGACTACATTAATTGCCATACACTGTAAAGAAAGGAAAACCAGGCCCCCATGTGCCACTTAAAACAACTTTGGGGTTGTTTGTTTGGGGGAGTTGTTTGTTTGTTTGTTTGTTGGGGGGCGGGGAGCTTAAGGGTTCTTCTGTTCTTTCACTTGTCTTCTAGTTCCTGTTCCTAAGCCTTCGTTTTCAAGATGCTTCATTCAGTTATGACATTAAGACTGATATTTTCATTTAATCCCTATTAGTCCTTGGAAATTTTAAAAATACAAGGAGATATGCCATACCACTCCAGGCAGCAGCCGCCTTGTGTACTGCATAGCTGCTCAAAATTCCCTCATGTTAAAAGCCCTCTTCACTCTCTTATTGTTCTTTTGTTCTCCAGTGGTAATGAATAACGGTAATCATTTATTTCTTCCAGACTAGTTCACCCCCCAGATCTCCTTGACTTTGCTGAACAGTGGAGCATGAGAAAACTGCAATCACTTTCCATTTTCCTCTCTCCTAATTTCACTTGGCGAGGAATACCAACATACAACTGTGCTCTACCCATGCTGCTAGCACAGCAAGCCTTATTGGTCTGTTTTATATCATGACTCTGAAATACGATGGCCTAATGCTTGCTTCACAACAAAGTCAGATATTCTGCAAGATGCTTTTTCCTCAAAATATTTTCTTGAAGCTCTGTTCATCATCATTTATAGGACTTAGTTTTTTCCACAGAACTGAGAAAACCAAACTGTTCTGCAAAATGTTATACACATTGCTTTTCAGGCAACTACAGTATAGTTATATTTAGAAAGTACAATAGCTATTGCACAGCTCTAGTACAACCTACAGGTACTATAGATTGCAAGCTCACACATTACATTCATCTTCTGAGCACCTTTTACTACTACTTCACCTGCCTCTACTCAGAACTCAGAAGAGCACTTTCCAGGACTAAACCAATCTGCTGTATGTTTACTGCCTCCTCCAGCAACATATCTGTCTCCCAGGAATAGTAGTGTTTACTTATGGACAAATAGCTTTCTATGCATGTCACAATAAAAAGAAAGCACTACACTTATGTATGGAAGAAATCAAGCAGAAAAGAATAAAACTTTCAGCCTTCCCAAGAAACTGCCATAAGATTAGAATTTTGAAAAGAATAATCTTTTTCCAAAATTTTTTAATAAATGCAATTTCATAGGTTTGTATCAAATTTGTACAAAATTAATGCAAAGCTTTCCTTTGAATACTACTCACTTGAAAAAAAATTGAAATAATTGGAAATATGCGATTTCCTCTTTCCTTCTCCCTTTCCCACTCCCTTCACCACCACCACCACCCCCACTTCTAGCAGAATCAAGTACTCAGTTGTACAACATTTCAAGATAGTGACATTTAAGAGACATTGTAATCTATGGGTATAAGAATTCTTTTGTCCACTTTAAGGAAATGTTTACATTATCTCTATAGCCTAAGATGTTGAATATATGGCCAAAAAAAAAAGGTATTGTTAAAAAAAAAGAAAAAAGCTGACTTTGTAGAGCTAAAGTTTGTTTTGCAGGAAAACAGTCCCAATAAAGAAAAAAAAAACCAAAACCAAAATGTCAGTGAAATATTCATCTTTGTATAGTGTATGTGACATATGTAATATAATTGGTTGATGACTATCAAATGCTTCATTACTGAAAGCCATCTAGCATGATGTGATAACTTACATGTGGTTCCACTGTTTGTGAGCAATGAAGTATTCCAAGTTCACAGCAATGGCATCTTTTTGCTTGCTTTTGGTAATCTACTTTTGAGTCACAGCAACTTCTTAGCACTTTCTGTCTACGTACAGATTGAAACAGGCCTGATCCTTCTACAGTTACCAAGGTACTAATTCAAAGAGCTCATCCGAAAGTGATTGGATCAAATTTCAGGTAATCATTACAAGCAGTGACAAATGCACTGATATATTATGACTACATTCAGATATTAGATTATAATAAAAACTAAGCCATTCAGGAGTTTTGTGGTGAGGGTTGTTATTTTTTCTGCCCATCATGCAAGGAAACAAATGCTTATGTTCCAAATAAAAAAATTACTAAACAAAGAAAATTTGCAGTCGTCATAACACAGCAGTAGAAGAGAAGTTCCAGTTCCTTTGCTGAAGGGCTGGGGAAGTCACTTCCCACAGACACTCTTTAAGACAAATGATAGCCTCAGAAACAAAGCTATACAGCTTACCATCCACAAGATGCACATTTAAAAAGCATTTTTTTTGTTCTCCAAAGCGTAAGGAAATAATAGGAGTTGTGACAGGACTCACGTATACAATGTGAAAACCATGTTTCCTCAGGGATGCAGTACATGGGTCGGTGCTTCAGTGGACTGACATCTTAGCATTATCATTAATCTTCTCTAGCGAGCTTACCGGGCTATTACAGTTCTTGAATGGATGTTGAAGATAAAGTTCCATCCACTTTTCCTCAACCCACATACTAGACAGCCTAACTTCAGAGACCTTATACTTCATCTGTTTAATTTGTAATAAATCCTTCCTTCTTACTTTTATATCTAGGGAAGTTTATAATAGTTTGACATTGCTTTCATTCATTCTAATCTTGATATTTGTTGTCTGCAGTCAGACCTCAAAGAGGGCAGAACTGCTCTTCATTGTTATTCAGCATGTTAGCGGCAAACGCTAGGTCCATCACGTGCTTTGACCCTAAAACTAAAATACCAAAGCCTGAGGGCTACTCTTATTTACCACAGAAAAAGAAAAAAAAACCAGCATTTCAATTTATTTGGAAGCATTCAAATGAAAATGAGGATAGGGCATTTGCATGCTGAAAGTGTCACCAGCACTGTCAGAGTCTCCATATGATGCATATCCTATTGATAGAATACATGATATGCATAATTTTAAGAATAATTTTTTCTTTGAAGGCATGAAGGCCAGAAATTTGCTTTTGTAATGCAACTGCTGAGATTTTGTTCATATCGCGTGATTTCAGGGCTCTTAAATAGAGGAATTCAAACTTGCAACAAAGTGAGGGGCATGCAGAAGGCTGCCCATTTCAACAGTTAATCTAAGCATACATCTTGTTAGCAGACAGCAATGTTAAAGAAAGATCTATAAACAACATTTTAAAAAGATAGCTTAAGTAGCAGAAATAAATCTTGCTATAGCAGAGCAGAGCTCACCACAGTGTATTCTTTCCACTAAGATAAATTAGATGGTGGTGATGCCTATAGTTCCTGGTAGAGAGTGGATGCACTGTGACATGATGGGACCACATCCCATGCACCACTGGGGAAGATACTCAGAGTCTCTCTTTGTGTGGGCAGTACACCAAATGTATTCAAAGAAAGCAGATAGATTTAAGAAACAATCTTTTGAGTATATTTCTATTAAGTGTTAGGTCTGCTTATCTCCTTCCATACTTCAGCCTGAAATTTTCTTTGTATTTGGGATTATATTCCATCATGTGCTGTTAATACAAAGTGCATGTTTTCTGCTGCCAAAGATAGAACAAACTTTTTCATCATTTCATTAGCTGAAAACGTTGCAGTCACCTTCCTGAAGAAAAATAGCCATCTATCTGAAGACGCTTTTTTTTTTTTTTTTTTTTTAACCAAAGAAGAAAGCAAACACAGGCTATGTTGTCACTGTTGGGTATCACTTCTGTAAAATGAGTAAAAAGAGACACTGATTCCTAGTAGAATCATATCTGTCCTGAACTTTTCATATCACATGTCTATTATCACTAAGAAATCCAGTTCTTTTGAAGGGGCTTAAGTTAACAACGTTCTGAACTGTTCCTTCCTTTGGCATACTGCACAGACATCCACCATATGTATATCATAGCACTCTGCCTTAGATTATGTCACTGCTAAAAATCAAAGGTCTGCCACTCTTCATTTTAGCAACACATATGCCATATGCATAATGATTGCAACTCTTTTAGTTTTGCTCATTTAAATAAAATATTTGGTTAGAAACTAAAGCAGGACAGACAAGATACTTCAGTTACCCTTATTCCACCTTTAATAGCAAAGAACACTTAATGGCTGCAAGTTATTTATTTATTTATTTACAAATTGGTAAGTATTCCCTGGCATACTTTATCTTTCTTTAGTATCTAAAGGCCTCAGCTAAGATGACATTCCCATTGTAGAAACGTAAAGCCTATGACCTACTAAAGCAATAAACAAGTCATAGAATGGGTGGAAGAAATGAAAGCTTATATATGTCCTATATGGCTTTTCACAAATGGGAAATCAAGACACAGTAAGTTACAGTAAGATTTTTCAAGGGCACAAACAATTTTATAGTAATTTTCGTAGGTCAAACTGAAAAATGTAAATGATACAGATTATCAATTTCAGATCTTTCATATCTCAGTCCAGAATCTGAAATGATATCCTAATAATTTTCACAAAACTTTATCTCTAAAACAGTAACTTATAAATTACTGGCTGAAAGAAGAGCTTACTTTTTAATCCAATAATATAACTTTTGATACCTTCAATTTTTCATTATGATTTCATTCCTCAGAATTACCAAGCATGATGGAAATTATTGCTGTGACACATTTCCTTTTTTTAACCGTGTATTCTTACTGAGAATTCATATATTGTACACAGGGCCAACGTTTGTACCTACTGAAGCCGTGTACTGGAACTATCTTAGGAAGGTCTTTGATGAGATTTTTGTTTTGTTATTTTTACCCTATTTGTTGAAAGGTAATTGTTGGTATTTGGTAAAGTCATTACAATAAAACAGTTGTTTTTACAACCAGTTTATCCAAGCAAGTGTTCTGCCTCACAGAGCCTGTGAGCAAACCTGTAGGGGCTATGAAATAAAATTTTTAATGAACATAAGCCATACAGGTTTGCTTTCACCTGCATTAACATTTTCACGCTCCTGTTGCAGGAGTTTCATACCCCAGTTTCACAAACTGAAAACTGTCATCTCAGTACTGCTTTCTTTAAGTGGTAAAACAGGTTAAGATGAGCTGGCAGAGCTCACTAACATGAATACAATCTTATGAAATTTGGCTGCATATTCCACCTCTTATTTACAAAAAGTGAGAAGGACTCCCAAGTATATATTGAACACAAATGATCCAAGTTCTTACTTCATTGTACATTATATTACAGTTGCAAACATTCTGACTATCTACCCACTTTATTAGCTCATATATAACAAACAACTGAAGAAAAGCACATTGTTCTGTGAGGAATGCAGCTGAATGATCTTTTTATTCCCATATCCTTTTGAAAAAGTCTTGAAAATACTTACAATTGTGTGATTTTTGAAGTGTGCTTCCTCTCAAATCCAACTAGAAAGCTCCAGAATAGCACAGTATTGTTGCTTACCTAACACTAACATCAGCTGTAATTAAAGTTGTAAGACAGCAATTGGAAGATTTTGCCAGAGGCTAGTCGTATTAATAGATACTGCAAAGATTGTGTTCTCAATACAAAATCATTAGAATATATAGCATTCCCAGTCTTCTCTGTCTTGATAATATATTATGTCTTTGAACTGAACAAAATTAGACTAATCATCTAGCTTTTTGATGGCAACAAATCATTCAGATAAGCCAAATCAGCTGTGGTCCTCAGTGCACTAACTGTAGAAAAAGGTGGCCACTATCAGGAAGACGAGTTTACTATAAACTAGGGAGAAGGAAAATAAAGAGCAATTAAGCATGCAGAATGATGCTTTGGGATAAACAAACTGAGCTGATAAACCTTGAACTACTGTCAGGAGCACAGAGCCTACTAGGGTATGTCATTGGCATTCTGGCCCACAAGATGCTTTTCTCCTACGGAGAAGCAGGGTGAATTTCATTCATTTCCAAGCTGTGCAGTTCACCAGCATAAAACATAAAGAGTGGAGTGGAGATAAGCCAAAAGAAAGTATTCCACTAGCTGATAGCTCAGAAGAAATAAAAGCATAACTGATAGCAACAAAATAAACAAGGCCTACACTTCTGCACTACCCTGATACTGAGGAACCTATGAAGTTTCATTTGAAGTTCTTTTTCCTTTATATTTGTCCTTAAATAAAAATAGTATTGAAATAGCAGAAAACAATAATTTTAAACCTTAAAGAAACTGTCCTGAGGCATTCTATTTTTCCAGTATGAAAAACAGCTCCAGAACTACAGACTGTTAAGAGGGTTTCTTTAATAATATGGTTATTACTCCTTTGAATATTCATATCTATTTTTGAATTTCCCTGCACTGCTAATAAGCAAGACCTGCTGAACACATCTGCAAGCTGAGTAACTGAGATACTTAGCACTTATTACACCACTGAGGATGTAAAAACACTTAACTGATACCACCTCCAAATACATACTACATAACCAGCTCCATTAGCTGTCTTTAAAAATTTCTAAAATGTCAGACATTATAGCAGATATTTATCCTCTACATATACATAAAAGCCCAGTTCTGCCTTTATTGAATACCTTAGATTTACAATGGCTTTGTTGGAATGTACAAGAAATACAGGACTGGATAACAGAAATGTGGATGTTTTATTAGCTATAGTAATGAAATTGTACACCAACACAAGTTTTTGTAAACCATTATGTCATAGAGAAATCTAGTTTCAAAGCAAATGATTGCATACTCTGAAATGAGAGCACCCTGAATTAGTCATTTCCATTAAAACTGTGAAGTAGAATTGCCTAGCAACCAAGACAATTAATTCAGAGATTAAAATAAAACACTGTGACACTGACAGAGCAACTGCTATTCTAACCCAACAATCATAAAGACACTTAGAAACGAGGCTAGTGTTTCCTTAATTTTTCTTAACAAAGGAAAACCAAACAATTTCATAAAATGAGTCATAACGGACAAAGAATAAAAACAGTCAAAGTAATTGCATAAAACAAATGCAAATAATTGCCCTCTTTTTATATAACATCATTAAACAGAAAAATATAGAAAGTTTTCTTCATATTCCAACGAAGGTGAACAAATTGCTGTGGAGATTCCTAACACACTTTCCCACTTACAAAGAGCAAATTTGTTTCATTACATTCATTCCATGCAAGTATTCTATATTTTAGTACTTACTAGCTTAATTTATTACAGAATTTATGACCATACCTACCTGAAAAAACTATGCAGCATTATTACCCACTACTACCCCTAGTCAAATTATTCCTCATCACATTTCTGTAGGGAAGCTTTTAAATTATACAGTTTATCACATGGAGGTTGTTATGGAAAAAAAACGTAACAGATTAAGGACAGTAAGGATGGCTGCAATAATTTAGTTTAATGACTGCTACTCTTATATTGCTTGTTACATCTGGGCCATTGTGTAATTCATTGTCCCTGAAGGACTACAAAAAGCCTAGTAAAATTATCCCTTTAGAAATAAAACAGCCACATTCTGTAGCAACACTGAAGTCTATCGCTTTGTCAGGATATTAGGTTAGAGGAATGATTACAGATCAGCGATTCCTGAGTGGCAGTACTTTCAGACCTCTAGTAGTAGACAGTCCATCTTTCCAGCATGAGGTACAGAGTTTGTATGCATTCAAAAAAAGATCAGGAATTACGTGGGCAAGAACAACCAAAGGAGAAAAATGAGATCCCAGAGGATCTCACAAGATTTAGCAACTGCAGCACCTACATCGATTCTAGTTGAGTCAACATTAAAAGATAATAAAAACCATAAAACAATATGAGAAATAAATCAAGACAGACAAGCAGGAACAACCGTGCCTTAGAAGGTAACTCCCCAGGTATGGACATAACTGTACTTTTCTATTGGGAAAGAAAAGTATATTTCAGCTCTTTGGCTGTGTATAATATTCACAAAACACACCCACAGCTAGCTACAGGTACTTTAAAGTCTTGAAATCTGCATATTCCAATCACATTCAAGAAAGGCAGAGGTGCCTGAACTGGATTTTAGAAGTTAAGGCTGTCAATAAATATGCAATAAAGTACATGTTTTCACCTTCTAGAAGAGGATATGGCAGGTAATAATGGAAGGATATTTGCTGGAAGCACAGGCAATACAGATGGTATGGGTATGTGTAACAGCTCAAAATGAAGAAAATATTAACAGCAAAAGTCTCCATATGCAAACACATCCATAAAGCTGATAAAAGACCCCAAATGTCCATAACAGGTTCCCCTGTGCCTTAAATATTTGATGACTGTACCAGATGGGCAAGGGGGGGGAAATATCTTGTCTGAACCATTAGCATAAACACAGCTGACCTAAAAGACCTACTCACCACTGGGTTATAATTACTCCGGTGTTTTCACTAGTGAACAATGTTCATAAATCTAGAAAAATTTTGAAAGATGACATCTCTCAGAAATGGTAGCCTCCATATGCTGTTGAACAGCTGAAATAAACTTACTTTTTATTTTCTGGTCTTGGTGCCACATGCCATGGGTGTGGTTGTAGTATATATGTTTTACTAAACTCTTAGGGTAGTCATAGTGATAAGCACCTTTTTGAATAATTTTATCTCTATGACAGAATAGTATTATAAAACTGGGAGATACTCCTGCAAACTCTACACACAGCTGACAATACTATATTTTTTCCCCTTTAAGATTTTAAACAGCACATTTTATATGGCAAAAATCTCAAAAACAAACGCCCATTTTCTGTGTTCATACTAGATGTTGTCAGAGCTCAGAGCCCTATAGTAACAAAAAGACTTGTAACAGACCCTCAATTCAGAAGGATTTATCAAATATTTACCCAACATGCTACTTCAGACCTGCATTAAAAGACCAAAAGTCTCATCTATAGTTCGTTACAAGAGGACAGTGAGAACGATAATACCAGTGTTAGTCCTTGCACTAGCAGCAGGAATTTAATGAAATTAAACTCCCAGATAATCTTAGAAAGTAGACCATGAACATGTAGTAGAGAAAAGGTAAAAAGAAGGTCACTAGTACCCTGCCTTGGGGAGAATTCCATCTGCACAGTAAATTTGATGATCAGATTGGCTTAAGCATGTGAACAAGACACGCTAGCAAAATATTTCAATACCACTAGAAGGTCCAGTATACCCTGGTCTGAGTGAATCCCAATTCTAGTAATTCAAAGGAAAAACACAGACAAAACCCCTTAGAAATTAAGACAGCCAAGAAGAAAAGAATTATTTCTTGGAACCTGCAGACAGCCACAGGAGACCTCAAAGCATATTAATTTACAGTAATACCATGCAAAGCAAACAAAAAAACCCCAGCTGATAAACAAACTCCATTCAACTTTCCTTCCAGTGTCCTCTCAGACCCTATTAAATTGCATCATCATATCCTCTCACAGATTTCCTGCCAAAACCTGACAGCTACATGCAAATTACTCCATGACATTGTTAGGTCTTAATCTTAAAGACTGTGCATGTGCTTCCTTTGTGTTTATGTGAATAATTGATATAAAACCAATGAGATTACTCACAGTGCATGACATTAAATATGTACATATAAGTCTTTGCAGGATCAGAGCCTTGGTCATTGATTTTCCAGATTTTGAAGTTACTTATATCTATAGTTTTAGAAGCTTTCTATTACTCTTAAATCAAGGGTGATATATGCATTTACAAGCAAATCCTATTCATTTCTACAACATTGGTGGGTAGTGTGAATGAAAGTGGTCCTTAATGCTCTACTAGGACTATGAATTTTCCAACAAAATGGAACCATTATGCAGCAAATATAGTCAAGACTAAATAGAAGAAAAGTTTTATGATTTAGAGGAGTAGATCTCAAGCTATTTCTGAACACCTGGAAAACAAGATACTGTTTTGTTTCCATACAGTTCAGTCATCTAGTTAAGTAACATGGCACTAAGGTGCTTTTGAATAGCATGAGAACCACAAAGAGAATCTGCAGGTGTTTATAAGGAACTGCAACCTACTACTAAGAAGAAAGGCAGGGCGGAAAGCACGGTTATGCTTAATTATAATGTTAAAAGTTCTTGTTGATCAGAAGTAGTGGTCAACCTCTCAGTAAGAAATTAGAAGGCTGAGAAAATCTCTGAAGACAATTGTACTGCTATATTGAAGCATCACAACAAATAGGAAAAGCATTTTATACATCTAATACTCAGACTATTTAATGAGAAAGAAAATAACTGTATTTGTGTCATTCAGCTAGAAATTTAAGTTCCTTTTCTATATAGGAGTGGTTTATCAACAAGTCATGAACAAAGGCAAAACACGTTAAGTGGGAAGCATTTCACACAAAAGCTACTCAGTTTAAAAATCAATAATACAACATTCAATAATATAATTGAATACCTTTATGAACAACACAGTGGCCAGTAATCAATGGTCCCTTTCTCAAGGCAATTTCAGACATTTACTTTTATCCTCAGTTACGCATATTGAGTTACTATTTACAATGACTTAGCAACCTACTACCCCCATAAGTTCAAGTAGATGCTTTTTATTGGTATATAATCTTTATGAAAAACACTATCCTTTAAAAGTTTATAAGTTCTTTTGTGCCATACGCAGAATTCAAAACGTTATTGATTTTACTATTATTATTATCAGCAAAAATAAAAATCTGTTCATGGACATGTGCTCAATTAAGGTTTTTCACAATGGACTAATCCAACAGCCAGAGAGGTTGAATTTGGGTTCATTGCGCCCAGTAGCAGCTACTGCATCCCCTTTCTTCTAATGTGCAGCTGCCTGACCTGTTTAACATTGTGCTCAGGTAGGGCACAGAAGCATTTGCTCTAAGTGACAGCAGCACCTTCTGCTCAGTTGTTATCCGTCTCCTCTGTTGAAAAGGGAGAATATCAAAAGTAAGCATCTCGGAGACCAGATCCAGCCTCCAAGTTGTGCCACGAACATGGTAAATAAATTATGCAGAAAAATGTAGCTGGAGATATAATCTTCACCACAGAGGTCACAGAACAAGCAGGCCAGAAAAGAGCAAAAAGTTCCTGAATATAAACCATTTTGTACATATGACATGAGGACATAATATGGTATTTTTACTGGTAAAAGGCAAGGATTAATTTACTGGAAAGGTTAACTTTAGCTTATCTATTGCCATTCACTAATAGGGAAGGCAATCCTCCATTGAATGATGTCAAGTTAGGTAACCCACAAATGCTTCCTCAAGTAAGATCAAGAATATGCCTCCCTCTGGAACAAATGTCTTTCTACCTCTCTAGTAAGTAAATGTTAATTCCCCTGTACTTTGTAAGGAAGGGTAGATGCTATAGTTTACATTACTTGAACTGCGTATTTATCCAATAGGAACACCTCAGAATTTGCAGTTCCTGGTAGCGTTACCAAACACTTACCACAAACCACAACAACATACAAAAATTATTCAGAGAGGGCTCTACCAGTAGGCTACGCACAGATGTCTTTGGAAGCATGCCTAGAATGCCATGAAATTCAAGGTGTTACATAAATTCCCACATCATATTCTCAGGCCATTTGGGCTTTACATGTCAAAATGTATGACTTGACTTTTCCCAAAAGACCAAGGAGATGACCAAGTAAACCCTGAAATATGGGAGGCTTACTAATCTTTGCAGTGTACATTTTATAAGCTAACAAAGAGACTGTCTGCAAGTTTCTCTGGGGCTTTATATGCTACCACAATATCTAAAGTCTGGGCTTTTTTTTTTTTTTTTTTTTTCCCAAAAGATATCAGAAAGAAAACCACCCAAAACTGCAAATGTTTACTAATGTGAAATGTTAAAGAACAGCCATAAGACCTAGGACTTTTTTTACTGATAGAACAGGAACAACAGAACTAGCAACAGTGCTAACTTTTCCATAGTCTTCCACCTCTAGTGCAGACTTGGAGGATTCACCTTCAGCAGCCTGCACAATGTCTTGCCCACCACAGTCCAGATTCTCCTTGTCATACTAGAGAAACTTACCACAGCATCAACTTCCGCCTGCAGATTCTAGCCTGTAAGTATTAGGAAGTCCCAAAGCATTAAAGGTACTGTTAGTAACTTGCAATATATCAGAGGAGAAGACCTTTTGAAGGTCGAGGCTTGTTTGAAGCGAGATGTGCAATAGAAGGGTAAAAGAGATGGGGAGCAAACAATTTGGCAGATGAAAGTAGACCATGACAGGATATATGTATGGGCTTTCTTCTGGAGAGGTGAGGAACAGAACTCTGTGACATCCAAGCATAGGGATGAGTACCTGGCTTGGATAGGTTTCCGCATCTATCCCCTGAGATACCAGTCAAAACCATGACACCAGAAGCTCAGGATCTACTCTTGCATAAAAATATGCAAGCCTATGTTCTTAGTTATGGCCAAATTTGTCCTCACTTGAAAGCTGCAAAGAGACACCCCAAGCTCTTCCCATGGTTGTTTTCTAAAGGCTTTTAAATCGATGCAAAATTATGCCAGCTGCTTACTATAGCATACAGCTTAATAGAGTAAGAGAAGATTTTGTGGGAAATCAGGGGGTGGCAGGCTTTGATGAATTACGTAAAGAAAGCTAAGCTGATTCACCAGTAGTAGAGGGTGACACTACACTGTGGAGCCTCCCACACTGGCTACATCACCTTGCTAGGGAAGGGTACACAGGAACAGCTTCCTTCACCCAAGAAACTAGGCCAACAGGTCAACTGTGATAACTTTATCCATGAACGTGAAGTGATATACTTTCCTCTTCCAACTAAGAAAATATTTCCTATCTTTCATTGCTTTATGATAAAGGCAAACTTGCTCTCCCTCTTTCCATCACCTATGCATAACTACAGAATAGTTAGAAACAGTTAGAAACTGCCCACAGTTACAATATTACCATAGTAACACTACCATAGTAATATTACAATGTTACCATAGTAGCCATGAACATAGCATGGACGCTGGTTTACTTGGGGGGAAAAAATGTGTTTAAGTTACATGTTCACTATTTTTAAAAGGTAATCAGAATTTATGTTCTAATAACTTTTTATGTAAAACTTTGCAAATGCTTTATTTACCAACATCAATCTGCAAATATCAATCTAGTACTACTCTGTTCAGATTACCTGTGTTTTGGTTGGGGTTTTTTAAGTTTAAAACTACTGAACTTTATATCATTATATCAACATCATAAGAGATTTTATTTTTTTTTCTTGAGAGACTAAAATGTAAAGATTTAGAAGCCATTTAAAAACACTCTACCTTAAAACACACATTTTATTTCTAAAGAAACTCCTAAAATTTCCATCAAGGCCCTCTATAGGTCTTGTCTGAAAGACCAAATGTTAGTATCTTTCATTCTTTCAACTCCAATATTGTCTTCCTCTATTTCCATATCAATTTCAAGCTTCTGAACCCCTCCAAAGGTCTTTCAAGTTCTATTGCTTATTGCTTTCTTCTTTTCATCATATTGCCTCTCTTCAACCTTTATCAGCACAATCATCTCTACTTTTTTCCCCCATTGTGCCTTACTGCAAAGCAATCTCTGCTTAATCACTTCACTATACTACTATACTCTTCCTTCAAATTCCTCAATGTCCAATTTTACCTATATAAAATCATCCTGTGGCAGATTGAGAAGTAGGATGTGACCAGCTACAACTTAATTAATAAACATGCAGCACTTGTCATCTCATATTACATGTTCCCAGATGAAATTAAAAAAATGCTGTATAATTTCATTTCCATACCTTCCAGATGCTAAAATAAAGTGCTTCCACAGAAAATTGAGAAGCAGGACAGCAGCCACAAAGAGCTACTATTTTTTTTTTTATTATTAGGAAGAGGAAGAAAAACAAAACACACTCTTCAGGTACAAATGGGAAGATACTGACAAGTGAGGAATGCTTACTGGAACTGCAAATACTATATTTTACTTGAGTTTTATTTACACTTTGGCAGTAGCACCTTCCTGCAAACCTCATGTACCAAAAGTGCAGCAAATGTAACTTTTGCTGAAGTCTAGTTTTATAGGAGAACTGCAGCAAATGCACTGCTCCCATCACAACACTATTAAAAAGACAGATTTTTGTGAAAATTTATACTAAATTTATTGTGATATTTATTTGCTGAACAGTTGTATTTTTATCACTACTGGAAAAAAAAATATGAAACTTCCACTACATGAACCAAATAAAAATTTTTCAGATACTGTCGAAGTGCAAATATCAGGGGTATTATAAATGTAAGGAGAAGAGTAATCCTTGCACTTAGGAGTAGTTGGTGATATTTTAGCAACTGTTATTTGGAACAATGTTGTCCCAGATGGCTGGAGTATAAATTTTGGGGGGACTACTGAAGTCCTACATGATGACTAGTAAGAAGGAGATTAAAATATTAGAGGGGAAAAATTCAGCCTTCTTGAGACTAGTGTATTGTAGTATGAGAGTTGGCAACAGAATACTTGTCCTGGTTTCAGCTGGGATAGAGTTAATTGTCTTCCTAGTGCTGTGTTTCTGAGTTAGGCATGAGAAGAATGTTGATAACACCCTGATATTTTCAGTTGTTGCTGAGTAGTCTTTAGACTAAGTCAAGGGTTTTTCAGCTTCTCATGCCCAGCCAGCGAGAAAGCTGGAGGGGCACAAGAATTTGGCACAGGACGCAGCCAGGGCAGCTGACCCAAACTGGCCAACGGGGTATTCCAT